>OV277349.1:39764069-40351569 GCA_922984085.1 Sicus ferrugineus
AAATAATACGGGTTCTAATTGTATACACTTTGTAGCCAGAAGTCCGGAGAAGAAATGTAAATATTATCTCAATCCTATCGGTGGTTTTTTCACAAAGCCATCATATGCTGAGTTTTCATACAATTTTCGTAAAAATGGGAAATCGGCTATAACTGTCGTAAACGAAAATGATACGGGTTCTAACTATATACACCTCGTAGCTATAAGTCTGGAGAAGAAATGTTGTAAATATTATGGCAATCCTATGGATGGTTTTTTCACAAAGCCATCATATGCTGAGTTTTAATCCAATTTTCATAAAAATGGGAAATCGGCTATAACTGTCGTAAACGAAAATAATACGGGTTCTAACTATATAGTACACCTGATAGCCAGAAGTCTGGAGAAGAAATGTTGTAAATATTATCGCAATCCTATTGGTGGTTTTTTCACAAAAGCCATCATATGCTGAGTTTTTATCCAATATTCATAAAAACGGGAAATCGGCTATAGCTGTCGTAAACGCAAATAATACGGGTTCTAACTATATACACCTTGTAGCCAGAAGTCTGGAGAAGAAATGTTGTAAATATTATCGCAAACCTATCGGTGGTTTTTTCACAAAGCTATCATATGCTGAGTTTTTATAAAATTTTCGTAAAAATGGGAAATCGGCTATAACTGTCGTAAACGAAAATAATACGGGTTCTAATTGTATACACTTTGTAGCCAGAAGTCCGGAGAAGAAATGTAAATATTATCTCAATCCTATCGGTGGTTTTTTCACAAAGCCATCATATGCTGAGTTTTCATACAATTTTCGTAAAAATGGGAAATCGTCTATAACTGTCGTAAACGAATATGATACGGGTTCTAACTATATACACCTCGTAGCTATAAGTCTGGAGAAGAAATGGTGTAAATATTATGGCAATCCTATAGGTGGTTTTTTCACAAAGCCATCATATGCTGAGTTTTTATAAAATTTTCGTAAAAATGGGAAATCTGCTATAACTGTCGTAAACGAAAATAATACGGGTTCTAATTGTATACACTTTGTAGCCAGAAGTCCGGAGAAGAAATGTAAATATTATCTCAATCCTATCGGTGGTTTTTTCACAAAGCCATCATATGCTGAGTTTTCATACAATTTTCGTAAAAATGGGAAATCGGCTATAACTGTCGTAAACGAAAATGATACGGGTTCTAACTATATACACCTCGTAGCTATAAGTCTGGAGAAGAAATGGTGTAAATATTATGGCAATCCTATGGATGGTTTTTTCACAAAGCCATCATATGCTGAGTTTTTATACAATTTTCGTAAAAATGGGAAATCGGCTATAACTGTCGTAAACGAATATAATACGGGTTCTAGCTGTATACACCTTGTAGCCAGAAGTCCGGAGAAGAAATGTTGTAAATATTATGGCAAATCTATAGGTGGTTTTTTCACAAAGCCATCATATGCTGAGTTTTTATACAATTTTCGTAAAAATGGGAAATCGGTTATAATTGTCGTAAACGAAAATAATATGGGTTCTAACTGTATACACCTTGTAGCCAGAAGTCCGGAGAAGAAACGTTGTAAATATTATCGCAATCCAATCGGTGGTTTTTTCACAAAGCCATCATATGCTGAGTTTTTATACAATTTTCGTAAAAATGGGAAATCGGCTATAACTGTCGTAAACGAAAATAATACGGGTTCTAACTACATACACCTCGTAGCTATAAGTCTGGAGAAGAAATGTTGTAAATATTATCGCAATCCTATTGGTGGTTTTTTCACAAAGCCATCATATGCAGAGTTTTTATCCAATTTTCATAAAAAGGGGAAATCGGCTATAACTGTTGTAAACGAAAATAATACGGGTTGTTACTATATACACCTTGTAGCCAGAAGTCTGGAGAAGAAATGTTGTAAATATTATCGCAATCTTTTCGGTGGTTTTTTCACAAAGCCATCAAATGCTGAGTTTTTATCCAATTTTCATAAAAATGGGAAATCGGCTATAACTGTCGTAAACGAAAATAATACGGGTTCTTACTATATACACCTTGTCGCCAAAAGTCTGGAGAAGAAATGTTGTAAATATTATCGCAATCCTATAGGTGGTTTTTTCACAAAGCCATCATATGCTGAGTTTTTATACAATTTTCGTAAAAATGGGAAATCGGCTATAACTGTCGTAAACGAATATAATACGGGTTCTAATTGTATACACTTTGTAGCCAGAAGTCCGGAGAAGAAATGTAAATATTATCTCAATCCTATCGGTGGTTTTTTCACAAAGCCATCATATGCTGAGTTTTCATACAATTTTCGTAAAAATGGGAAATCGGCTATAACTGTCGTAAACGAAAATGATACGGGTTCTAACTATATACACCTCGTAGCTATAAGTCTGGAGAAGAAATGTTGTAAATATTATGGCAATCCTATGGATGGTTTTTTCACAAAGCCATCATATGCTGAGTTTTAATCCAATTTTCATAAAAATGGGAAATCGGCTATAACTGTCGTAAACGAAAATAATACGGGTTCTAACTATATAGTACACCTGATAGCCAGAAGTCTGGAGAAGAAATGTTGTAAATATTATCGCAATCCTATTGGTGGTTTTTTCACAAAAGCCATCATATGCTGAGTTTTTATCCAATATTCATAAAAACGGGAAATCGGCTATAGCTGTCGTAAACGCAAATAATACGGGTTCTAACTATATACACCTTGTAGCCAGAAGTCTGGAGAAGAAATGTTGTAAATATTATCGCAAACCTATCGGTGGTTTTTTCACAAAGCTATCATATGCTGAGTTTTTATAAAATTTTCGTAAAAATGGGAAATCGGCTATAACTGTCGTAAACGAAAATAATACGGGTTCTAATTGTATACACTTTGTAGCCAGAAGTCCGGAGAAGAAATGTAAATATTATCTCAATCCTATGGGTGGTTTTTTCACAAAGCCATCATATGCTGAGTTTTCATACAATTTTCGTAAAAATGGGAAATCGTCTATAACTGTCGTAAACGAATATGATACGGGTTCTAACTATATACACCTCGTAGCTATAAGTCTGGAGAAGAAATGGTGTAAATATTATGGCAATCCTATAGGTGGTTTTTTCACAAAGCCATCATATGCTGAGTTTTTATAAAATTTTCGTAAAAATGGGAAATCTGCTATAACTGTCGTAAACGAAAATAATACGGGTTCTAATTGTATACACTTTGTAGCCAGAAGTCCGGAGAAGAAATGTAAATATTATCTCAATCCTATGGGTGGTTTTTTCACAAAGCCATCATATGCTGAGTTTTCATACAATTTTCGTAAAAATGGGAAATCGGCTATAACTGTCGTAAACGAAAATGATACGGGTTCTAACTATATACACCTCGTAGCTATAAGTCTGGAGAAGAAATGGTGTAAATATTATGGCAATCCTATGGATGGTTTTTTCACAAAGCCATCATATGCTGAGTTTTTATACAATTTTCGTAAAAATGGGAAATCGGCTATAACTGTCGTAAACGAATATAATACGGGTTCTAGCTGTATACACCTTGTAGCCAGAAGTCCGGAGAAGAAATGTTGTAAATATTATGGCAAATCTATAGGTGGTTTTTTCACAAAGCCATCATATGCTGAGTTTTTATACAATTTTCGTAAAAATGGGAAATCGGTTATAATTGTCGTAAACGAAAATAATATGGGTTCTAACTGTATACACCTTGTAGCCAGAAGTCCGGAGAAGAAACGTTGTAAATATTATCGCAATCCAATCGGTGGTTTTTTCACAAAGCCATCATATGCTGAGTTTTTATACAATTTTCGTAAAAATGGGAAATCGGCTATAACTGTCGTAAACGAAAATAATACGGGTTCTAACTACATACACCTCGTAGCTATAAGTCTGGAGAAGAAATGTTGTAAATATTATCGCAATCCTATTGGTGGTTTTTTCACAAAGCCATCATATGCAGAGTTTTTATCCAATTTTCATAAAAAGGGGAAATCGGCTATAACTGTTGTAAACGAAAATAATACGGGTTGTTACTATATACACCTTGTAGCCAGAAGTCTGGAGAAGAAATGTTGTAAATATTATCGCAATCTTATCGGTGGTTTTTTCACAAAGCCATCAAATGCTGAGTTTTTATCCAATTTTCATAAAAATGGGAAATCGGCTATAACTGTCGTAAACGAAAATAATACGGGTTCTTACTATATACACCTTGTCGCCAAAAGTCTGGAGAAGAAATGTTGTAAATATTATCGCAATCCTATCGGTGGTTTTTTCACAAAACAATCATATGCTTAGTTTTTATCCAATTTTCATAAAAATGGGAAATCGGCTATAAATGTCGTAAACGAAAATAATACGGGTTCTTGCTATAAACACCTTGTAGCCAGAAGTCTGGAGAAGAAATTTTGTAAATATTATCGCAATACTATCGGTGGTTTTTTCACAAAGCTATCATATGCTGAGCTTTTTTACAATTTTCGTAAAAATGGGAAATCGGCTATAACTGTCGTAAACGAAAATAATACGGGTTCTAACTATATACACCTTGTAGCCAGAAGTCTGGAGAAGAAATGTTGTAAATATTATCGCAAACCTATCGGTGGTTTTTTCACAAAGCTATCATATCCTGTCGTAAACGAAAATGATACGGGTTCTAACTATATACACCTCGTAGCTATAAGTCTGGAGAAGAAATGGTGTAAATATTATGGCATGGTTTTTTCACAAAGCCATCATATGCTGAGTTTTTATACAATTTTCGTAAAAATGGGAAATCGGCTATAACTGTCGTAAACGAATATAATACGGGTTCTAGCTGTATACACCTTGTAGCCAGAAGTCCGGAGAAGAAATGTTGTAAATATTATGGCAAATCTATAGGTGGTTTTTTCACAAAGCCATCATATGCTGAGTTTTTATACAATTTTCGTAAAAATGGGAAATCGGTTATAATTGTCGTAAACGAAAATAATATGGGTTCTAACTGTATACACCTTGTAGCCAGAAGTCCGGAGAAGAAACGTTGTAAATATTATCGCAATCCAATCGGTGGTTTTTTCACAAAGCCATCATATGCTGAGTTTTTATACAATTTTCGTAAAAATGGGAAATCGGCTATAACTGTCGTAAACGAAAATAATACGGGTTCTAACTACATACACCTCGTAGCTATAAGTCTGGAGAAGAAATGTTGTAAATATTATCGCAATCCTATTGGTGGTTTTTTCACAAAGCCATCATATGCAGAGTTTTTATCCAATTTTCATAAAAAGGGGAAATCGGCTATAACTGTTGTAAACGAAAATAATACGGGTTGTTACTATATACACCTTGTAGCCAGAAGTCTGGAGAAGAAATGTTGTAAATATTATCGCAATCTTATCGGTGGTTTTTTCACAAAGCCATCAAATGCTGAGTTTTTATCCAATTTTCATAAAAATGGGAAATCGGCTATAACTGTCGTAAACGAAAATAATACGGGTTCTTACTATATACACCTTGTCGCCAAAAGTCTGGAGAAGAAATGTTGTAAATATTATCGCAATCCTATCGGTGGTTTTTTCACAAAACAATCATATGCTTAGTTTTTATCCAATTTTCATAAAAATGGGAAATCGGCTATAAATGTCGTAAACGAAAATAATACGGGTTCTTGCTATAAACACCTTGTAGCCAGAAGTCTGGAGAAGAAATTTTGTAAATATTATCGCAATACTATCGGTGGTTTTTTCACAAAGCTATCATATGCTGAGCTTTTTTACAATTTTCGTAAAAATGGGAAATCGGCTATAACTGTCGTAAACGAAAATAATACGGGTTCTAACTATATACACCTTGTAGCCAGAAGTCTGGAGAAGAAATGTTGTAAATATTATCGCAAACCTATCGGTGGTTTTTTCACAAAGCTATCATATCCTGAGTTTTTATAAAATTTTCGTAAAAATGGGAAATCGGCTATAACTGTCGTAAACGAAAATAATACGGGTTCTAATTGTATACACTTTGTAGCCAGAAGTCCGGAGAAGAAATGTAAATATTATCTCAATCCTATCGGTGGTTTTTTCACAAAGCCATCATATGCTGAGTTTTCATACAATTTTCGTAAAAATGGGAAATCGGCTATAACTGTCGTAAACGAAAATGATACGGGTTCTAACTATATACACCTCGTAGCTATAAGTCTGGAGAAGAAATGGTGTAAATATTATGGCAATCCTATGGATGGTTTTTTCACAAAGCCATCATATGCTGAGTTTTTATACAATTTTCGTAAAAATGGGAAATCGGCTATAACTGTCGTAAACGAATATAATACGGGTTCTAGCTGTATACACCTTGTAGCCAGAAGTCCGGAGAAGAAATGTTGTTAATATTATGGCAAATCTATAGGTGGTTTTTTCACAAAGCCATCATATGCTGAGTTTTTATAAAATTTTCGTAAAAATGGGAAATCGGTTATAACTGTCGTAAACGAAAATAATATGGGTTCTAACTGTATACACCTTGTAGCCAGAAGTCCGGAGAAGAAACGTTGTAAATATTATCGCAATCCAATCGGTGGTTTTTTCACAAAGCCATCATATGCTGAGTTTTTATACAATTTTCGTAAAAATGGGAAATCGGCTATAACTGTCGTAAACGAAAATAATACGGGTTCTAACTACATACACCTCGTAGCTATAAGTCTGGAGAAGAAATGTTGTAAATATTATCGCAATCCTATTGGTGGTTTTTTCATAAAGCCATCATATGCTGAGTGTTTTTACAATTTTCGTAAAAATGGGAAATCGGCTATAACTGTCGTAAACGAATATAATACGGGTTCTAACTGTATACACCTTGTAGCCAGGAGTCCGGAGAAGAAATGTTGTAAATATTATGGCAATCCTATGGGTGGTTTTTTCACAAAGCCATCATATGCTGAGTTTTAATCCAATTTTCATAAAAATGGGAAATCGGCTATAACTGTCGTAAACGAAAATAATACGGGTTCTAACTATATAGTACACCTGATAGCCAGAAGTCTGGAGAAGAAATGTTGTAAATATTATCGCAATCCTATTGGTGGTTTTTTCACAAAAGCCATCATATGCTGAGTTTTTATCCAATATTCATAAAAACGGGAAATCGGCTATAGCTGTCGTAAACGCAAATAATACGGGTTCTAACTATATACACCTTGTAGCCAGAAGTCTGGAGAAGAAATGTTGTAAATATTATCGCAAACCTATCGGTGGTTTTTTCACAAAGCTATCATATGCTGAGTTTTTATAAAATTTTCGTAAAAATGGGAAATCGGCTATAACTGTCGTAAACGAAAATAATACGGGTTCTAATTGTATACACTTTGTAGCCAGAAGTCCGGAGAAGAAATGTAAATATTATCTCAATCCTATCGGTGGTTTTTTCACAAAGCCATCATATGCTGAGTTTTCATACAATTTTCGTAAAAATGGGAAATCGTCTATAACTGTCGTAAACGAATATGATACGGGTTCTAACTATATACACCTCGTAGCTATAAGTCTGGAGAAGAAATGGTGTAAATATTATGGCAATCCTATAGGTGGTTTTTTCACAAAGCCATCATATGCTGAGTTTTTATAAAATTTTCGTAAAAATGGGAAATCTGCTATAACTGTCGTAAACGAAAATAATACGGGTTCTAATTGTATACACTTTGTAGCCAGAAGTCCGGAGAAGAAATGTAAATATTATCTCAATCCTATCGGTGGTTTTTTCACAAAGCCATCATATGCTGAGTTTTCATACAATTTTCGTAAAAATGGGAAATCGGCTATAACTGTCGTAAACGAAAATGATACGGGTTCTAACTATATACACCTCGTAGCTATAAGTCTGGAGAAGAAATGGTGTAAATATTATGGCAATCCTATGGATGGTTTTTTCACAAAGCCATCATATGCTGAGTTTTTATACAATTTTCGTAAAAATGGGAAATCGGCTATAACTGTCGTAAACGAATATAATACGGGTTCTAGCTGTATACACCTTGTAGCCAGAAGTCCGGAGAAGAAATGTTGTAAATATTATGGCAAATCTATAGGTGGTTTTTTCACAAAGCCATCATATGCTGAGTTTTTATACAATTTTCGTAAAAATGGGAAATCGGTTATAATTGTCGTAAACGAAAATAATATGGGTTCTAACTGTATACACCTTGTAGCCAGAAGTCCGGAGAAGAAACGTTGTAAATATTATCGCAATCCAATCGGTGGTTTTTTCACAAAGCCATCATATGCTGAGTTTTTATACAATTTTCGTAAAAATGGGAAATCGGCTATAACTGTCGTAAACGAAAATAATACGGGTTCTAACTACATACACCTCGTAGCTATAAGTCTGGAGAAGAAATGTTGTAAATATTATCGCAATCCTATTGGTGGTTTTTTCACAAAGCCATCATATGCAGAGTTTTTATCCAATTTTCATAAAAAGGGGAAATCGGCTATAACTGTTGTAAACGAAAATAATACGGGTTGTTACTATATACACCTTGTAGCCAGAAGTCTGGAGAAGAAATGTTGTAAATATTATCGCAATCTTATCGGTGGTTTTTTCACAAAGCCATCAAATGCTGAGTTTTTATCCAATTTTCATAAAAATGGGAAATCGGCTATAACTGTCGTAAACGAAAATAATACGGGTTCTTACTATATACACCTTGTCGCCAAAAGTCTGGAGAAGAAATGTTGTAAATATTATCGCAATCCTATCGGTGGTTTTTTCACAAAACAATCATATGCTTAGTTTTTATCCAATTTTCATAAAAATGGGAAATCGGCTATAAATGTCGTAAACGAAAATAATACGGGTTCTTGCTATAAACACCTTGTAGCCAGAAGTCTGGAGAAGAAATTTTGTAAATATTATCGCAATACTATCGGTGGTTTTTTCACAAAGCTATCATATGCTGAGCTTTTTTACAATTTTCGTAAAAATGGGAAATCGGCTATAACTGTCGTAAACGAAAATAATACGGGTTCTAACTATATACACCTTGTAGCCAGAAGTCTGGAGAAGAAATGTTGTAAATATTATCGCAAACCTATCGGTGGTTTTTTCACAAAGCTATCATATCCTGAGTTTTTATAAAATTTTCGTAAAAATGGGAAATCGGCTATAACTGTCGTAAACGAAAATAATACGGGTTCTAATTGTATACACTTTGTAGCCAGAAGTCCGGAGAAGAAATGTAAATATTATCTCAATCCTATCGGTGGTTTTTTCACAAAGCCATCATATGCTGAGTTTTCATACAATTTTCGTAAAAATGGGAAATCGGCTATAACTGTCGTAAACGAAAATGATACGGGTTCTAACTATATACACCTCGTAGCTATAAGTCTGGAGAAGAAATGGTGTAAATATTATGGCAATCCTATGGATGGTTTTTTCACAAAGCCATCATATGCTGAGTTTTTATACAATTTTCGTAAAAATGGGAAATCGGCTATAACTGTCGTATACGAATATAATACGGGTTCTAACTGTATACACCCTGTAGCCAGAAGTCCAGAGAAGAAATATTGTAAATATTATGGCAATCCTATAGGTGGTTTTTTCACAAAGCCATCATATGCTGAGTTTTTATATAATTTTCGTAAAAATGGGAAATCGGTTATAACTGTCGTAAACGAAAATAATACGGGTTCTAACTGTATACACCTTGTAGCCAGAAGTCCGGAGAAGAAACGTTGTAAATATTATCGCAATCCAATCGATGGTTTTTTCACAAAGCCATCATATGCTGAGTTTTTATCCAATTTTCATAAAAATGGGAAATCGGCTATAACTGTCGTAAACGAAAATAATACGGGTTCTAACTATATACACCTTGTAGCCAGAAGTCTGGAGAAGAAATGTTGTAAATATTATCGCAAGCCAATTGGTGGTTTTTTCACAAAGCCATCATATGCTGATTTTTATCCAATTTTCTTAAAAATGGGAAATCGGCTATAACTGTCGTAAACGAAAATAATACGGGTTCTAACTATATACACCTCGTAGCTATAAGTCTGGAGAAGAAATGGTGTAAATATTATGGCAGTCCTATCGGTGGTTTTTTCACAAAGCCATCATATGCTGAGTTTTAATCCAATTTTCATAAAAATGGGAAATCGGCTATAACTGTCGTAAACGAAAATAATACGGGTTCTAACTATATAGTACACCTGGTAGCCAGAAGTCTGGAGAAGAAATGTTGTAAATATTATCGCAATCCTATTGGTGGTTTTTTCACAAAAGCCATCATATGCTGAGTTTTTATCCAATATTCATAAAAACGGGAAATCGGCTATAGCTGTCGTAAACGCAAATAATACGGGTTCTAACTATATACACCTTGTAGCCAGAAGTCTGGAGAAGAAATGTTGTAAATATTATCGCAAACCTATCGGTGGTTTTTTCACAAAGCTATCATATGCTGAGTTTTTATAAAATTTTCGTAAAAATGGGAAATCGGCTATAACTGTCGTAAACGAAAATAATACGGGTTCTAATTGTATACACTTTGTAGCCAGAAGTCCGGAGAAGAAATGTAAATATTATCTCAATCCTATCGGTGGTTTTTTCACAAAGCCATCATATGCTGAGTTTTCATACAATTTTCGTAAAAATGGGAAATCGGCTATAACTGTCGTAAACGAAAATGATACGGGTTCTAACTATATACACCTCGTAGCTATAAGTCTGGAGAAGAAATGTTGTAAATATTATGGCAATCCTATGGATGGTTTTTTCACAAAGCCATCATATGCTGAGTTTTTATACAATTTTCGTAAAAATGGGAAATCGGCTATAACTGTCGTAAACGAATATAATACGGGTTCTAACTGTATACACCTTGTAGCCAGAAGTCCGGAGAAGAAATGTTGTAAATATTATGGCAAATCTATAGGTGGTTTTTTCACAAAGCCATCATATGCTGAGTTTTTATACAATTTTCGTAAAAATGGGAAATCGGTTATAACTGTCGTAAACGAAAATAATACGGGTTCTAACTGTATACACCTTGTAACCAGAAGTCCGGAGAAGAAACGTTGTAAATATTATCGCAATCCAATCGGTGGTTTTTTCACAAAGCCATCATATGCTGAGTTTTTATATAATTTTCGTAAAAATGGGAAATCGGTTATAACTGTCGTAAACGAAAATAATACGGGTTCTAACTGTATACACCTTGTAGCCAGAAGTCCGGAGAAGAAACGTTGTAAATATTATCGCAATCCAATCGATGGTTTTTTCACAAAGCCATCATATGCTGAGTTTTTATCCAATTTTCATAAAAATGGGAAATCGGCTATAACTGTCGTAAACGAAAATAATACGGGTTTTAACTATATACACCTTGTAGCCAGAAGTCTGGAGAAGAAATGTTGTAAATATTATCGCAAGCCAATTGGTGGTTTTTTCACAAAGCCATCATATGCTGATTTTTATCCAATTTTCTTAAAAATGGGAAATCGGCTATAACTGTCGTAAACGAAAATAATACGGGTTCTAACTATATACACCTCGTAGCTATAAGTCTGGAGAAGAAATGGTGTAAATATTATGGCAGTCCTATCGGTGGTTTTTTCACAAAGCCATCATATGCTGAGTTTTAATCCAATTTTCATAAAAATGGGAAATCGGCTATAACTGTCGTAAACGAAAATAATACGGGTTCTAACTATATAGTACACCTGGTAGCCAGAAGTCTGGAGAAGAAATGTTGTAAATATTATCGCAATCCTATTGGTGGTTTTTTCACAAAAGCCATCATATGCTGAGCTTTATCCAATATTCATAAAAACGGGAAATCGGCTATAGCTGTCGTAAACGCAAATAATACGGGTTCTAACTATATACACCTTGTAGCCAGAAGTCTGGAGAAGAAATGTTGTAAATATTATCGCAAACCTATCGGTGGTTTTTTCACAAAGCTATCATATGCTGAGTTTTTATAAAATTTTCGTAAAAATGGGAAATCGGCTATAACTGTCGTAAACGAAAATAATACGGGTTCTAATTGTATACACTTTGTAGCCAGAAGTCCGGAGAAGAAATGTAAATATTATCTCAATCCTATCGGTGGTTTTTTCACAAAGCCATCATATGCTGAGTTTTCATACAATTTTCGTAAAAATGGGAAATCGGCTATAACTGTCGTAAACGAAAATGATACGGGTTCTAACTATATACACCTCGTAGCTATAAGTCTGGAGAAGAAATGGTGTAAATATTATGGCAATCCTATGGATGGTTTTTTCACAAAGCCATCATATGCTGAGTTTTTATACAATTTTCGTAAAAATGGGAAATCGGCTATAACTGTCGTAAACGAATATAATACGGGTTCTAACTGTATACACCTTGTAGCCAGAAGTCCGGAGAAGAAATGTTGTAAATATTATGGCAAATCTATAGGTGGTTTTTTCACAAAGCCATCATATGCTGAGTTTTTATACAATTTTCGTAAAAATGGGAAATCGGTTATAACTGTCGTAAACGAAAATAATACGGGTTCTAACTGTATACACCTTGTAACCAGAAGTCCGGAGAAGAAACGTTGTAAATATTATCGCAATCCAATCGGCGGTTTTTTCACAAAGCCATCATATGCTGAGTTTTTATATAATTTTCGTAAAAATGGGAAATCGGTTATAACTGTCGTAAACGAAAATAATACGGGTTCTAACTGTATACACCTTGTAGCCAGAAGTCCGGAGAAGAAACGTTGTAAATATTATCGCAATCCAATCGATGGTTTTTTCACAAAGCCATCATATGCTGAGTTTTTATCCAATTTTCATAAAAATGGGAAATCGGCTATAACTGTCGTAAACGAAAATAATACGGGTTTTAACTATATACACCTTGTAGCCAGAAGTCTGGAGAAGAAATGTTGTAAATATTATCGCAAGCCAATTGGTGGTTTTTTCACAAAGCCATCATATGCTGATTTTTATCCAATTTTCTTAAAAATGGGAAATCGGCTATAACTGTCGTAAACGAAAATAATACGGGTTCTAACTATATACACCTCGTAGCTATAAGTCTGGAGAAGAAATGGTGTAAATATTATGGCAGTCCTATCGGTGGTTTTTTCACAAAGCCATCATATGCTGAGTTTTAATCCAATTTTCATAAAAATGGGAAATCGGCTATAACTGTCGTAAACGAAAATAATACGGGTTCTAACTATATAGTACACCTGGTAGCCAGAAGTCTGGAGAAGAAATGTTGTAAATATTATCGCAATCCTATTGGTGGTTTTTTCACAAAAGCCATCATATGCTGAGTTTTTATCCAATATTCATAAAAACGGGAAATCGGCTATAGCTGTCGTAAACGCAAATAATACGGGTTCTAACTATATACACCTTGTAGCCAGAAGTCTGGAGAAGAAATGTTGTAAATATTATCGCAAACCTATCGGTGGTTTTTTCACAAAGCTATCATATGCTGAGTTTTTATAAAATTTTCGTAAAAATGGGAAATCGGCTATAACTGTCGTAAACGAAAATAATACGGGTTCTAATTGTATACACTTTGTAGCCAGAAGTCCGGAGAAGAAATGTAAATATTATCTCAATCCTATCGGTGGTTTTTTCACAAAGCCATCATATGCTGAGTTTTCATACAATTTTCGTAAAAATGGGAAATCGGCTATAACTGTCGTAAACGAAAATGATACGGGTTCTAACTATATACACCTCGTAGCTATAAGTCTGGAGAAGAAATGGTGTAAATATTATGGCAATCCTATGGATGGTTTTTTCACAAAGCCATCATATGCTGAGTTTTTATACAATTT
This sequence comes from Sicus ferrugineus, assembly GCA_922984085.1. Classification (NCBI taxonomy): domain Eukaryota; kingdom Metazoa; phylum Arthropoda; class Insecta; order Diptera; family Conopidae; genus Sicus; species Sicus ferrugineus. The sequence continues at coordinate 39,777,901 of OV277349.1, forward strand.
TCGTAAAAATGGGAAATCGGCTATAACTGTCGTAAACGAATATAATACGGGTTCTAACTGTATACACCTTGTAGCCAGAAGTCCGGAGAAGAAATGTTGTAAATATTATGGCAAATCTATAGGTGGTTTTTTTCACAAAGCCATCATATGCTGAGTTTTTATACAATTTTCGTAAAAATGGGAAATCGGCTATAACTGTCGTAAACGAAAATAATACGGGTTCTAACTGTATACACCTTGTAACCAGAAGTCCGGAGAAGAAACGTTGTAAATATTATCGCAATCCAATCGGTGGTTTTTTCACAAAGCCATCATATGCTGAGTTTTTATACAATTTTCGTAAAAATGGGAAATCGGCTATAACTGTCGTAAACGAAAATAATACGGGTTCTAACTACATACACCTCGTAGCTATAAGTCTGGAGAAGAAATGTTGTAAATATTATCGCAATCCTATTGGTGGTGTTTTCACAAAGCCATCATATGCAGAGTTTTTATCCAATTTTCATAAAAAGGGGAAATCGGCTATAACTGTTGTAAACGAAAATAATACGGGTTCTTACTATATACACCTCGTAGCTATAAGTCTGGAGAAGAAATGGTGTAAATATTATGGCAGTCCTATCGGTGGTTTTTTCACAAAGCCATCATATGCTGAGTTTTAATCCAATTTTCATAAAAATGGGAAATCGGCTATAACTGTCGTAAACGAAAATGATACGGGTTCTAACTATATACACCTCGTAGCTATAAGTCTGGAGAAGAAATGGTGTAAATATTATGGCAATCCTATGGATGGTTTTTTCACAAAGCCATCATATGCTGAGTTTTTATACAATTTTCGTAAAAATGGGAAATCGGCTATAACTGTCGTATACGAATATAATACGGGTTCTAACTGTATACACCCTGTAGCCAGAAGTCCAGAGAAGAAATATTGTAAATATTATGGCAATCCTATAGGTGGTTTTTTCACAAAGCCATCATATGCTGAGTTTTTATATAATTTTCGTAAAAATGGGAAATCGGTTATAACTGTCGTAAACGAAAATAATACGGGTTCTAACTGTATACACCTTGTAGCCAGAAGTCCGGAGAAGAAACGTTGTAAATATTATCGCAATCCAATCGATGGTTTTTTCACAAAGCCATCATATGCTGAGTTTTTATCCAATTTTCATAAAAATGGGAAATCGGCTATAACTGTCGTAAACGAAAATAATACGGGTTTTAACTATATACACCTTGTAGCCAGAAGTCTGGAGAAGAAATGTTGTAAATATTATCGCAAGCCAATTGGTGGTTTTTTCACAAAGCCATCATATGCTGATTTTTATCCAATTTTCTTAAAAATGGGAAATCGGCTATAACTGTCGTAAACGAAAATAATACGGGTTCTAACTATATACACCTCGTAGCTATAAGTCTGGAGAAGAAATGGTGTAAATATTATGGCAGTCCTATCGGTGGTTTTTTCACAAAGCCATCATATGCTGAGTTTTAATCCAATTTTCATAAAAATGGGAAATCGGCTATAACTGTCGTAAACGAAAATAATACGGGTTCTAACTATATAGTACACCTGGTAGCCAGAAGTCTGGAGAAGAAATGTTGTAAATATTATCGCAATCCTATTGGTGGTTTTTTCACAAAAGCCATCATATGCTGAGTTTTTATCCAATATTCATAAAAACGGGAAATCGGCTATAGCTGTCGTAAACGCAAATAATACGGGTTCTAACTATATACACCTTGTAGCCAGAAGTCTGGAGAAGAAATGTTGTAAATATTATCGCAAACCTATCGGTGGTTTTTTCACAAAGCTATCATATGCTGAGTTTTTATAAAATTTTCGTAAAAATGGGAAATCGGCTATAACTGTCGTAAACGAAAATAATACGGGTTCTAATTGTATACACTTTGTAGCCAGAAGTCCGGAGAAGAAATGTAAATATTATCTCAATCCTATCGGTGGTTTTTTCACAAAGCCATCATATGCTGAGTTTTCATACAATTTTCGTAAAAATGGGAAATCGGCTATAACTGTCGTAAACGAAAATGATACGGGTTCTAACTATATACACCTCGTAGCTATAAGTCTGGAGAAGAAATGGTGTAAATATTATGGCAATCCTATGGATGGTTTTTTCACAAAGCCATCATATGCTGAGTTTTTATACAATTTTCGTAAAAATGGGAAATCGGCTATAACTGTCGTAAACGAATATAATACGGGTTCTAACTGTATACACCTTGTAGCCAGAAGTCCGGAGAAGAAATGTTGTAAATATTATGGCAAATCTATAGGTGGTTTTTTCACAAAGCCATCATATGCTGAGTTTTTATACAATTTTCGTAAAAATGGGAAATCGGTTATAACTGTCGTAAACGAAAATAATACGGGTTCTAACTGTATACACCTTGTAACCAGAAGTCCGGAGAAGAAACGTTGTAAATATTATCGCAATCCAATCGGTGGTTTTTTCACAAAGCCATCATATGCTGAGTTTTTATATAATTTTCGTAAAAATGGGAAATCGGTTATAACTGTCGTAAACGAAAATAATACGGGTTCTAACTGTATACACCTTGTAGCCAGAAGTCCGGAGAAGAAACGTTGTAAATATTATCGCAATCCAATCGATGGTTTTTTCACAAAGCCATCATATGCTGAGTTTTTATCCAATTTTCATAAAAATGGGAAATCGGCTATAACTGTCGTAAACGAAAATAATACGGGTTTTAACTATATACACCTTGTAGCCAGAAGTCTGGAGAAGAAATGTTGTAAATATTATCGCAAGCCAATTGGTGGTTTTTTCACAAAGCCATCATATGCTGATTTTTATCCAATTTTCTTAAAAATGGGAAATCGGCTATAACTGTCGTAAACGAAAATAATACGGGTTCTAACTATATACACCTCGTAGCTATAAGTCTGGAGAAGAAATGGTGTAAATATTATGGCAGTCCTATCGGTGGTTTTTTCACAAAGCCATCATATGCTGAGTTTTAATCCAATTTTCATAAAAATGGGAAATCGGCTATAACTGTCGTAAACGAAAATAATACGGGTTCTAACTATATAGTACACCTGGTAGCCAGAAGTCTGGAGAAGAAATGTTGTAAATATTATCGCAATCCTATTGGTGGTTTTTTCACAAAAGCCATCATATGCTGAGTTTTTATCCAATATTCATAAAAACGGGAAATCGGCTATAGCTGTCGTAAACGCAAATAATACGGGTTCTAACTATATACACCTTGTAGCCAGAAGTCTGGAGAAGAAATGTTGTAAATATTATCGCAAACCTATCGGTGGTTTTTTCACAAAGCTATCATATGCTGAGTTTTTATAAAATTTTCGTAAAAATGGGAAATCGGCTATAACTGTCGTAAACGAAAATAATACGGGTTCTAATTGTATACACTTTGTAGCCAGAAGTCCGGAGAAGAAATGTAAATATTATCTCAATCCTATCGGTGGTTTTTTCACAAAGCCATCATATGCTGAGTTTTCATACAATTTTCGTAAAAATGGGAAATCGGCTATAACTGTCGTAAACGAAAATGATACGGGTTCTAACTATATACACCTCGTAGCTATAAGTCTGGAGAAGAAATGGTGTAAATATTATGGCAATCCTATGGATGGTTTTTTCACAAAGCCATCATATGCTGAGTTTTTATACAATTTTCGTAAAAATGGGAAATCGGCTATAACTGTCGTAAACGAATATAATACGGGTTCTAACTGTATACACCTTGTAGCCAGAAGTCCGGAGAAGAAATGTTGTAAATATTATGGCAAATCTATAGGTGGTTTTTTCACAAAGCCATCATATGCTGAGTTTTTATACAATTTTCGTAAAAATGGGAAATCGGTTATAACTGTCGTAAACGAAAATAATACGGGTTCTAACTGTATACACCTTGTAACCAGAAGTCCGGAGAAGAAACGTTGTAAATATTATCGCAATCCAATCGGTGGTTTTTTCACAAAGCCATCATATGCTGAGTTTTTATACAATTTTCGTAAAAATGGGAAATCGGCTATAACTGTCGTAAACGAAAATAATACGGGTTCTAACTACATACACCTCGTAGCTATAAGTCTGGAGAAGAAATGTTGTAAATATTATCGCAATCCTATTGGTGGTGTTTTCACAAAGCCATCATATGCAGAGTTTTTATCCAATTTTCATAAAAAGGGGAAATCGGCTATAACTGTTGTAAACGAAAATAATACGGGTTCTTACTATATACACCTCGTAGCTATAAGTCTGGAGAAGAAATGGTGTAAATATTATGGCAGTCCTATCGGTGGTTTTTTCACAAAGCCATCATATGCTGAGTTTTAATCCAATTTTCATAAAAATGGGAAATCGGCTATAACTGTCGTAAACGAAAATAATACGGGTTCTAACTATATAGTACACCTGATAGCCAGAAGTCTGGAGAAGAAATGTTGTAAATATTATCGCAATCCTATTGGTGGTTTTTTCACAAAAGCCATCATATGCTGAGTTTTTATCCAATATTCATAAAAACGGGAAATCGGCTATAGCTGTCGTAAACGCAAATAATACGGGTTCTAACTATATACACCTTGTAGCCAGAAGTCTGGAGAAGAAATGTTGTAAATATTATCGCAAACCTATCGGTGGTTTTTTCACAAAGCTATCATATGCTGAGTTTTTATAAAATTTTCGTAAAAATGGGAAATCGGCTATAACTGTCGTAAACGAAAATAATACGGGTTCTAATTGTATACACTTTGTAGCCAGAAGTCCGGAGAAGAAATGTAAATATTATCTCAATCCTATCGGTGGTTTTTTCACAAAGCCATCATATGCTGAGTTTTCATACAATTTTCGTAAAAATGGGAAATCGTCTATAACTGTCGTAAACGAATATGATACGGGTTCTAACTATATACACCTCGTAGCTATAAGTCTGGAGAAGAAATGGTGTAAATATTATGGCAATCCTATCGGTGGTTTTTTCACAAAGCCATCATATGCTGAGTTTTTATACAATTTTCGTAAAAATGGGAAATCGGCTATAACTGTCGTAAACGAATATAATACGGGTTCTAACTGTATACACCTTGTAGCCAGAAGTCCGGAGAAGAAATGTTGTAAATATTATGGCAAATCTATAGGTGGTTTTTTCACAAAGCCATCATATGCTGAGTTTTTATCCAATTTTCGTAAAAATGGGAAATCGGTTATAACTGTCGTAAACGAAAATAATACGGGTTCTAACTGTATACACCTTGTAGCCAGAAGTCTGGAGAAGAAATGTTGTAAATATTATCGCAATCTTATCGGTGGTTTTTTCACAAAGCCATCATATGCTGAGTTTTTATCCAATTTTCATAAAAATGGGAAATCGGCTATAACTGTCGTAAACGAAAATAATACGGGTTCTTACTATATACACCTTGTCGCCAAAAGTCTGGAGAAGAAATGTTGTAAATATTATCGCAATCCTATCGATGGTTTTTTCACAAAACAATCATATGCTTAGTTTTTATCCAATTTTCATAAAAATGGGAAATCGGCTATAAATGTCGTAAACGAAAATAATACGGGTTCTTGCTATAAACACCTTGTAGCCAGAAGTCTGGAGAAGAAATGTTGTAAATATTATCGCAAGCCTATTGGTGGTTTTTTCACAAAGCCATCATATGCTGAGTTTTTATCCAATTTTCATAAAAATGGGAAATCGGCTATAACTGTCGTAAACGAAAATAATACGGGTTCTAACTATATACACCTTGTAGCCAGAAGTCTGGAGAAGAAATGTTGTAAATATTATCGCAATACTATCGGTGGTTTTTTCACAAAGCTATCATATGCTGAGTTTTTATACAATTTTCGTAAAAATGGGAAATCGGCTATAACTGTCGTAAACGCAAATAATACGGGTTCTAACTATATACACCTTGTAGCCAGAAGTCTGGAGTGAAATGTTGTAAATATTATCGCAATCCCGTTGGTGGTTTTTTCATAAAGCCATCATATGCTGAGTGTTTTTACAATTTTCGTAAAAATGGGAAATCGGCTATAACTGTCGTAAACGAATATAATACGGGTTCTAACTGTATACACCTTGTAGCCAGGAGTCCGGAGAAGAAATGTTGTAAATATTATGGCAATCCTATGGGTGGTTTTTTCACAAAGCCATCATATGCTGAGTTTTTATACAATTTTCGTAAAAATGGGAAATCGGCTATAACTGTCGTAAACGAATATAATACGGGTTCTAGCTGTATACACCTTGTAGCCAGAAGTCCAGAGAAGAAATGTTGTAAATATTATGGCAATCCTATAGGTGGTTTTTTCACAAAGCCATCATATGCTGAGTTTTTATATAATTTTCGTAAAAATGGGAAATCGGTTATAACTGTCGTAAACGAAAATAATACGGGTTCTAACTGTATACACCTTGTAGCCAGAAGTCCGGAGAAGAAACGTTGTAAATATTATCGCAATCCAATCGATGGTTTTTTCACAAAGCCATCATATGCTGAGTTTTTATCCAATTTTCATAAAAATGGGAAATCGGCTATAACTGTCGTAACCGAAAATAATACGGGTTTTAACTATATACACCTTGTAGCCAGAAGTCTGGAGAAGAAATGTTGTAAATATTATCGCAAGCCAATTGGTGGTTTTTTCACAAAGCCATCATATGCTGATTTTTATCCAATTTTCTTAAAAATGGGAAATCGGCTATAACTGTCGTAAACGAAAATAATACGGGTTCTAACTATATACACCTCGTAGCTATAAGTCTGGAGAAGAAATGGTGTAAATATTATGGCAGTCCTATCGGTGGTTTTTTCACAAAGCCATCATATGCTGAGTTTTAATCCAATTTTCATAAAAATGGGAAATCGGCTATAACTGTCGTAAACGAAAATAATACGGGTTCTAACTATATAGTACACCTGGTAGCCAGAAGTCTGGAGAAGAAATGTTGTAAATATTATCGCAATCCTATTGGTGGTTTTTTCACAAAAGCCATCATATGCTGAGTTTTTATCCAATATTCATAAAAACGGGAAATCGGCTATAGCTGTCGTAAACGCAAATAATACGGGTTCTAACTATATACACCTTGTAGCCAGAAGTCTGGAGAAGAAATGTTGTAAATATTATCGCAAACCTATCGGTGGTTTTTTCACAAAGCTATCATATGCTGAGTTTTTATAAAATTTTCGTAAAAATGGGAAATCGGCTATAACTGTCGTAAACGAAAATAATACGGGTTCTAATTGTATACACTTTGTAGCCAGAAGTCCGGAGAAGAAATGTAAATATTATCTCAATCCTATCGGTGGTTTTTTCACAAAGCCATCATATGCTGAGTTTTCATACAATTTTCGTAAAAATGGGAAATCGGCTATAACTGTCGTAAACGAAAATGATACGGGTTCTAACTATATACACCTCGTAGCTAAAAGTCTGGAGAAGAAATGGTGTAAATATTATGGCAATCCTATGGATGGTTTTTTCACAAAGCCATCATATGCTGAGTTTTTATACAATTTTCGTAAAAATGGGAAATCGGCTATAACTGTCGTAAACGAATATAATACGGGTTCTAACTGTATACACCTTGTAGCCAGAAGTCCGGAGAAGAAATGTTGTAAATATTATGGCAAATCTATAGGTGGTTTTTTCACAAAGCCATCATATGCTGAGTTTTTATACAATTTTCGTAAAAATGGGAAATCGGTTATAACTGTCGTAAACGAAAATAATACGGGTTCTAACTGTATACACCTTGTATCCAGAAGTCCGGAGAAGAAACGTTGTAAATATTATCGCAATCCAATCGGTGGTTTTTTCACAAAGCCATCATATGCTGAGTTTTTATACAATTTTCGTAAAAATGGGAAATCGGCTATAACTGTCGTAAACGAAAATAATACGGGTTCTAACTACATACACCTCGTAGCTATAAGTCTGGAGAAGAAATGTTGTAAATATTATCGCAATCCTATTGGTGGTGTTTTCACAAAGCCATCATATGCAGAGTTTTTATCCAATTTTCATAAAAAGGGGAAATCGGCTATAACTGTCGTAAACGAAAATAATACGGGTTCTTACTATATACACCTTGTAGCCAGAAGTCTGGAGAAGAAATTTTGTAAATATTATCGCAATACTATCGGTGGTTTTTTCACAAAGCCATCATATGCTGAGTTTTCATACAATTTTCGTAAAAATGGGAAATCGGCTATAACTGTCGTAAACGAAAATGATACGGGTTCTAACTATATACACCTCGTAGCTATAAGTCTGGAGAAGAAATGGTGTAAATATTATGGCAATCCTATGGATGGTTTTTTCACAAAGCCATCATATGCTGAGTTTTTATACAATTTTCGTAAAAATGGGAAATCGGCTATAACTGTCGTAAACGAAAATAATACGGGTTCTAACTGTATTCACCTCGTAGCTATAAGTCTGGAGAAGAAATGGTGTAAATATTATGGCAATCCTATCGGTAGATTTTTCACAAAGCCATCATATGCTGAGTTTTTATCCAATTTTCATAAAAATGGGAAATCGGCTATAACTGTCGTAAACGAAAATAATACGGGTTCTTACTATATACACCTTGTAGCCAGAAGTCTGGAGAAGAAATGTTGTAAATATTATCGCAATCCTGTAGGTGGTTTTTTCATAAAGCCGTCATATGTTGAGTTTTTATCCAATTTTCATAAAAATGGGAAATCGGCTATAACTGTCGTAAACGAAAATAATACGGGTTCTAACTGCATACACCTTGTAGCCAGAAGTCCGAAGAAGAAATGTTGTAAATATTATCGCAATCCTATTGGTGGTTTTTTTACAAAGCCATTACATGCTGAGTTTTTATCCAATTTTCATAAAAATGGGAAATCGGCTATAACTGTCGTAAACGAAAATAATACGGGTTCTAACTGTATACACCTCGTAGCTATAAGTCTGGAGAAGAAATGGTGTAAATATTATGGCAATCCTATCGGTAGATTTTTCACAAAGCCATCATATGCTGAGTTTTTATCCAATTTTCATAAAAATGGGAAATCGGCTATAACTGTCGTAAACGAAAATAATACGGGTTCTTACTATATACACCTTGTAGCCAGAAGTCTGGAGAAGAAATGTTGTAAATATTATCGCAATCCTGTAGGTGGTTTTTTCATAAAGCCGTCATATGTTGAGTTTTTATCCAATTTTCATAAAAATGGGAAATCGGCTATAACTGTCGTAAACGAAAATAATACGGGTTCTAACTGCATACACCTTGTAGCCAGAAGTCCGAAGAAGAAATGTTGTAAATATTATCGCAATCCTATTGGTGGTTTTTTTACAAAGCCATTACATGCTGAGTTTTTATCCAATTTTCATAAAAATGGGAAATCGGCTATAAATGTCGTAAACGAAAATAATACGGGTTCTTACTATATACACCTTGTAGCCAGAAGTGTGGAGAAGAAATGTTGTAAATATTATCGCAATCTTATCGGTGGTTTTTTCACAAAGCCATCATATGCTGAGTTTTTATCCAATTTTAATAAAAATGGGAAATCGGCTATAACTGTCGTAAACGAAAATAATACGGGTTCTTACTATATACACCTTGTAGCCAGAAGTCTGGAGAAGAAATTTTGTAAATATTATCGCAATACTATCGGTGGTTTTTTCACAAAGCCATCATATGCTGAGTTTTCATACAATTTTCGTAAAAATGGGAAATCGGCTATAACTGTCGTAAACGAAAATGATACGGGTTCTAACTATATACACCTCGTAGCTATAAGTCTGGAGAAGAAATGGTGTAAATATTATGGCAGTCCTATCGGTGGTTTTTTCACAAAGCCATCATATGCTGAGTTTTAATCCAATTTTCATAAAAATGGGAAATCGGCTATAACTGTCGTAAACGAAAATAATACGGGTTCTAACTATATAGTACACCTGATAGCCAGAAGTCTGGAGAAGAAATGTTGTAAATATTATCGCAATCCTATTGGTGGTTTTTTCACAAAAGCCATCATATGCTGAGTTTTTATCCAATATTCATAAAAACGGGAAATCGGCTATAGCTGTCGTAAACGCAAATAATACGGGTTCTAACTATATACACCTTGTAGCCAGAAGTCTGGAGAAGAAATGTTGTAAATATTATCGCAAACCTATCGGTGGTTTTTTCACAAAGCTATCATATGCTGAGTTTTTATAAAATTTTCGTAAAAATGGGAAATCGGCTATAACTGTCGTAAACGAAAATAATACGGGTTCTAATTGTATACACTTTGTAGCCAGAAGTCCGGAGAAGAAATGTAAATATTATCTCAATCCTATCGGTGGTTTTTTCACAAAGCCATCATATGCTGAGTTTTCATACAATTTTCGTAAAAATGGGAAATCGTCTATAACTGTCGTAAACGAATATGATACGGGTTCTAACTATATACACCTCGTAGCTATAAGTCTGGAGAAGAAATGGTGTAAATATTATGGCAATCCTATAGGTGGTTTTTTCACAAAGCCATCATATGCTGAGTTTTTATACAATTTTCGTAAAAATGGGAAATCGGCTATAACTGTCGTAAACGAATATAATACGGGTTCTAACTATATACACCTTGTAGCCAGAAGTCCGGAGAAGAAATGTTGTAAATATTATGGCAAATCTATAGGTGGTTTTTTCACAAAGCCATCATATGCTGAGTTTTTATCCAATTTTCGTAAAAATGGGAAATCGGTTATAACTGTCGTAAACGAAAATAATACGGGTTCTAACTGTATACACCTTGTAGCCAGAAGTCTGGAGAAGAAATGTTGTAAATATTATCGCAATCTTATCGGTGGTTTTTTCACAAAGCCATCATATGCTGAGTTTTTATCCAATTTTCATAAAAATGGGAAATCGGCTATAACTGTCGTAAACGAAAATAATACGGGTTCTTACTATATACACCTTGTCGCCAAAAGTCTGGAGAAGAAATGTTGTAAATATTATCGCAATCCTATCGATGGTTTTTTCACAAAACAATCATATGCTTAGTTTTTATCCAATTTTCATAAAAATGGGAAATCGGCTATAAATGTCGTAAACGAAAATAATACGGGTTCTTGCTATAAACACCTTGTAGCCAGAAGTCTGGAGAAGAAATGTTGTAAATATTATCGCAAGCCTATTGGTGGTTTTTTCACAAAGCCATCATATGCTGAGTTTTTATCCAATTTTCATAAAAATGGGAAATCGGCTATAACTGTCGTAAACGAAAATAATACGGGTTCTAACTATATACACCTTGTAGCCAGAAGTCTGGAGAAGAAATGTTGTAAATATTATCGCAATACTATCGGTGGTTTTTTCACAAAGCTATCATATGCTGAGTTTTTATACAATTTTCGTAAAAATGGGAAATCGGCTATAACTGTCGTAAACGCAAATAATACGGGTTCTAACTATATACACCTTGTAGCCAGAAGTCTGGAGTGAAATGTTGTAAATATTATCGCAATCCCGTTGGTGGTTTTTTCATAAAGCCATCATATGCTGAGTGTTTTTACAATTTTCGTAAAAATGGGAAATCGGCTATAACTGTCGTAAACGAATATAATACGGGTTCTAACTGTATACACCTTGTAGCCAGGAGTCCGGAGAAGAAATGTTGTAAATATTATGGCAATCCTATGGGTGGTTTTTTCACAAAGCCATCATATGCTGAGTTTTTATACAATTTTCGTAAAAATGGGAAATCGGCTATAACTGTCGTAAACGAATATAATACGGGTTCTAGCTGTATACACCTTGTAGCCAGAAGTCCAGAGAAGAAATGTTGTAAATATTATGGCAATCCTATAGGTGGTTTTTTCACAAAGCCATCATATGCTGAGTTTTTATATAATTTTCGTAAAAATGGGAAATCGGTTATAACTGTCGTAAACGAAAATAATACGGGTTCTAACTGTATACACCTTGTAGCCAGAAGTCCGGAGAAGAAACGTTGTAAATATTATCGCAATCCAATCGATGGTTTTTTCACAAAGCCATCATATGCTGAGTTTTTATCCAATTTTCATAAAAATGGGAAATCGGCTATAACTGTCGTAAACGAAAATAATACGGGTTTTAACTATATACACCTTGTAGCCAGAAGTCTGGAGAAGAAATGTTGTAAATATTATCGCAAGCCAATTGGTGGTTTTTTCACAAAGCCATCATATGCTGATTTTTATCCAATTTTCTTAAAAATGGGAAATCGGCTATAACTGTCGTAAACGAAAATAATACGGGTTCTAACTATATACACCTCGTAGCTATAAGTCTGGAGAAGAAATGGTGTAAATATTATGGCAGTCCTATCGGTGGTTTTTTCACAAAGCCATCATATGCTGAGTTTTAATCCAATTTTCATAAAAATGGGAAATCGGCTATAACTGTCGTAAACGAAAATAATACGGGTTCTAACTATATAGTACACCTGGTAGCCAGAAGTCTGGAGAAGAAATGTTGTAAATATTATCGCAATCCTATTGGTGGTTTTTTCACAAAAGCCATCATATGCTGAGTTTTTATCCAATATTCATAAAAACGGGAAATCGGCTATAGCTGTCGTAAACGCAAATAATACGGGTTCTAACTATATACACCTTGTAGCCAGAAGTCTGGAGAAGAAATGTTGTAAATATTATCGCAAACCTATCGGTGGTTTTTTCACAAAGCTATCATATGCTGAGTTTTTATAAAATTTTCGTAAAAATGGGAAATCGGCTATAACTGTCGTAAACGAAAATAATACGGGTTCTAATTGTATACACTTTGTAGCCAGAAGTCCGGAGAAGAAATGTAAATATTATCTCAATCCTATCGGTGGTTTTTTCACAAAGCCATCATATGCTGAGTTTTCATACAATTTTCGTAAAAATGGGAAATCGGCTATAACTGTCGTAAACGAAAATGATACGGGTTCTAACTATATACACCTCGTAGCTAAAAGTCTGGAGAAGAAATGGTGTAAATATTATGGCAATCCTATGGATGGTTTTTTCACAAAGCCATCATATGCTGAGTTTTTATACAATTTTCGTAAAAATGGGAAATCGGCTATAACTGTCGTAAACGAATATAATACGGGTTCTAACTGTATACACCTTGTAGCCAGAAGTCCGGAGAAGAAATGTTGTAAATATTATGGCAAATCTATAGGTGGTTTTTTCACAAAGCCATCATATGCTGAGTTTTTATACAATTTTCGTAAAAATGGGAAATCGGTTATAACTGTCGTAAACGAAAATAATACGGGTTCTAACTGTATACACCTTGTAACCAGAAGTCCGGAGAAGAAACGTTGTAAATATTATCGCAATCCAATCGGTGGTTTTTTCACAAAGCCATCATATGCTGAGTTTTTATACAATTTTCGTAAAAATGGGAAATCGGCTATAACTGTCGTAAACGAAAATAATACGGGTTCTAACTACATACACCTCGTAGCTATAAGTCTGGAGAAGAAATGTTGTAAATATTATCGCAATCCTATTGGTGGTGTTTTCACAAAGCCATCATATGCAGAGTTTTTATCCAATTTTCATAAAAAGGGGAAATCGGCTATAACTGTCGTAAACGAAAATAATACGGGTTCTTACTATATACACCTTGTAGCCAGAAGTCTGGAGAAGAAATTTTGTAAATATTATCGCAATACTATCGGTGGTTTTTTCACAAAGCCATCATATGCTGAGTTTTCATACAATTTTCGTAAAAATGGGAAATCGGCTATAACTGTCGTAAACGAAAATGATACGGGTTCTAACTATATACACCTCGTAGCTATAAGTCTGGAGAAGAAATGGTGTAAATATTATGGCAATCCTATGGATGGTTTTTTCACAAAGCCATCATATGCTGAGTTTTTATACAATTTTCGTAAAAATGGGAAATCGGCTATAACTGTCGTAAACGAAAATAATACGGGTTCTAACTGTATACACCTCGTAGCTATAAGTCTGGAGAAGAAATGGTGTAAATATTATGGCAATCCTATCGGTAGATTTTTCACAAAGCCATCATATGCTGAGTTTTTATCCAATTTTCATAAAAATGGGAAATCGGCTATAACTGTCGTAAACGAAAATAATACGGGTTCTTACTATATACACCTTGTAGCCAGAAGTCTGGAGAAGAAATGTTGTAAATATTATCGCAATCCTGTAGGTGGTTTTTTCACAAAGCCATCATATGCTGAGTTTTTATACAATTTTCGTAAAAATGGGAAATCGGCTATAACTGTCGTAAACGAATATAATACGGGTTCTAGCTGTATACACCTTGTAGCCAGAAGTCCAGAGAAGAAATGTTGTAAATATTATGGCAATCCTATAGGTGGTTTTTTCACAAAGCCATCATATGCTGAGTTTTTATATAATTTTCGTAAAAATGGGAAATCGGTTATAACTGTCGTAAACGAAAATAATACGGGTTCTAACTGTATACACCTTGTAGCCAGAAGTCCGGAGAAGAAACGTTGTAAATATTATCGCAATCCAATCGATGGTTTTTTCACAAAGCCATCATATGCTGAGTTTTTATCCAATTTTCATAAAAATGGGAAATCGGCTATAACTGTCGTAAACGAAAATAATACGGGTTTTAACTATATACACCTTGTAGCCAGAAGTCTGGAGAAGAAATGTTGTAAATATTATCGCAAGCCAATTGGTGGTTTTTTCACAAAGCCATCATATGCTGATTTTTATCCAATTTTCTTAAAAATGGGAAATCGGCTATAACTGTCGTAAACGAAAATAATACGGGTTCTAACTATATACACCTCGTAGCTATAAGTCTGGAGAAGAAATGGTGTAAATATTATGGCAGTCCTATCGGTGGTTTTTTCACAAAGCCATCATATGCTGAGTTTTAATCCAATTTTCATAAAAATGGGAAATCGGCTATAACTGTCGTAAACGAAAATAATACGGGTTCTAACTATATAGTACACCTGGTAGCCAGAAGTCTGGAGAAGAAATGTTGTAAATATTATCGCAATCCTATTGGTGGTTTTTTCACAAAAGCCATCATATGCTGAGTTTTTATCCAATATTCATAAAAACGGGAAATCGGCTATAGCTGTCGTAAACGCAAATAATACGGGTTCTAACTATATACACCTTGTAGCCAGAAGTCTGGAGAAGAAATGTTGTAAATATTATCGCAAACCTATCGGTGGTTTTTTCACAAAGCTATCATATGCTGAGTTTTTATAAAATTTTCGTAAAAATGGGAAATCGGCTATAACTGTCGTAAACGAAAATAATACGGGTTCTAATTGTATACACTTTGTAGCCAGAAGTCCGGAGAAGAAATGTAAATATTATCTCAATCCTATCGGTGGTTTTTTCACAAAGCCATCATATGCTGAGTTTTCATACAATTTTCGTAAAAATGGGAAATCGGTTATAACTGTCGTAAACGAAAATAATACGGGTTCTAACTGTATACACCTTGTAACCAGAAGTCCGGAGAAGAAACGTTGTAAATATTATCGCAATCCAATCGGTGGTTTTTTCACAAAGCCATCATATGCTGAGTTTTTATACAATTTTCGTAAAAATGGGAAATCGGCTATAACTGTCGTAAACGAAAATAATACGGGTTCTAACTACATACACCTCGTAGCTATAAGTCTGGAGAAGAAATGTTGTAAATATTATCGCAATCCTATTGGTGGTGTTTTCACAAAGCCATCATATGCAGAGTTTTTATCCAATTTTCATAAAAAGGGGAAATCGGCTATAACTGTCGTAAACGAAAATAATACGGGTTCTTACTATATACACCTTGTAGCCAGAAGTCTGGAGAAGAAATTTTGTAAATATTATCGCAATACTATCGGTGGTTTTTTCACAAAGCCATCATATGCTGAGTTTTCATACAATTTTCGTAAAAATGGGAAATCGGCTATAACTGTCGTAAACGAAAATGATACGGGTTCTAACTATATACACCTCGTAGCTATAAGTCTGGAGAAGAAATGGTGTAAATATTATGGCAATCCTATGGATGGTTTTTTCACAAAGCCATCATATGCTGAGTTTTTATACAATTTTCGTAAAAATGGGAAATCGGCTATAACTGTCGTAAACGAAAATAATACGGGTTCTAACTGTATACACCTCGTAGCTATAAGTCTGGAGAAGAAATGGTGTAAATATTATGGCAATCCTATCGGTAGATTTTTCACAAAGCCATCATATGCTGAGTTTTTATCCAATTTTCATAAAAATGGGAAATCGGCTATAACTGTCGTAAACGAAAATAATACGGGTTCTTACTATATACACCTTGTAGCCAGAAGTCTGGAGAAGAAATGTTGTAAATATTATCGCAATCCTGTAGGTGGTTTTTTCATAAAGCCGTCATATGTTGTGTTTTTATCCAATTTTCATAAAAATGGGAAATCGGCTATAACTGTCGTAAACGAAAATAATACGGGTTCTAACTGCATACACCTTGTAGCCAGAAGTCCGAAGAAGAAATGTTGTAAATATTATCGCAATCCTATTGGTGGTTTTTTTACAAAGCCATTACATGCTGAGTTTTTATCCAATTTTCATAAAAATGGGAAATCGGCTATAACTGTCGTAAACGAAAATAATACGGGTTCTAACTGTATACACCTCGTAGCTATAAGTCTGGAGAAGAAATGGTGTAAATATTATGGCAATCCTATCGGTAGATTTTTCACAAAACCATCATATGCTGAGTTTTTATCCAATTTTCATAAAAATGGGAAATCGGCTATAACTGTCGTAAACGAAAATAATACGGGTTCTTACTATATACACCTTGTAGCCAGAAGTCTGGAGAAGAAATGTTGTAAATATTATCGCAATCCTGTAGGTGGTTTTTTCATAAAGCCGTCATATGTTGAGTTTTTATCCAATTTTCATAAAAATGGGAAATCGGCTATAACTGTCGTAAACGAAAATAATACGGGTTCTAACTGCATACACCTTGTAGCCAGAAGTCCGAAGAAGAAATGTTGTAAATATTATCGCAATCCTATTGGTGGTTTTTTTACAAAGCCATTACATGCTGAGTTTTTATCCAATTTTCATAAAAATGGGAAATCGGCTATAAATGTCGTAAACGAAAATAATACGGGTTCTTACTATATACACCTTGTAGCCAGAAGTGTGGAGAAGAAATGTTGTAAATATTATCGCAATCTTATCGGTGGTTTTTTCACAAAGCCATCATATGCTGAGTTTTTATCCAATTTTAATAAAAATGGGAAATCGGCTATAACTGTCGTAAACGAAAATAATACGGGTTCTTACTATATACACCTTGTAGCCAGAAGTCTGGAGAAGAAATTTTGTAAATATTATCGCAATACTATCGGTGGTTTTTTCACAAAGCCATCATATGCTGAGTTTTCATACAATTTTCGTAAAAATGGGAAATCGGCTATAACTGTCGTAAACGAAAATGATACGGGTTCTAACTATATACACCTCGTAGCTATAAGTCTGGAGAAGAAATGGTGTAAATATTATGGCAATCCTATGGATGGTTTTTTCACAAAGCCATCATATGCTGAGTTTTTATACAATTTTCGTAAAAATGGGAAATCGGCTATAACTGTCGTAAACGAATATAATACGGGTTCTAACTGTATACACCTTGTAGCCAGAAGTCCGGAGAAGAAATGTTGTAAATATTATGGCAAATCTATAGGTGGTTTTTTCACAAAGCCATCATATGCTGAGTTTTTATACAATTTTCGTAAAAATGGGAAATCGGTTATAACTGTCGTAAACGAAAATAATACGTGTTCTAACTGTACACACCTTGTAGCCAGAAGTCTGGAGAAGAAATGTTGTAAATATTATCGCAATCTTATCGGTGGTTTTTTCACAAAGCCATCATATGCTGAGTTTTTATCCAATTTTCATAAAAATGGGAAATCGGCTATAACTGTCGTAAACGAAAATAATACGGGTTCTTACTATATACACCTTGTCGCCAAAAGTCTGGAGAAGAAATGTTGTAAATATTATCGCAATCCTATCGATGGTTTTTTCACAAAACAATCATATGCTTAGTTTTTATCCAATTTTCATAAAAATGGGAAATCGGCTATAAATGTCGTAAACGAAAATAATACGGGTTCTTGCTATAAACACCTTGTAGCCAGAAGTCTGGAGAAGAAATGTTGTAAATATTATCGTAAGCCTATTGGTGGTTTTTTCACAAAGCCATCATATGCTGAGTTTTTATCCAATTTTCATAAAAATGGGAAATCGGCTATAACTGTCGTAAACGAAAATAATACGGGTTCTAACTATATACACCTTGTAGCCAGAAGTCTGGAGAAGAAATGTTGTAAATATTATCGCAATACTATCGGTGGTTTTTTCACAAAGCTATCATATGCTGAGTTTTTATACAATTTTCGTAAAAATGGGAAATCGGCTATAACTGTCGTAAACGCAAATAATACGGGTTCTAACTATATACACCTTGTAGCCAGAAGTCTGGAGTGAAATGTTGTAAATATTATCGCAATCCCGTTGGTGGTTTTTTCATAAAGCCATCATATGCTGAGTGTTTTTACAATTTTCGTAAAAATGGGAAATCGGCTATAACTGTCGTAAACGAATATAATACGGGTTCTTACTATATACACCTTGTAGCCAGAAGTCTGGAGAAGAAATGTTGTAAATATTATCGCAAGCCTATTGGTGGGTTTTTCACAAAGCCATCATATGCTGAGTTTTTATCCAATTTTCATAAAAATGGGAAATCGGCTATAACTGTCGTAAACGAAAATAATACGGGTTCTAACTATATACACCTTTTAGCCAGAAGTCTGGAGAAGAAATGTTGTAAATATTATCGCAAGCCTATTGGTGGTTTTCTCACAAAGCCATCATATGCTGAGTTTTTATCCAATTTTCATAAAAATGGGAAATCGGCTATAACTGTCATAAACGAAAATAATACGGGTTCTAACTATATACACCTCGTAGCTATAAGTCTGGAGAAGAAATGGTGTAAATATTATCGCAAGCCTATTGGTGGGTTTTTCACAAAGCCATCATATGCTGAGTTTTTATCCAATTTTCATAAAAATGGGAAATCGGCTATAACTGTCGTAAACGAAAATAATACGGGTTCTAACTATATACACCTTGTAGCCAGAAGTCTGGAGAAGAAATGTTGTAAATATTATCGCAAGCCTATTGGTGGTTTTCTCACAAAGCCATCATATGCTGAGTTTTTATCCAATTTTCATAAAAATGGGAAATCGGCTATAACTGTCATAAACGAAAATAATACGGGTTCTAACTATATACAACTCGTAGCTATAAGTCTGGAGAAGAAATGGTGTAAATATTATGGCAATCCTATCGGTAGTTTTTTCACAAAGCCATCATATGCTGAGTTTTTATCCAATTTTCATAAAAATGGGAAATCGGCTATAACTGTCATAAACGAAAATAATACGGGTTCTTACTATATACACCTTGTAGCCAGAAGTCTGGAGAAGAAATGTTGTAAATATTATCGCAAGCCTATTGGTGGGTTTTTCACAAAGCCATCATATGCTGAGCTTTTATCCAATTTTCATAAAAATGGGAAATCGGCTATAACTGTCGTAAACGAAAATAATACGGGTTCTAACTATATACACCTTTTAGCCAGAAGTCTGGAGAAGAAATGTTGTAAATATTATCGCAAGCCTATTGGTGGTTTTCTCACAAAGCCATCATATGCTGAGTTTTTATCCAATTTTCATAAAAATGGGAAATCGGCTATAACTGTCATAAACGAAAATAATACGGGTTCTAACTATATACACCTCGTAGCTATAAGTCTGGAGAAGAAATGGTGTAAATATTATGGCAATCCTATCGGTAGTTTTTTCACAAAGCCATCATATGCTGAGTTTTTATCCAATTTTCATAAAAATGGGAAATCGGCTATAACTGTCGTAAACGAAAATAATACGGGTTCTTACTATATACACCTTGTAGCCAGAAGTCTGGAGAAGAAATGTTGTAAATATTATCGCAATCCTGTAGGTGGTTTTTTCATAAAGCCGTCATATGCTGAGTTTTTATCCAATTTTCATAAAAATGGGAAATCGGCTATAACTGTCGTAAACGAAAATAATACGGGTTCTAACTGCATACACCTTGTAGCCAGAAGTCCGAAGAAGAAATGTTGTAAATATTGTCGCAATCCTATTGGTGGTTTTTTTACAAAGCCATTACATGCTGAGTTTTTATCCAATTTTCTTAAAAAGGGGAAATCGGCTATAACTGTCGTAAACGAAAATAATACGGGTTCTTACTATATACACCTTGTAGCCAGAAGTGTGGAGAAGAAATGTTGTAAATATTATCGCAATCTTATCGGTGGTTTTTTCACAAAGCCATCATATGCTGAGTTTTTATCCAATTTTCATAAAAATGGGAAATCGGCTATAACTGTCGTAAACGAAAATAATACGGGTTCTTACTATATACACCTTGTAGCCAGAAGTCTGGAGAAGAAATTTTGTAAATATTATCTCAATCCTATCGGTGGTTTTTTCACAAAGCCATCATATGCTGAGTTTTTATCCAATTTTCGTAAAAATGAGAAATCGGCTATAACTGTCGTAAACGAAAATAATACGGGTTCTAACTATATACACCTTGTAGCCAGAAGTCTGGAGAAGAAATGTTGTAAATATTATCGCAAGCCTATTGGTGGTTTTTTCACAAAGCCATCATATGCTGAGTTTTTATCCAATTTTCATAAAAATGGGAAATCGGCTATAACTGTCGTAAACGAAAATAATGCGGGTTCTAACTATATACACCTTGTAGCCAGAAGTCTGAAGAAGAAACGTTGTAAATATTATCGCAATCCTATGGATGGTTTTTTCACAAAGCCATCATATGCTGAGTTTTTATCCAATTTTCATAAAAATGGGAAATCGGCTATAACTGTCGTAAACGAAAATAATACGGGTTCTTATTATATAGTACACCTGTTAGCCAGAAGTCTGGAGAAGAAATGTTGTAAATATTATCGCAATCCTATTGGTGGTTTTTTCACAAAAGCCATCATATGCTGAGTTTTTATCCAATATTCATAAAAACGGGAAATCGGCTATAGCTGTCGTAAACGCAAATAATACGGGTTCTAACTATATACACCTTGTAGCCAGAAGTCTGGAGAAGAAACGTTGTAAATATTATCGCAAACCTATCGGTGGTTTTTTCACAAAGCTATCATATGCTGAGTTTTTATAAAATTTTCGTAAAAATGGGAAATCGGCTATAACTGTCGTAAACGAAAATAATACGGGTTCTAATTGTATACACTTTGTAGCCAGAAGTCCGGAGAAGAAATGTAAATATTATCTCAATCCTATCGGTGGTTTTTTCACAAAGCCATCATATGCTGAGTTTTCATACAATTTTCGTAAAAATGGGAAATCGGCTATAATTGTCGTAAACGAAAATGATACGGGTTCTAACTATATACACCTCGTAGCTATAAGTCTGGAGAAGAAATGGTGTAAATATTATGGCAATCCTATGGATGGTTTTTTCACAAAGCCATCATATGCTGAGTTTTTATACAATTTTCGTAAAAATGGGAAATCGGCTATAACTGTCGTAAACGAATATAATACGGGTTCTAACTGTATACACCTTGTAGCCAGAAGTCCGGAGAAGAAATGTTGTAAATATTATGGCAATCCTATAGGTGGTTTTTTCACAAAGCCATCATATGATGAGCTTTTATACAATTTTCGTAAAAATGGGAAATCGGTTATAACTGTCGTAAACGAAAATAATATGGGTTCTAACTGTATACACCTTGTAGCCAGAAGTCCGGAGAAGAAACGTTGTAAATATTATCGCAATCCAATCGGTGGTTTTTCACAAAGCCATCATATGCTGAGTTTTTATCCAATTTTCATAAAAATGGGAAATCGGCTATAACTGTCGTAAACGAAAATAATACGGGTTCTAACTATATACACCTTGTAGCCAGAAGTCTGGAGAAGAAATGTTGTAAATATTATCGCAAGCCTATTGGTGGTTTTCTCACAAAGCCATCATATGCTGAGTTTTTATCCAATTTTCATAAAAATGGGAAATCGGCTATAACTGTCATAAACGAAAATAATACGGGTTCTAACTATATACAACTCGTAGCTATAAGTCTGGAGAAGAAATGGTGTAAATATTATGGCAATCCTATCGGTAGTTTTTTCACAAAGCCATCATATGCTGAGTTTTTATCCAATTTTCATAAAAATGGGAAATCGGCTATAACTGTCGTAAACGAAAATAATACGGGTTCTTACTATATACACCTTGTAGCCAGAAGTCTGGAGAAGAAATGTTGTAAATATTATCGCAAGCCTATTGGTGGGTTTTTCACAAAGCCATCATATGCTGAGTTTTTATCCAATTTTCATAAAAATGGGAAATCGGCTATAACTGTCGTAAACGAAAATAATACGGGTTCTAACTATATACACCTTTTAGCCAGAAGTCTGGAGAAGAAATGTTGTAAATATTATCGCAAGCCTATTGGTGGTTTTCTCACAAAGCCATCATATGCTGAGTTTTTATCCAATTTTCATAAAAATGGGAAATCGGCTATAACTGTCATAAACGAAAATAATACGGGTTCTAACTATATACACCTCGTAGCTATAAGTCTGGAGAAGAAATGGTGTAAATATTATGGCAATCCTATCGGTAGTTTTTTCACAAAGCCATCATATGCTGAGTTTTTATCCAATTTTCATAAAAATGGGAAATCGGCTATAACTGTCGTAAACGAAAATAATACGGGTTCTTACTATATACACCTTGTAGCCAGAAGTCTGGAGAAGAAATGTTGTAAATATTATCGCAATCCTGTAGGTGGTTTTTTCATAAAGCCGTCATATGCTGAGTTTTTATCCAATTTTCATAAAAATGGGAAATCGGCTATAACTGTCGTAAACGAAAATAATACGGGTTCTAACTGCATACACCTTGTAGCCAGAAGTCCGAAGAAGAAATGTTGTAAATATTATCGCAATCCTATTGGTGGTTTTTTTACAAAGCCATTACATGCTGAGTTTTTATCCAATTTTCTTAAAAAGGGGAAATCGGCTATAACTGTCGTAAACGAAAATAATACGGGTTCTTACTATATACACCTTGTAGCCAGAAGTGTGGAGAAGAAATGTTGTAAATATTATCGCAATCTTATCGGTGGTTTTTTCACAAAGCCATCATATGCTGAGTTTTTATCCAATTTTCATAAAAATGGGAAATCGGCTATAACTGTCGTAAACGAAAATAATACGGGTTCTTACTATATACACCTTGTAGCCAGAAGTCTGGAGAAGAAATTTTGTAAATATTATCGCAATACTATCGGTGGTTTTTTCACAAAGCTATCATATGCTGAGTTTTTATACAATTTTCGTAAAAATGGGAAATCGGCTATAACTGTCGTAAACGCAAATAATACGGGTTCTAACAATATACACCTTGTATCCAGAAGTCTGGAGTGAAATGTAAATATCATCGCAATCCTATCGGTGGTTTTTTCATAAAGCCATCATATGCTGAGTTTTTTTACAATTTTCGTAAAGATGGGAAATCGGCTATAACTGTCGTAAACGAAAATAATACGGGTTCTTACTATATACACCTTGTAACCAGAAGTCTGGAGAAGAAATTTTGTAAATATTATTATATTATATTTTGTAAATACTATCGGTGGTTTTTTCACAAAGCTATCATATGCTGAGTTTTTATACAATTTTCGTAAAAATGGGAAATCGGCTATAACTGTCGTAAACGCAAATAATACGGGTTCTAACAATATACACCTTGTATCCAGAAGTCTGGAGTGAAATGTAAATATCATCGCAATCCTATCGGTGGTTTTTTCATAAAGCCATCATATGCTGAGTTTTTTTACAATTTTCGTAAAGATGGGAAATCGGCTATAACTGTCGTAAACGAAAATAATACGGGTTCTTACTATATACACCTTGTAACCAGAAGTCTGGAGAAGAAATTTTGTAAATATTATTATATTATATTTTGTAAATACTATCGGTGGTTTTTTCACAAAGCTATCATATGCTGAGTTTTTATACAATTTTCGTAAAAATGGGAAATCGGCTATAACTGTCGTAAACGCAAATAATACGGGTTGTAACTATATACACCTTGTAGCCAGAAGTCTGGAGTGAAATGTTGTAAATAGTATCGCAATCCTATCGGTGGTTTTTTCATAAAGCCATCATATGCTGAGTTTTTTTAAAATTTTCGTAAAAATGGGAAATCGGCTATAACTGTCGTAAACGAAAATAATACGGGTTCTCACTATATACACCTTGTAGCCAGAAGTCTGGAGAAGAAATGTTGTAAATATTATCGCAAACCTATCGGTGGTTTTTTCACAAAGCTATCATATGCTGAGTTTTTATAAAATTTTCGTAAAAATGGGAAATCGGCTATAACTGTCGTAAACGAAAATAATACGGGTTCTAATTGTATACACTTTGTAGCCAGAAGTCCGGAGAAGAAATGTAAATATTATCTCAATCCTATCGGTGGTTTTTTCACAAAGCCATCATATGCTGAGTTTTTATCCAATTTTCGTAAAAATGAGAAATCGGCTATAACTGTCGTAAACGAAAATAATACGGGTTCTAACTGCATACACCTTGTAGCCAGAAGTGTGGAGAAGAAATGTTGTAAATATTATCGCAATCCTATTGGTGGTTTTTTTACAAAGCCATTACATGCTGAGTTTTTATCCAATTTTCTTAAAAAGGGGAAATCGGCTATAACTGTCGTAAACGAAAATAATACGGGTTCTTACTATATACACCTTGTAGCCAGAAGTGTGGAGAAGAAATGTTGTAAATATTATCGCAATCTTATCGGTGGTTTTTTCACAAAGCCATCATATGCTGAGTTTTTATCCAATTTTCATAAAAATGGGAAATCGGCTATAACTGTCGTAAACGAAAATAATACGGGTTCTTACTATATACACCTTGTAGCCAGAAGTCTGGAGAAGAAATTTTGTAAATATTATCGCAATACTATCGGTGGTTTTTTCACAAAGCTATCATATGCTGAGTTTTTATACAATTTTCGTAAAAATGGGAAATCGGCTATAACTGTCGTAAACGCAAATAATACGGGTTCTAACAATATACACCTTGTATCCAGAAGTCTGGAGTGAAATGTAAATATCATCGCAATCCTATCGGTGGTTTTTTCATAAAGCCATCATATGCTGAGTTTTTTTACAATTTTCGTAAAGATGGGAAATCGGCTATAACTGTCGTAAACGAAAATAATACGGGTTCTTACTATATACACCTTGTAACCAGAAGTCTGGAGAAGAAATTTTGTAAATATTATCGCAATACTATCGGTGGTTTTTTCACAAAGCTATCATATGCTGAGTTTTTATACAATTTTCGTAAAAATGGGAAATCGGCTATAACTGTCGTAAACGCAAATAATACGGGTTCTAACTATATACACCTTGTAGCCAGAAGTCTGGAGTGAAATGTTGTAAATAGTATCGCAATCCTCTCGGTGGTTTTTTCATAAAGCCATCATATGCTGAGTTTTTTTAAAATTTTCGTAAAAATGGGAAATCGGCTATAACTGTCGTAAACGAAAATAATACGGGTTCTCACTATATACACCTTGTAGCCAGAAGTCTGGAGAAGAAATGTTGTAAATATTATCGCAAACCTATCGGTGGTTTTTTCACAAAGCTATCATATGCTGAGTTTTTATAAAATTTTCGTAAAAATGGGAAATCGGCTATAACTGTCGTAAACGAAAATAATACGGGTTCTAATTGTATACACTTTGTAGCCAGAAGTCCGGAGAAGAAATGTAAATATTATCTCAATCCTATCGGTGGTTTTTTCACAAAGCCATCATATGCTGAGTTTTTATCCAATTTTCGTAAAAATGAGAAATCGGCTATAACTGTCGTAAACGAAAATAATACGGGTTCTAACTATATACACCTTGTAGCCAGAAGTCTGGAGAAGAAATGTTGTAAATATTATCGCAAGCCTATTGGTGGTTTTTTCACAAAGCCATCATATGCTGAGTTTTTATCCAATTTTCATAAAAATGGGAAATCGGCTATAACTGTCGTAAACGAAAATAATGCGGGTTCTAACTATATACACCTTGTAGCCAGAAGTCTGAAGAAGAAACGTTGTAAATATTATCGCAATCCTATGGATGGTTTTTTCACAAAGCTATCATATGCTGAGTTTTTATCCAATTTTCATAAAAATGGGAAATCGGCTATAACTGTCGTAAACGAAAATAATACGGGTTCTTATTATATAGTACACCTGTTAGCCAGAAGTCTGGAGAAGAAATGTTGTAAATATTATCGCAATCCTATTGGTGGTTTTTTCACAAAAGCCATCATATGCTGAGTTTTTATCCAATATTCATAAAAACGGGAAATCGGCTATAGCTGTCGTAAACGCAAATAATACGGGTTCTAACTATATACACCTTGTAGCCAGAAGTCTGGAGAAGATACGTTGTAAATATTATCGCAAACCTATCGGTGGTTTTTTCACAAAGCTATCATATGCTGAGTTTTTATAAAATTTTCGTAAAAATGGGAAATCGGCTATAACTGTCGTAAACGAAAATAATACGGGTTCTAATTGTATACACTTTGTAGCCAGAAGTCCGGAGAAGAAATGTAAATATTATCTCAATCCTATCGGTGGTTTTTTCACAAAGCCATCATATGCTGAGTTTTCATACAATTTTCGTAAAAATGGGAAATCGGCTATAACTGTCGTAAACGAAAATGATACGGGTTCTAACTATATACACCTCGTAGCTATAAGTCTGGAGAAGAAATGGTGTAAATATTATGGCAATCCTATGGATGGGTTTTTCACAAAGCCATCATATGCTGAGTTTTTATACAATTTTCGTAAAAATGGGAAATCGGCTATAACTGTCGTAAACGAATATAATACGGGTTCTAACTGTATACACCTTGTAGCCAGAAGTCCGGAGAAGAAATGTTGTAAATATTATGGCAATCCTATAGGTGGTTTTTTCACAAAGCCATCATATGCTGAGCTTTTATACAATTTTCGTAAAAATGGGAAATCGGTTATAACTGTCGTAAACGAAAATAATATGGGTTCTAACTGTATACACCTTGTAGCCAGAAGTCCGGAGAAGAAACGTTGTAAATATTATCGCAATCCAATCGGTGGTTTTTCACAAAGCCATCATATGCTGAGTTTTTATCCAATTTTCATAAAAATGGGAAATCGGCTATAACTGTCGTAAACGAAAATAATACGGGTTCTTACTATATACACCTTGTAGCCAGAAGTCTGGAGAAGAAATGTTGTAAATATTATCGCAATCCTGTAGGTGGTTTTTTCACAAAGCCGTCATATGCTGAGTTTTTATCCAATTTTCATAAAAATGGGAAATCGGCTATAACTGTCGTAAACGAAAATAATACGGGTTCTTACTATATATACCTTGTAGCCAGAAGTCTGGAGAAGTAATGTTGTAAATATTATCGCAAGCCTATTGGTGGTTTTCTCACAAAGCCATCATATGCTGAGTTTTTATCCAATTTTCATAAAAATGGGAAATCGGCTATAACTGTCATAAACGAAAATAATACGGGTTCTAACTATATACAACTCGTAGCTATAAGTCTGGAGAAGAAATGGTGTAAATATTATGGCAATCCTATCGGTAGTTTTTTCACAAAGCCATCATATGCTGAGTTTTTATCCAATTTTCATAAAAATGGGAAATCGGCTATAACTGTCGTAAACGAAAATAATACGGGTTCTTACTATATACACCTTGTAGCCAGAAGTCTGGAGAAGAAATGTTGTAAATATTATCGCAAGCCTATTGGTGGGTTTTTCACAAAGCCATCATATGCTGAGTTTTTATCCAATTTTCATAAAAATGGGAAATCGGCTATAACTGTCGTAAACGAAAATAATACGGGTTCTAACTATATACACCTTTTAGCCAGAAGTCTGGAGAAGAAATGTTGTAAATATTATCGCAAGCCTATTGGTGGTTTTCTCACAAAGCCATCATATGCTGAGTTTTTATCCAATTTTCATAAAAATGGGAAATCGGCTATAACTGTCATAAACGAAAATAATACGGGTTCTAACTATATACACCTCGTAGCTATAAGTCTGGAGAAGAAATGGTGTAAATATTATGGCAATCCTATCGGTAGTTTTTTCACAAAGCCATCATATGCTGAGTTTTTATCCAATTTTCATAAAAATGGGAAATCGGCTATAACTGTCGTAAACGAAAATAATACGGGTTCTTACTATATACACCTTGTAGCCAGAAGTCTGGAGAAGAAATGCTGTAAATATTATCGCAATCCTGTAGGTGGTTTTTTCATAAAGCCGTCATATGCTGAGTTTTTATCCAATTTTCATAAAAATGGGAAATCGGCTATAACTGTCGTAAACGAAAATAATACGGGTTCTAACTGCATACACCTTGTAGCCAGAAGTCCGAAGAAGAAATGTTGTAAATATTATCGCAATCCTATTGGTGGTTTTTTTACAAAGCCATTACATGCTGAGTTTTTATCCAATTTTCTTAAAAAGGGGAAATCGGCTATAACTGTCGTAAACGAAAATAATACGAGTACTTACTATATACACCTTGTAGCCAGAAGTGTGGAGAAGAAATGTTGTAAATATTATCGCAATCTTATCGGTGGTTTTTTCACAAAGCCATCATATGCTGAGTTTTTATCCAATTTTCATAAAAATGGGAAATCGGCTATAACTGTCGTAAACGAAAATAATACGGGTTCTTACTATATACACCTTGTAGCCAGAAGTCTGGAGAAGAAATTTTGTAAATATTATCGCAATACTATCGGTGGTTTTTTCACAAAGCTATCATATGCTGAGTTTTTATACAATTTTCGTAAAAATGGGAAATCGGCTATAACTGTCGTAAACGCAAATAATACGGGTTCTAACAATATACACCTTGTATCCAGAAGTCTGGAGTGAAATGTAAATATCATCGCAATCCTATCGGTGGTTTTTTCATAAAGCCATCATATGCTGAGTTTTTTTACAATTTTCGTAAAGATGGGAAATCGGCTATAACTGTCGTAAACGAAAATAATACGGGTTCTTACTATATACACCTTGTAACCAGAAGTCTGGAGAAGAAATTTTGTAAATATTATTATATTATATTTTGTAAATACTATCGGTGGTTTTTTCACAAAGCTATCATATGCTGAGTTTTTATACAATTTTCGTAAAAATGGGAAATCGGCTATAACTGTCGTAAACGCAAATAATACGGGTTCTAACTATATACACCTTGTAGCCAGAAGTCTGGAGTGAAATGTTGTAAATAGTATCGCAATCCTATCGGTGGTTTTTTCATAAAGCCATCATATGCTGAGTTTTTTTAAAATTTTCGTAAAAATGGGAAATCGGCTATAACTGTCGTAAACGAAAATAATACGGGTTCTTATTATATACACCTTGTAGCCAGAAGTCTGGAGAAGAAATGTTGTAAATATTATCGCAAACCTATCGGTGGTTTTTTCACAAAGCTATCATATGCTGAGTTTTTATAAAATTTTCGTAAAAATGGGAAATCGGCTATAACTGTCGTAAACGAAAATAATACGGGTTCTAATTGTATACACTTTGTAGCCAGAAGTCCGGAGAAGAAATGTAAATATTATCTCAATCCTATCGGTGGTTTTTTCACAAAGCCATCATATGCTGAGTTTTTATCCAATTTTCGTAAAAATGAGAAATCGGCTATAACTGTCGTAAACGAAAATAATACGGGTTCTAACTATATACACCTTGTAGCCAGAAGTCTGGAGAAGAAATGTTGTAAATATTATCGCAAGCCTATTGGTGGTTTTTTCACAAAGCCATCATATGCTGAGTTTTTATCCAATTTTCATAAAAATGGGAAATCGGCTATAACTGTCGTAAACGAAAATAATGCGGGTTCTAACTATATACACCTTGTAGCCAGAAGTCTGAAGAAGAAACGTTGTAAATATTATCGCAATCCTATGGATGGTTTTTTCACAAAGCCATCATATGCTGAGTTTTTATCCAATTTTCATAAAAATGGGAAATCGGCTATAACTGTCGTAAACGAAAATAATACGGGTTCTAATTATATAGTACACCTGTTAGCCAGAAGTCTGGAGAAGAAATGTTGTAAATATTATCGCAATCCTATTGGTGGTTTTTTCACAAAAGCCATCATATGCTGAGTTTTTATCCAATATTCATAAAAACGGGAAATCGGCTATAGCTGTCGTAAACGCAAATAATACGGGTTCTAACTATATACACCTTGTAGCCAGAAGTCTGGAGAAGAAACGTTGCAAATATTATCGCAAACCTATCGGTGGTTTTTTCACAAAGCTATCATATGCTGAGTTTTTATAAAATTTTCGTAAAAATGGGAAATCGGCTATAACTGTCGTAAACGAAAATAATACGGGTTCTAATTGTATACACTTTGTAGCCAGAAGTCCGGAGAAGAAATGTAAATATTATCTCAATCCTATCGGTGGTTTTTTCACAAAGCCATCATATGCTGAGTTTTCATACAATTTTCGTAAAAATGGGAAATCGGCTATAACTGTCGTAAACGAAAATGATACGGGTTCTTACTATATACACCTTGTAGCCAGAAGTCTGGAGAAGAAATGTTGTAAATATTATCGCAATCCTGTAGGTGGTTTTTTCATAAAGCCGTCATATGCTGAGTTTTTATCCAATTTTCATAAAAATGGGAAATCGGCTATAACTGTCGTAAACGAAAATAATACGGGTTCTAACTGCATACACCTTGTAGCCAGAAGTCCGAAGAAGAAATGTTGTAAATATTATCGCAATCCTATTGGTGGTTTTTTTACAAAGCCATTACATGCTGAGTTTTTATCCAATTTTCTTAAAAAGGGGAAATCGGCTATAACTGTCGTAAACGAAAATAATACGGGTTCTTACTATATACACCTTGTAGCCAGAAGTGTGGAGAAGAAATGTTGTAAATATTATCGCAATCTTATCGGTGGTTTTTTCACAAAGCCATCATATGCTGAGTTTTTATCCAATTTTCATAAAAATGGGAAATCGGCTATAACTGTCGTAAACGAAAATAATACGGGTTCTTACTATATACACCTTGTAGCCAGAAGTCTGGAGAAGAAATTTTGTAAATATTATCGCAATACTATCGGTGGTTTTTTCACAAAGCTATCATATGCTGAGTTTTTATACAATTTTCGTAAAAATGGGAAATCGGCTATAACTGTCGTAAACGCAAATAATACGGGTTCTAACAATATACACCTTGTATCCAGAAGTCTGGAGTGAAATGTAAATATCATCGCAATCCTATCGGTGGTTTTTTCATAAAGCCATCATATGCTGAGTTTTTTTACAATTTTCGTAAAGATGGGAAATCGGCTATAACTGTCGTAAACGAAAATAATACGGGTTCTTACTATATACACCTTGTAACCAGAAGTCTGGAGAAGAAATTTTGTAAATATTATTATATTATATTTTGTAAATACTATCGGTGGTTTTTTCACAAAGCTATCATATGCTGAGTTTTTATACAATTTTCGTAAAAATGGGAAATCGGCTATAACTGTCGTAAACGCAAATAATACGGGTTCTAACTATATACACCTTGTAGCCAGAAGTCTGGAGTGAAATGTTGTAAATAGTATCGCAATCCTATCGGTGGTTTTTTCATAAAGCCATCATATGCTGAGTTTTTTTAAAATTTTCGTAAAAATGGGAAATCGGCTATAACTGTCGTAAACGAAAATAATACGGGTTCTCACTATATACACCTTGTAGCCAGAAGTCTGGAGAAGAAATGTTGTAAATATTATCGCAAACCTATCGGTGGTTTTTTCACAAAGCTATCATATGCTGAGTTTTTATAAAATTTTCGTAAAAATGGGAAATCGGCTATAACTGTCGTAAACGAAAATAATACGGGTTCTAATTGTATACACTTTGTAGCCAGAAGTCCGGAGAAGAAATGTAAATATTATCTCAATCCTATCGGTGGTTTTTTCACAAAGCCATCATATGCTGAGTTTTTATCCAATTTTCGTAAAAATGAGAAATCGGCTATAACTGTCGTAAACGAAAATAATACGGGTTCTAACTATATACACCTTGTAGCCAGAAGTCTGGAGAAGAAATGTTGTAAATATTATCGCAAGCCTATTGGTGGTTTTTTCACAAAGCCATCATATGCTGAGTTTTTATCCAATTTTCATAAAAATGGGAAATCGGCTATAACTGTCGTAAACGAAAATAATGCGGGTTCTAACTATATACGCCTTGTAGCCAGAAGTCTGAAGAAGAAACGTTGTAAATATTATCGCAATCCTATGGATGGTTTTTTCACAAAGCCATCATATGCTGAGTTTTTATCCAATTTTCATAAAAATGGGAAATCGGCTATAACTGTCGTAAACGAAAATAATACGGGTTCTAATTATATAGTACACATGTTAGCCAGAAGTCTGGAGAAGAAATGTTGTAAATATTATCGCAATCCTATTGGTGGTTTTTTCACAAAAGCCATCATATGCTGAGTTTTTATCCAATATTCATAAAAACGGGAAATCGGCTATAGCTGTCGTAAACGCAAATAATACGGGTTCTAACTATATACACCTTGTAGCCAGAAGTCTGGAGAAGAAACGTTGCAAATATTATCGCAAACCTATCGGTGGTTTTTTCACAAAGCTATCATATGCTGAGTTTTTATAAAATTTTCGTAAAAATGGGAAATCAGCTATAACTGTCGTAAACGAAAATAATACGGGTTCTAATTGTATACACTTTGTAGCCAGAAGTCCGGAGAAGAAATGTAAATATTATCTCAATCCTATCGGTGGTTTTTTCACAAAGCCATCATATGCTGAGTTTTCATACAATTTTCGTAAAAATGGGAAATCGGCTATAACTGTCGTAAACGAAAATGATACGGGTTCTAACTATATACACCTCGTAGCTATAAGTCTGGAGAAGAAATGGTGTAAATATTATGGCAATCCTATGGATGGTTTTTTCACAAAGCCATCATATGCTGAGTTTTTATACAATTTTCGTAAAAATGGGAAATCGGCTATAACTGTCGTAAACGAATATAATACGGGTTCTAACTGTATACACCTTGTAGCCAGAAGTCCGGAGAAGAAATGTTGTAAATATTATGGCAATCCTATAGGTGGTTTTTTCACAAAGCCATCATATGCTGAGTTTTTATACAATTTTCGTAAAAATGGGAAATCGGTTATAACTGTCGTAAACGAAAATAATATGGGTTCTAACTGTATACACCTTGTAGCCAGAAGTCCGGAGAAGAAACGTTGTAAATATTATCGCAATCCAATCGGTGGTTTTTCACAAAGCCATCATATGCTGAGTTTTTATCCAATTTTCATAAAAATGGGAAATCGGCTATAACTGTCGTAAACGAAAATAATACGGGTTCTTACTATATACACCTTGTAGCCAGAAGTCTGGAGAAGAAATGTTGTAAATATTATCGCAATCCTGTAGGTGGTTTTTTCACAAAGCCGTCATATGCTGAGTTTTTATCCAATTTTCATAAAAATGGGAAATCGGCTATAACTGTCGTAAACGAAAATAATACGGGTTCTAACTGTATACACCTTGTAGCCAGAAGTCCGAAGAAGAAATGTTGTAAATATTATCGCAATCCTGTAGGTGGTTTTTTCACAAAGCCATCATATGCTGAGTTTTTATCCAATTTTCATAAAAATGGGAAATCGGCTATAACTGTCGTAAACGAAAATAATACGGGTTCTTACTATATACACCTTGTAGCCAGAAGTGTGGAGAAGAAATGTTGTAAATATTATCGCAATCTTATCGGTGGTTTTTTCACAAAGCCATCATATGCTGAGTTTTTATCCAATTTTCATAAAAATGGGAAATCGGCTATAACTGTCGTAAACGAAAATAATACGGGTTCTTACTATATACACCTTGTAGCCAGAAGTCTGGAGAAGAAATTTTGTAAATATTATCGCAATACTATCGGTGGTTTTTTCACAAAGCTATCATATGCTGAGTTTTTATACAATTTTCGTAAAAATGGGAAATCGGCTATAACTGTCGTAAACGCAAATAATACGGGTTCTAACAATATACACCTTGTATCCAGAAGTCTGGAGTGAAATGTAAATATCATCGCAATCCTATCGGTGGTTTTTTCATAAAGCCATCATATGCTGAGTTTTTTTACAATTTTCGTAAAGATGGGAAATCGGCTATAACTGTCGTAAACGAAAATAATACGGGTTCTTACTATATACACCTTGTAACCAGAAGTCTGGAGAAGAAATTTTGTAAATATTATTATATTATATTTTGTAAATACTATCGGTGGTTTTTTCACAAAGCTATCATATGCTGAGTTTTTATACAATTTTCGTAAAAATGGGAAATCGGCTATAACTGTCGTAAACGCAAATAATACGGGTTCTAACTATATACACCTTGTAGCCAGAAGTCTGGAGTGAAATGTTGTAAATAGTATCGCAATCCTATCGGTGGTTTTTTCATAAAGCCATCATATGCTGAGTTTTTTTAAAATTTTCGTAAAAATGGGAAATCGGCTATAACTGTCGTAAACGAAAATAATACGGGTTCTTACTATATACACCTTGTAGCCAGAAGTCTGGAGAAGAAATGTTGTAAATATTATCGCAAACCTATCGGTGGTTTTTTCACAAAGCTATCATATGCTGAGTTTTTATAAAATTTTCGTAAAAATGGGAAATCGGCTATAACTGTCGTAAACGAAAATAATACGGGTTCTAATTGTATACACTTTGTAGCCAGAAGTCCGGAGAAGAAATGTAAATATTATCTCAATCCTATCGGTGGTTTTTTCACAAAGCCATCATATGCTGAGTTTTTATCCAATTTTCGTAAAAATGAGAAATCGGCTATAACTGTCGTAAACGAAAATAATACGGGTTCTAACTATATACACCTTGTAGCCAGAAGTCTGGAGAAGAAATGTTGTAAATATTATCGCAAGCCTATTGGTGGTTTTTTCACAAAGCCATCATATGCTGAGTTTTTATCCAATTTTCATAAAAATGGGAAATCGGCTATAACTGTCGTAAACGAAAATAATGCGGGTTCTAACTATATACACCTTGTAGCCAGAAGTCTGAAGAAGAAACGTTGTAAATATTATCGCAATCCTATGGATGGTTTTTTCACAAAGCCATCATATGCTGAGTTTTTATCCAATTTTCATAAAAATGGGAAAACGGCTATAACTGTCGTAAACGAAAATAATACGGGTTCTAATTATATAGTACACCTGTTAGCCAGAAGTCTGGAGAAGAAATGTTGTAAATATTATCGCAATCCTATTGGTGGTTTTTTCACAAAAGCCATCATATGCTGAGTTTTTATCCAATATTCATAAAAACGGGAAATCGGCTATAGCTGTCGTAAACGCAAATAATACGGGTTCTAACTATATACACCTTGTAGCCAGAAGTCTGGAGAAGAAACGTTGCAAATATTATCGCAAACCTATCGGTGGTTTTTTCACAAAGCTATCATATGCTGAGTTTTTATAAAATTTTCGTAAAAATGGGAAATCGGCTATAACTGTCGTAAACGAAAATAATACGGGTTCTAATTGTATACACTTTGTAGCCAGAAGTCCGGAGAAGAAATGTAAATATTATCTCAATCCTATCGGTGGTTTTTTCACAAAGCCATCATATGCTGAGTTTTCATACAATTTTCGTAAAAATGGGAAATCGGCTATAACTGTCGTAAACGAAAATGATACGGGTTCTTACTATATACACCTTGTAGCCAGAAGTCTGGAGAAGAAATGTTGTAAATATTATCGCAATCCTGTAGGTGGTTTTTTCATAAAGCCGTCATATGCTGAGTTTTTATCCAATTTTCATAAAAATGGGAAATCGGCTATAACTGTCGTAAACGAAAATAATACGGGTTCTAACTGCATACACCTTGTAGCCAGAAGTCCGAAGAAGAAATGTTGTAAATATTATCGCAATCCTATTGGTGGTTTTTTTACAAAGCCATTACATGCTGAGTTTTTATCCAATTTTCTTAAAAAGGGGAAATCGGCTATAACTGTCGTAAACGAAAATAATACGGGTTCTTACTATATACACCTTGTAGCCAGAAGTGTGGAGAAGAAATGTTGTAAATATTATCGCAATCTTATCGGTGGTTTTTTCACAAAGCCATCATATGCTGAGTTTTTATCCAATTTTCATAAAAATGGGAAATCGGCTATAACTGTCGTAAACGAAAATAATACGGGTTCTTACTATATACACCTTGTAGCCAGAAGTCTGGAGAAGAAATTTTGTAAATATTATCGCAATACTATCGGTGGTTTTTTCACAAAGCTATCATATGCTGAGTTTTTATACAATTTTCGTAAAAATGGGAAATCGGCTATAACTGTCGTAAACGCAAATAATACGGGTTCTAACAATATACACCTTGTATCCAGAAGTCTGGAGTGAAATGTAAATATCATCGCAATCCTATCGGTGGTTTTTTCATAAAGCCATCATATGCTGAGTTTTTTTACAATTTTCGTAAAGATGGGAAATCGGCTATAACTGTCGTAAACGAAAATAATACGGGTTCTTACTATATACACCTTGTAACCAGAAGTCTGGAGAAGAAATTTTGTAAATATTATTATATTATATTTTGTAAATACTATCGGTGGTTTTTTCACAAAGCTATCATATGCTGAGTTTTTATACAATTTTCGTAAAAATGGGAAATCGGCTATAACTGTCGTAAACGCAAATAATACGGGTTCTAACTATATACACCTTGTAGCCAGAAGTCTGGAGTGAAATGTTGTAAATAGTATCGCAATCCTATCGGTGGTTTTTTCATAAAGCCATCATATGCTGAGTTTTTTTAAAATTTTCGTAAAAATGGGAAATCGGCTATAACTGCCGTAAACGAAAATAATACGGGTTCTCACTATATACACCTTGTAGCCAGAAGTCTGGAGAAGAAATGTTGTAAATATTATCGCAAACCTATCGGTGGTTTTTTCACAAAGCTATCATATGCTGAGTTTTTATAAAATTTTCGTAAAAATGGGAAATCGGCTATAACTGTCGTAAACGAAAATAATACGGGTTCTAATTGTATACACTTTGTAGCCAG
Organism: Sicus ferrugineus; assembly: GCA_922984085.1. Lineage (NCBI taxonomy): Eukaryota > Metazoa > Arthropoda > Insecta > Diptera > Conopidae > Sicus > Sicus ferrugineus. The sequence continues at coordinate 39,815,306 of OV277349.1, forward strand.
AAGTCCGGAGAAGAAATGTAAATATTATCTCAATCCTATCGGTGGTTTTTTCACAAAGCCATCATATGCTGAGTTTTTATCCAATTTTCGTAAAAATGAGAAATCGGCTATAACTGTCGTAAACGAAAATAATACGGGTTCTAACTATATACACCTTGTAGCCAGAAGTCTGGAGAAGAAATGTTGTAAATATTATCGCAAGCCTATTGGTGGTTTTTTCACAAAGCCATCATATGCTGAGTTTTTATCCAATTTTCATAAAAATGGGAAATCGGCTATAACTGTCGTAAACGAAAATAATGCGGGTTCTAACTATATACGCCTTGTAGCCAGAAGTCTGAAGAAGAAACGTTGTAAATATTATCGCAATCCTATGGATGGTTTTTTCACAAAGCCATCATATGCTGAGTTTTTATCCAATTTTCATAAAAATGGGAAATCGGCTATAACTGTCGTAAACGAAAATAATACGGGTTCTAATTATATAGTACACATGTTAGCCAGAAGTCTGGAGAAGAAATGTTGTAAATATTATCGCAATCCTATTGGTGGTTTTTTCACAAAAGCCATCATATGCTGAGTTTTTATCCAATATTCATAAAAACGGGAAATCGGCTATAGCTGTCGTAAACGCAAATAATACGGGTTCTAACTATATACACCTTGTAGCCAGAAGTCTGGAGAAGAAACGTTGCAAATATTATCGCAAACCTATCGGTGGTTTTTTCACAAAGCTATCATATGCTGAGTTTTTATAAAATTTTCGTAAAAATGGGAAATCGGCTATAACTGTCGTAAACGAAAATAATACGGGTTCTAATTGTATACACTTTGTAGCCAGAAGTCCGGAGAAGAAATGTAAATATTATCTCAATCCTATCGGTGGTTTTTTCACAAAGCCATCATATGCTGAGTTTTCATACAATTTTCGTAAAAATGGGAAATCGGCTATAACTGTCGTAAACGAAAATGATACGGGTTCTAACTATATACACCTCGTAGCTATAAGTCTGGAGAAGAAATGGTGTAAATATTATGGCAATCCTATGGATGGTTTTTTCACAAAGCCATCATATGCTGAGTTTTTATACAATTTTCGTAAAAATGGGAAATCGGCTATAACTGTCGTAAACGAATATAATACGGGTTCTAACTGTATACACCTTGTAGCCAGAAGTCCGGAGAAGAAATGTTGTAAATATTATGGCAATCCTATAGGTGGTTTTTTCACAAAGCCATCATATGCTGAGTTTTTATACAATTTTCGTAAAAATGGGAAATCGGTTATAACTGTCGTAAACGAAAATAATATGGGTTCTAACTGTATACACCTTGTAGCCAGAAGTCCGGAGAAGAAACGTTGTAAATATTATCGCAATCCAATCGGTGGTTTTTCACAAAGCCATCATATGCTGAGTTTTTATCCAATTTTCGTAAAAATGGGAAATCGGCTATAACTGTCGTAAACGAAAATAATACGGGTTCTTACTATATACACCTTGTAGCCAGAAGTCTGGAGAAGAAATGTTGTAAATATTATCGCAATCCTGTAGGTGGTTTTTTCACAAAGCCGTCATATGCTGAGTTTTTATCCAATTTTCATAAAAATGGGAAATCGGCTATAACTGTCGTAAACGAAAATAATACGGGTTCTAACTGTATACACCTTGTAGCCAGAAGTCCGAAGAAGAAATGTTGTAAATATTATCGCAATCCTGTAGGTGGTTTTTTCACAAAGCCATCATATGCTGAGTTTTTATCCAATTTTCATAAAAATGGGAAATCGGCTATAACTGTCGTAAACGAAAATAATACGGGTTCTTACTATATACACCTTGTAGCCAGAAGTCTGGAGAAGAAATTTTGTAAATATTATCGCAATACTATCGGTGGTTTTTTCACAAAGCTATCATATGCTCAGTTTTTATACAATTTTCGTAAAAATGGGAAATCGGCTATAACTGTCGTAAACGAAAATAATACGGGTTCTAACTATATAGTACACCTGGTAGCCAGAAGTCTGGAGTGAAATGTAAATATTATCGCAATCCTATCGGTGGTTTTTTCATAAAGCCATCATATGCTGAGTTTTTTTACAATTTTCGTAAAAATGGGAAATCGGCTATAACTGTCGTAAACGAAAATAATACGGGTTCTAATTATATAGTACACCTGTTAGCCAGAAGTCTGGAGAAGAAATGTTGTAAATATTATCGCAATCCTATTGGTGGTTTTTTTCACAAAAGCCATCATATGCTGAGTTTTTATCCAATTTTCATAAAAATGGGAAATCGGCTATAACTGTCGTAAACGAAAATAATGCGGGTTCTAACTATATACACCTTGTAGCCAGAAGTCTGAAGAAGAAACGTTGTAAATATTATCGCAATCCTATGGATGGTTTTTTCACAAAGCTATCATATGCTGAGTTTTTATAAAATTTTCATAAAAATGGGAAATCGGCTATAACTGTCGTAAACGAAAATAATGCGGGTTCTAACTATATACACCTTGTAGCCAGAAGTCTGAAGAAGAAACGTTGTAAATATTATCGCAATCCTATGGATGGTTTTTTCACAAAGCCATCATATGCTGAGTTTTTATCCAATTTTCATAAAAATGGGAAATCGGCTATAACTGTCGTAAACGAAAATAATACGGGTTCTAATTATATAGTACACCTGTTAGCCAGAAGTCTGGAGAAGAAATGTTGTAAATATTATCGCAATCCTATTGGTGGTTTTTTCACAAAAGCCATCATATGCTGAGTTTTTATCCAATATTCATAAAAACGGGAAATCGGCTATAGCTGTCGTAAACGCAAATAATACGGGTTCTAACTATATACACCTTGTAGCCAGAAGTCTGGAGAAGAAACGTTGCAAATATTATCGCAATCCAATCGGTGGTTTTTCACAAAGCCATCATATGCTGAGTTTTTATCCAATTTTCATAAAAATGGGAAATCGGCTATAACTGTCGTAAACGAAAATAATACGGGTTCTTACTATATACACCTTGTAGCCAGAAGTCTGGAGAAGAAATGTTGTAAATATTATCGCAATCCTGTAGGTGGTTTTTTCACAAAGCCGTCATATGCTGAGTTTTTATCCAATTTTCATAAAAATGGGAAATCGGCTATAACTGTCGTAAACGAAAATAATACGGGTTCTAACTGTATACACCTTGTAGCCAGAAGTCCGAAGAAGAAATGTTGTAAATATTATCGCAATCCTGTAGGTGGTTTTTTCACAAAGCCATCATATGCTGAGTTTTTATCCAATTTTCATAAAAATGGGAAATCGGCTATAACTGTCGTAAACGAAAATAATACGGGTTCTTACTATATACACCTTGTAGCCAGAAGTCTGGAGAAGAAATTTTGTAAATATTATCGCAATACTATCGGTGGTTTTTTCACAAAGCTATCATATGCTCAGTTTTTATACAATTTTCGTAAAAATGGGAAATCGGCTATAACTGTCGTAAACGAAAATAATACGGGTTCTAACTATATAGTACACCTGGTAGCCAGAAGTCTGGAGTGAAATGTAAATATTATCGCAATCCTATCGGTGGTTTTTTCATAAAGCCATCATATGCTGAGTTTTTTTTACAATTTTCGTAAAAATGGGAAATCGGCTATAACTGTCGTAAACGAAAATAATACGGGTTCTAATTATATAGTACACCTGTTAGCCAGAAGTCTGGAGAAGAAATGTTGTAAATATTATCGCAATCCTATTGGTGGTTTTTTCACAAAAGCCATCATATGCTGAGTTTTTATCCAATTTTCATAAAAATGGGAAATCGGCTATAACTGTCGTAAACGAAAATAATGCGGGTTCTAACTATATACACCTTGTAGCCAGAAGTCTGAAGAAGAAACGTTGTAAATATTATCGCAATCCTATGGATGGTTTTTTCACAAAGCTATCATATGCTGAGTTTTTATAAAATTTTCATAAAAATGGGAAATCGGCTATAAATGTCGTAAACGAAAATAATGCGGGTTCTAACTATATACACCTTGTGGCCAGAAGTCTGAAGAAGAAACGTTGTAAATATTATCGCAATCCTATGGATGGTTTTTTCACAAAGCCATCATATGCTGAGTTTTTATCCAATTTTCATAAAAATGGGAAATCGGCTATAACTGTCGTAAACGAAAATAATACGGGTTCTAATTATATAGTACACCTGTTAGCCAGAAGTCTGGAGAAGAAATGTTGTAAATATTATCGCAATCCTATTGGTGGTTTTTTCACAAAAGCCATCATATGCTGAGTTTTTATCCAATATTCATAAAAACGGGAAATCGGCTATAGCTGTCGTAAACGCAAATAATACGGGTTCTAACTATATACACCTTGTAGCCAGAAGTCTGGAGAAGAAACGTTGCAAATATTATCGCAAACCTATCGGTGGTTTTTTCACAAAGCTATCATATGCTGAGTTTTTATAAAATTTTCGTAAAAATGGGAAATCGGCTATAACTGTCGTAAACGAAAATAATACGGGTTCTAATTGTATACACTTTGTAGCCAGAAGTCCGGAGAAGAAATGTAAATATTATCTCAATCCTATCGGTGGTTTTTTCACAAAGCCATCATATGCTGAGTTTTCATACAATTTTCGTAAAAATGGGAAATCGGCTATAACTGTCGTAAACGAAAATGATACGGGTTCTAACTATATACACCTCGTAGCTATAAGTCTGGAGAAGAAATGGTGTAAATATTATGGCAATCCTATGGATGGTTTTTTCACAAAGCCATCATATGCTGAGTTTTTATACAATTTTCGTAAAAATGGGAAATCGGCTATAACTGTCGTAAACGAATATAATACGGGTTCTAACTGTATACACCTTGTAGCCAGAAGTCCGGAGAAGAAATGTTGTAAATATTATGGCAATCCTATAGGTGGTTTTTTCACAAAGCCATCATATGCTGAGTTTTTATACAATTTTCGTAAAAATGGGAAATCGGTTATAACTGTCGTAAACGAAAATAATATGGGTTCTAACTGTATACACCTTGTAGCCAGAAGTCCGGAGAAGAAACGTTGTAAATATTATCGCAATCCAATCGGTGGTTTTTCACAAAGCCATCATATGCTGAGTTTTTATCCAATTTTCATAAAAATGGGAAATCGGCTATAACTGTCGTAAACGAAAATAATACGGGTTCTTACTATATACACCTTGTAGCCAGAAGTCTGGAGAAGAAATGTTGTAAATATTATCGCAATACTGTAGGTGGTTTTTTCACAAAGCCGTCATATGCTGAGTTTTTATCCAATTTTCATAAAAATGGGAAATCGGCTATAACTGTCGTAAACGAAAATAATACGGGTTCTAACTGTATACACCTTGTAGCCAGAAGTCCGAAGAAGAAATGTTGTAAATATTATCGCAATCCTGTAGGTGGTTTTTTCACAAAGCCATCATATGCTGAGTTTTTATCCAATTTTCATAAAAATGGGAAATCGGCTATAACTGTCGTAAACGAAAATAATACGGGTTCTTACTATATACACCTTGTAGCCAGAAGTCTGGAGAAGAAATTTTGTAAATATTATCGCAATACTATCGGTGGTTTTTTCACAAAGCTATCATATGCTCAGTTTTTATACAATTTTCGTAAAAATGGGAAATCGGCTATAACTGTCGTAAACGAAAATAATACGGGTTCTAACTATATAGTACACCTGGTAGCCAGAAGTCTGGAGTGAAATGTAAATATTATCGCAATCCTATCGGTGGTTTTTTCATAAAGCCATCATATGCTGAGTTTTTTTACAATTTTCGTAAAAATGGGAAATCGGCTATAACTGTCGTAAACGAAAATAATACGGGTTCTAATTATATAGTACACCTGTTAGCCAGAAGTCTGGAGAAGAAATGTTGTAAATATTATCGCAATCCTATTGGTGGTTTTTTCACAAAAGCCATCATATGCTGAGTTTTTATCCAATATTCATAAAAACGGGAAATCGGCTATAGCTGTCGTAAACGCAAATAATACGGGTTCTAATTATATAGTACACCTGTTAGCCAGAAGTCTGGAGAAGAAATGTTGTAAATATTATCGCAATCCTATTGGTGGTTTTTTCACAAAAGCCATCATATGCTGAGTTTTTATAAAATTTTCATAAAAATGGGAAATCGGCTATAACTGTCGTAAACGAAAATAATGCGGGTTCTAACTATATACACCTTGTAGCCAGAAGTCTGAAGAAGAAACGTTGTAAATATTATCGCAATCCTATGGATGGTTTTTTCACAAAGCCATCATATGCTGAGTTTTTATCCAATTTTCATAAAAACGGGAAATCGGCTATAGCTGTCGTAAACGCAAATAATACGGGTTCTAACTATATACACCTTGTAGCCAGAAGTCTGGAGAAGAAACGTTGCAAATATTATCGCAATCCAATCGGTGGTTTTTCACAAAGCCATCATATGCTGAGTTTTTATCCAATTTTCATAAAAATGGGAAATCGGCTATAACTGTCGTAAACGAAAATAATACGGGTTCTTACTATATACACCTTGTAGCCAGAAGTCTGGAGAAGAAATGTTGTAAATATTATCGCAATCCTGTAGGTGGTTTTTTCACAAAGCCGTCATATGCTGAGTTTTTATCCAATTTTCATAAAAATGGGAAATCGGCTATAACTGTCGTAAACGAAAATAATACGGGTTCTAACTGTATACACCTTGTAGCCAGAAGTCCGAAGAAGAAATGTTGTAAATATTATCGCAATCCTGTGGGTGGTTTTTTCACAAAGCCATCATATGCTGAGTTTTTATCCAATTTTCATAAAAATGGGAAATCGGCTATAACTGTCGTAAACGAAAATAATACGGGTTCTTACTATATACACCTTGTAGCCAGAAGTCTGGAGAAGAAATTTTGTAAATATTATCGCAATACTATCGGTGGTTTTTTCACAAAGCTATCATATGCTCAGTTTTTATACAATTTTCGTAAAAATGGGAAATCGGCTATAACTGTCGTAAACGAAAATAATACGGGTTCTAACTATATAGTACACCTGGTAGCCAGAAGTCTGGAGTGAAATGTAAATATTATCGCAATCCTATCGGTGGTTTTTTCATAAAGCCATCATATGCTGAGTTTTTTTACAATTTTCGTAAAAATGGGAAATCGGCTATAACTGTCGTAAACGAAAATAATACGGGTTCTAATTATATAGTACACCTGTTAGCCAGAAGTCTGGAGAAGAAATGTTGTAAATATTATCGCAATCCTATTGGTGGTTTTTTCACAAAAGCCATCATATGCTGAGTTTTTATCCAATTTTCATAAAAATGGGAAATCGGCTATAACTGTCGTAAACGAAAATAATGCGGGTTCTAACTATATACACCTTGTAGCCAGAAGTCTGAAGAAGAAACGTTGTAAATATTATCGCAATCCTATGGATGGTTTTTTCACAAAGCTATCATATGCTGAGTTTTTATAAAATTTTCATAAAAATGGGAAATCGGCTATAACTGTCGTAAACGAAAATAATGCGGGTTCTAACTATATACACCTTGTAGCCAGAAGTCTGAAGAAGAAACGTTGTAAATATTATCGCAATCCTATGGATGGTTTTTTCACAAAGCCATCATATGCTGAGTTTTTATCCAATTTTCATAAAAATGGGAAATCGGCTATAACTGTCGTAAACGAAAATAATACGGGTTCTAATTATATAGTACACCTGTTAGCCAGAAGTCTGGAGAAGAAATGTTGTAAATATTATCGCAATCCTATTGGTGGTTTTTTCACAAAAGCCATCATATGCTGAGTTTTTATCCAATATTCATAAAAACGGGAAATCGGCTATAGCTGTCGTAAACGCAAATAATACGGGTTCTAACTATATACACCTTGTAGCCAGAAGTCTGGAGAAGAAACGTTGCAAATATTATCGCAAACCTATCGGTGGTTTTTTCACAAAGCTATCATATGCTGAGTTTTTATAAAATTTTCGTAAAAATGGGAAATCGGCTATAACTGTCGTAAACGAAAATAATACGGGTTCTAATTGTATACACTTTGTAGCCAGAAGTCCGGAGAAGAAATGTAAATATTATCTCAATCCTATCGGTGGTTTTTTCACAAAGCCATCATATGCTGAGTTTTCATACAATTTTCGTAAAAATGGGAAATCGGCTATAACTGTCGTAAACGAAAATGATACGGGTTCTAACTATATACACCTCGTAGCTATAAGTCTGGAGAAGAAATGGTGTAAATATTATGGCAATCCTATGGATGGTTTTTTCACAAAGCCATCATATGCTGAGTTTTTATACAATTTTCGTAAAAATGGGAAATCGGCTATAACTGTCGTAAACGAATATAATACGGGTTCTAACTGTATACACCTTGTAGCCAGAAGTCCGGAGAAGAAATGTTGTAAATATTATGGCAATCCTATAGGTGGTTTTTTCACAAAGCCATCATATGCTGAGTTTTTATACAATTTTCGTAAAAATGGGAAATCGGTTATAACTGTCGTAAACGAAAATAATATGGGTTCTAACTGTATACACCTTGTAGCCAGAAGTCCGGAGAAGAAACGTTGTAAATATTATCGCAATCCAATCGGTGGTTTTTCACAAAGCCATCATATGCTGAGTTTTTATCCAATTTTCATAAAAATGGGAAATCGGCTATAACTGTCGTAAACGAAAATAATACGGGTTCTTACTATATACACCTTGTAGCCAGAAGTCTGGAGAAGAAATGTTGTAAATATTATCGCAATCCTGTAGGTGGTTTTTTCACAAAGCCGTCATATGCTGAGTTTTTATCCAATTTTCATAAAAATGGGAAATCGGCTATAACTGTCGTAAACGAAAATAATACGGGTTCTAACTGTATACACCTTGTAGCCAGAAGTCCGAAGAAGAAATGTTGTAAATATTATCGCAATCCTGTAGGTGGTTTTTTCACAAAGCCATCATATGCTGAGTTTTTATCCAATTTTCATAAAAATGGGAAATCGGCTATAACTGTCGTAAACGAAAATAATACGGGTTCTTACTATATACACCTTGTAGCCAGAAGTCTGGAGAAGAAATTTTGTAAATATTATCGCAATCCTATCGGTGGTTTTTTCACAAAGCTATCATATGCTCAGTTTTTATACAATTTTCGTAAAAATGGGAAATCGGCTATAACTGTCGTAAACGAAAATAATACGGGTTCTAACTATATAGTACACCTGGTAGCCAGAAGTCTGGAGTGAAATGTAAATATTATCGCAATCCTATCGGTGGTTTTTTCATAAAGCCATCATATGCTGAGTTTTTTTACAATTTTCGTAAAAATGGGAAATCGGCTATAACTGTCGTAAACGAAAATAATACGGGTTCTAATTATATAGTACACCTGGTAGCCAGAAGTCTGGAGAAGAAATGTTGTAAATATTATCGCAATCCTATTGGTGGTTTTTTCACAAAAGCCATCATATGCTGAGTTTTTATCCAATTTTCATAAAAATGGGAAATCGGCTATAACTGTCGTAAACGAAAATAATGCGGGTTCTAACTATATACACCTTGTAGCCAGAAGTCTGAAGAAGAAACGTTGTAAATATTATCGCAATCCTATGGATGGTTTTTTCACAAAGCCATCATATGCTGAGTTTTTATCCAATTTTCATAAAAATGGGAAATCGGCTATAACTGTCGTAAACGAAAATAATACGGGTTCTAATTATATAGTACACCTGTTAGCCAGAAGTCTGGAGAAGAAATGTTGTAAATATTATCGCAATCCTATTGGTGGTTTTTTCACAAAAGCCATCATATGCTGAGTTTTTATCCAATATTCATAAAAACGGGAAATCGGCTATAGCTGTCGTAAACGCAAATAATACGGGTTCTAACTATATACACCTTGTAGCCAGAAGTCTGGAGAAGAAACGTTGCAAATATTATCGCAAACCTATCGGTGGTTTTTTCACAAAGCTATCATATGCTGAGTTTTTATAAAATTTTCGTAAAAATGGGAAATCGGCTATAACTGTCGTAAACGAAAATAATACGGGTTCTAATTGTATACACTTTGTAGCCAGAAGTCCGGAGAAGAAATGTAAATATTATCTCAATCCTATCGGTGGTTTTTTCACAAAGCCATCATATGCTGAGTTTTCATACAATTTTCGTAAAAATGGGAAATCGGCTATAACTGTCGTAAACGAAAATGATACGGGTTCTTACTATATACACCTTGTAGCCAGAAGTCTGGAGAAGAAATGTTGTAAATATTATCGCAATCCTGTAGGTGGTTTTTTCATAAAGCCGTCATATGCTGAGTTTTTATCCAATTTTCATAAAAATGGGAAATCGGCTATAACTGTCGTAAACGAAAATAATACGGGTTCTAACTGCATACACCTTGTAGCCAGAAGTCCGAAGAAGAAATGTTGTAAATATTATCGCAATCCTATTGGTGGTTTTTTTACAAAGCCATTACATGCTGAGTTTTTATCCAATTTTCTTAAAAAGGGGAAATCGGCTATAACTGTCGTAAACGAAAATAATACGGGTTCTTACTATATACACCTTGTAGCCAGAAGTGTGGAGAAGAAATGTTGTAAATATTATCGCAATCTTATCGGTGGTTTTTTCACAAAGCCATCATATGCTGAGTTTTTATCCAATTTTCATAAAAATGGGAAATCGGCTATAACTGTCGTAAACGAAAATAATACGGGTTCTTACTATATACACCTTGTAGCCAGAAGTCTGGAGAAGAAATTTTGTAAATATTATCGCAATACTATCGGTGGTTTTTTCACAAAGCTATCATATGCTGAGTTTTTATACAATTTTCGTAAAAATGGGAAATCGGCTATAACTGTCGTAAACGCAAATAATACGGGTTCTAACAATATACACCTTGTATCCAGAAGTCTGGAGTGAAATGTAAATATCATCGCAATCCTATCGGTGGTTTTTTCATAAAGCCATCATATGCTGAGTTTTTTTACAATTTTCGTAAAGATGGGAAATCGGCTATAACTGTCGTAAACGAAAATAATACGGGTTCTTACTATATACACCTTGTAACCAGAAGTCTGGAGAAGAAATTTTGTAAATATTATTATATTATATTTTGTAAATACTATCGGTGGTTTTTTCACAAAGCTATCATATGCTGAGTTTTTATACAATTTTCGTAAAAATGGGAAATCGGCTATAACTGTCGTAAACGAAAATAATACGGGTTCTAACTATATAGTACACCTGGTAGCCAGAAGTCTGGAGTGAAATGTAAATATTATCGCAATCCTATCGGTGGTTTTTTCATAAAGCCATCATATGCTGAGTTTTTTTACAATTTTCGTAAAAATGGGAAATCGGCTATAACTGTCGTAAACGAAAATAATACGGGTTCTAATTATATAGTACACCTGTTAGCCAGAAGTCTGGAGAAGAAATGTTGTAAATATTATCGCAATCCTATTGGTGGTTTTTTCACAAAAGCCATCATATGCTGAGTTTTTATCCAATTTTCATAAAAATGGGAAATCGGCTATAACTGTCGTAAACGAAAATAATGCGGGTTCTAACTATATACACCTTGTAGCCAGAAGTCTGAAGAAGAAACGTTGTAAATATTATCGCAATCCTATGGATGGTTTTTTCACAAAGCTATCATATGCTGAGTTTTTATAAAATTTTCATAAAAATGGGAAATCGGCTATAACTGTCGTAAACGAAAATAATGCGGGTTCTAACTATATACACCTTGTAGCCAGAAGTCTGAAGAAGAAACGTTGTAAATATTATCGCAATCCTATGGATGGTTTTTTCACAAAGCCATCATATGCTGAGTTTTTATCCAATTTTCATAAAAATGGGAAATCGGCTATAACTGTCGTAAACGAAAATAATACGGGTTCTAATTATATAGTACACCTGTTAGCCAGAAGTCTGGAGAAGAAATGTTGTAAATATTATCGCAATCCTATTGGTGGTTTTTTCACAAAAGCCATCATATGCTGAGTTTTTATCCAATATTCATAAAAACGGGAAATCGGCTATAGCTGTCGTAAACGCAAATAATACGGGTTCTAACTATATACACCTTGTAGCCAGAAGTCTGGAGAAGAAACGTTGCAAATATTATCGCAAACCTATCGGTGGTTTTTTCACAAAGCTATCATATGCTGAGTTTTTATAAAATTTTCGTAAAAATGGGAAATCGGCTATAACTGTCGTAAACGAAAATAATACGGGTTCTAATTGTATACACTTTGTAGCCAGAAGTCCGGAGAAGAAATGTAAATATTATCTCAATCCTATCGGTGGTTTTTTCACAAAGCCATCATATGCTGAGTTTTCATACAATTTTCGTAAAAATGGGAAATCGGCTATAACTGTCGTAAACGAAAATGATACGGGTTCTAACTATATACACCTCGTAGCTATAAGTCTGGAGAAGAAATGGTGTAAATATTATGGCAATCCTATGGATGGTTTTTTCACAAAGCCATCATATGCTGAGTTTTTATACAATTTTCGTAAAAATGGGAAATCGGCTATAACTGTCGTAAACGAATATAATACGGGTTCTAACTGTATACACCTTGTAGCCAGAAGTCCGGAGAAGAAATGTTGTAAATATTATGGCAATCCTATAGGTGGTTTTTTCACAAAGCCATCATATGCTGAGTTTTTATACAATTTTCGTAAAAATGGGAAATCGGTTATAACTGTCGTAAACGAAAATAATATGGGTTCTAACTGTATACACCTTGTAGCCAGAAGTCCGGAGAAGAAACGTTGTAAATATTATCGCAATCCAATCGGTGGTTTTTCACAAAGCCATCATATGCTGAGTTTTTATCCAATTTTCATAAAAATGGGAAATCGGCTATAACTGTCGTAAACGAAAATAATACGGGTTCTTACTATATACACCTTGTAGCCAGAAGTCTGGAGAAGAAATGTTGTAAATATTATCGCAATCCTGTAGGTGGTTTTTTCACAAAGCCGTCATATGCTGAGTTTTTATCCAATTTTCATAAAAATGGGAGATCGGCTATAACTGTCGTAAACGAAAATAATACGGGTTCTAACTGTATACACCTTGTAGCCAGAAGTCCGAAGAAGAAATGTTGTAAATATTATCGCAATCCTGTAGGTGGTTTTTTCACAAAGCCATCATATGCTGAGTTTTTATCCAATTTTCATAAAAATGGGAAATCGGCTATAACTGTCGTAAACGAAAATAATACGGGTTCTTACTATATACACCTTGTAGCCAGAAGTCTGGAGAAGAAATTTTGTAAATATTATCGCAATACTATCGGTGGTTTTTTCACAAAGCTATCATATGCTCAGTTTTTATACAATTTTCGTAAAAATGGGAAATCGGCTATAACTGTCGTAAACGAAAATAATACGGGTTCTAACTATATAGTACACCTGGTAGCCAGAAGTCTGGAGTGAAATGTAAATATTATCGCAATCCTATCGGTGGTTTTTTCATAAAGCCATCATATGCTGAGTTTTTTTACAATTTTCGTAAAAATGGGAAATCGGCTATAACTGTCGTAAACGAAAATAATACGGGTTCTAATTATATAGTACACCTGTTAGCCAGAAGTCTGGAGAAGAAATGTTGTAAATATTATCGCAATCCTATTGGTGGTTTTTTCACAAAAGCCATCATATGCTGAGTTTTTATCCAATTTTCATAAAAATGGGAAATCGGCTATAACTGTCGTAAACGAAAATAATGCGGGTTCTAACTATATACACCTTGTAGCCAGAAGTCTGAAGAAGAAACGTTGTAAATATTATCGCAATCCTATGGATGGTTTTTTCACAAAGCCATCATATGCTGAGTTTTTATCCAATTTTCATAAAAATGGGAAATCGGCTATAACTGTCGTAAACGAAAATAATACGGGTTCTAATTATATAGTACACCTGTTAGCCAGAAGTCTGGAGAAGAAATGTTGTAAATATTATCGCAATCCTATTGGTGGTTTTTTCACAAAAGCCATCATATGCTGAGTTTTTATCCAATATTCATAAAAACGGGAAATCGGCTATAGCTGTCGTAAACGCAAATAATACGGGTTCTAATTATATACACCTTGTAGCCAGAAGTCTGGAGAAGAAACGTTGCAAATATTATCGCAAACCTATCGGTGGTTTTTTCACAAAGCTATCATATGCTGAGTTTTTATAAAATTTTCGTAAAAATGGGAAATCGGCTATAACTGTCGTAAACGAAAATAATACGGGTTCTAATTGTATACACTTTGTAGCCAGAAGTCCGGAGAAGAAATGTAAATATTATCTCAATCCTATCGGTGGTTTTTTCACAAAGCCATCATATGCTGAGTTTTCATACAATTTTCGTAAAAATGGGAAATCGGCTATAACTGTCGTAAACGAAAATGATACGGGTTCTTACTATATACACCTTGTAGCCAGAAGTCTGGAGAAGAAATGTTGTAAATATTATCGCAATCCTGTAGGTGGTTTTTTCATAAAGCCGTCATATGCTGAGTTTTTATCCAATTTTCATAAAAATGGGAAATCGGCTATAACTGTCGTAAACGAAAATAATACGGGTTCTAACTGCATACACCTTGTAGCCAGAAGTCCGAAGAAGAAATGTTGTAAATATTATCGCAATCCTATTGGTGGTTTTTTTACAAAGCCATTACATGCTGAGTTTTTATCCAATTTTCTTAAAAAGGGGAAATCGGCTATAACTGTCGTAAACGAAAATAATACGGGTTCTTACTATATACACCTTGTAGCCAGAAGTGTGGAGAAGAAATGTTGTAAATATTATCGCAATCTTATCGGTGGTTTTTTCACAAAGCCATCATATGCTGAGTTTTTATCCAATTTTCATAAAAATGGGAAATCGGCTATAACTGTCGTAAACGAAAATAATACGGGTTCTTACTATATACACCTTGTAGCCAGAAGTCTGGAGAAGAAATTTTGTAAATATTATCGCAATACTATCGGTGGTTTTTTCACAAAGCTATCATATGCTGAGTTTTTATACAATTTTCGTAAAAATGGGAAATCGGCTATAACTGTCGTAAACGCAAATAATACGGGTTCTAACAATATACACCTTGTATCCAGAAGTCTGGAGTGAAATGTAAATATCATCGCAATCCTATCGGTGGTTTTTTCATAAAGCCATCATATGCTGAGTTTTTTTACAATTTTCGTAAAGATGGGAAATCGGCTATAACTGTCGTAAACGAAAATAATACGGGTTCTTACTATATACACCTTGTAACCAGAAGTCTGGAGAAGAAATTTTGTAAATATTATTATATTATATTTTGTAAATACTATCGGTGGTTTTTTCACAAAGCTATCATATGCTGAGTTTTTATACAATTTTCGTAAAAATGGGAAATCGGCTATAACTGTCGTAAACGCAAATAATACGGGTTCTAACTATATACACCTTGTAGCCAGAAGTCTGGAGTGAAATGTTGTAAATAGTATCGCAATCCTATCGGTGGTTTTTTCATAAAGCCATCATATGCTGAGTTTTTTTAAAATTTTCGTACAAATGGGAAATCGGCTATAACTGTCGTAAACGAAAATAATACGGGTTCTCACTATATACACCTTGTAGCCAGAAGTCTGGAGAAGAAATGTTGTAAATATTATCGCAAACCTATCGGTGGTTTTTTCACAAAGCTATCATATGCTGAGTTTTTATAAAATTTTCGTAAAAATGGGAAATCGGCTATAACTGTCGTAAACGAAAATAATACGGGTTCTAATTGTATACACTTTGTAGCCAGAAGTCCGGAGAAGAAATGTAAATATTATCTCAATCCTATCGGTGGTTTTTTCACAAAGCCATCATATGCTGAGTTTTTATCCAATTTTCGTAAAAATGAGAAATCGGCTATAACTGTCGTAAACGAAAATAATACGGGTTCTAACTATATACACCTTGTAGCCAGAAGTCTGGAGAAGAAATGTTGTAAATATTATCGCAAGCCTATTGGTGGTTTTTTCACAAAGCCATCATATGCTGAGTTTTTATCCAATTTTCATAAAAATGGGAAATCGGCTATAACTGTCGTAAACGAAAATAATGCGGGTTCTAACTATATACACCTTGTAGCCAGAAGTCTGAAGAAGAAACGTTGTAAATATTATCGCAATCCTATGGATGGTTTTTTCACAAAGCCATCATATGCTGAGTTTTTATCCAATTTTCATAAAAAGGGGAAATCGGCTATAACTGTCGTAAACGAAAATAATACGGGTTCTAATTATATAGTACACCTGTTAGCCAGAAGTCTGGAGAAGAAATGTTGTAAATATTATCGCAATCCTATTGGTGGTTTTTTCACAAAAGCCATCATATGCTGAGTTTTTATCCAATATTCATAAAAACGGGAAATCGGCTATAGCTGTCGTAAACGCAAATAATACGGGTTCTAACTATATACACCTTGTAGCCAGAAGTCTGGAGAAGAAACGTTGCAAATATTATCGCAAACCTATCGGTGGTTTTTTCACAAAGCTATCATATGCTGAGTTTTTATAAAATTTTCGTAAAAATGGGAAATCGGCTATAACTGTCGTAAACGAAAATAATACGGGTTCTAATTGTATACACTTTGTAGCCAGAAGTCCGGAGAAGAAATGTAAATATTATCTCAATCCTATCGGTGGTTTTTTCACAAAGCCATCATATGCTGAGTTTTCATACAATTTTCGTAAAAATGGGAAATCGGCTATAACTGTCGTAAACGAAAATGATACGGGTTCTAACTATATACACCTCGTAGCTATAAGTCTGGAGAAGAAATGGTGTAAATATTATGGCAATCCTATGGATGGTTTTTTCACAAAGCCATCATATGCTGAGTTTTTATACAATTTTCGTAAAAATGGGAAATCGGCTATAACTGTCGTAAACGAATATAATACGGGTTCTAACTATATACACCTTGTAGCCAGAAGTCCGGAGAAGAAATGTTGTAAATATTATCGCAATCCTGTAGGTGGTTTTTTCATAAAGCCGTCATATGCTGAGTTTTTATCCAATTTTCATAAAAATGGGAAATCGGCTATAACTGTCGTAAACGAAAATAATGCGGGTTCTAACTATATACACCTTGTAGCCAGAAGTCTGAAGAAGAAACGTTGTAAATATTATCGCAATCCTATGGATGGTTTTTTCACAAAGCTATCATATGCTGAGTTTTTATCCAATTTTCATAAAAATGGGAAATCGGCTATAACTGTCGTAAACGAAAATAATACGGGTTCTTACTATATACACCTTGTAGCCAGAAGTCTGGAGAAGAAATGTTGTAAATATTATCGCAATCCTGTAGGTGGTTTTTTCATAAAGCCGTCATATGCTGAGTTTTTATCCAATTTTCATAAAAATGGGAAATCGGCTATAACTGTCGTAAACGAAAATAATACGGGTTCTAACTGCATACACCTTGTAGCCAGAAGTCCGAAGAAGAAATGTTGTAAATATTATCGCAATCCTATTGGTGGTTTTTTTACAAAGCCATTACATGCTGAGTTTTTACCCAATTTTCTTAAAAAGGGGAAATCGGCTATAACTGTCGTAAACGAAAATAATACGGGTTCTTACTATATACACCTTGTAGCCAGAAGTGTGGAGAAGAAATGTTGTAAATATTATCGCAATCTTATCGGTGGTTTTTTCACAAAGCCATCATATGCTGAGTTTTTATCCAATTTTCATAAAAATGGGAAATCGGCTATAACTGTCGTAAACGAAAATAATACGGGTTCTTACTATATACACCTTGTAGCCAGAAGTCTGGAGAAGAAATTTTGTAAATATTATCGCAATACTATCGGTGGTTTTTTCACAAAGCTATCATATGCTGAGTTTTTATACAATTTTCGTAAAAATGGGAAATCGGCTATAACTGTCGTAAACGCAAATAATACGGGTTCTAACAATATACACCTTGTATCCAGAAGTCTGGAGTGAAATGTAAATATCATCGCAATCCTATCGGTGGTTTTTTCATAAAGCCATCATATGCTGAGTTTTTTTACAATTTTCGTAAAGATGGGAAATCGGCTATAACTGTCGTAAACGAAAATAATACGGGTTCTTACTATATACACCTTGTAACCAGAAGTCTGGAGAAGAAATTTTGTAAATATTATTATATTATATTTTGTAAATACTATCGGTGGTTTTTTCACAAAGCTATCATATGCTGAGTTTTTATACAATTTTCGTAAAAATGGGAAATCGGCTATAACTGTCGTAAACGCAAATAATACGGGTTCTAACTATATACACCTTGTAGCCAGAAGTCTGGAGTGAAATGTTGTAAATAGTATCGCAATCCTATCGGTGGTTTTTTCATAAAGCCATCATATGCTGAGTTTTTTTAAAATTTTCGTAAAAATGGGAAATCGGCTATAACTGTCGTAAACGAAAATAATACGGGTTCTCACTATATACACCTTGTAGCCAGAAGTCTGGAGAAGAAATGTTGTAAATATTATCGCAAACCTATCGGTGGTTTTTTCACAAAGCTATCATATGCTGAGTTTTTATAAAATTTTCGTAAAAATGGGAAATCGGCTATAACTGTCGTAAACGAAAATAATACGGGTTCTAATTGTATACACTTTGTAGCCAGAAGTCCGGAGAAGAAATGTAAATATTATCTCAATCCTATCGGTGGTTTTTTCACAAAGCCATCATATGCTGAGTTTTTATCCAATTTTCGTAAAAATGAGAAATCGGCTATAACTGTCGTAAACGAAAATAATACGGGTTCTAACTATATACACCTTGTAGCCAGAAGTCTGGAGAAGAAATGTTGTAAATATTATCGCAAGCCTATTGGTGGTTTTTTCACAAAGCCATCATATGCTGAGTTTTTATCCAATTTTCGTAAAAATGGGAAATCGGTTATAACTGTCGTAAACGAAAATAATATGGGTTCTAACTGTATACACCTTGTAGCCAGAAGTCCGGAGAAGAAATGTTGTAAATATTATGGCAATCCTATAGGTGGTTTTTTCACAAAGCCATCATATGCTGAGTTTTTATACAATTTTCGTAAAAATGGGAAATCGGTTATAACTGTCGTAAACGAAAATAATATGGGTTCTAACTGTATACACCTTGTAGCCAGAAGTCCGGAGAAGAAACGTTGTAAATATTATCGCAATCCAATCGGTGGTTTTTCACAAAGCCATCATATGCTGAGTTTTTATCCAATTTTCATAAAAATGGGAAATCGGCTATAACTGTCGTAAACGAAAATAATACGGGTTCTTACTATATACACCTTGTAGCCAGAAGTCTGGAGAAGAAATGTTGTAAATATTATCGCAATCCTGTAGGTGGTTTTTTCACAAAGCCGTCATATGCTGAGTTTTTATCCAATTTTCATAAAAATGGGAAATCGGCTATAACTGTCGTAAACGAAAATAATACGGGTTCTAATTGTATACACCTTGTAGCCAGAAGTCCGAAGAAGAAATGTTGTAAATATTATCGCAATCCTGTAGGTGGTTTTTTCACAAAGCCATCATATGCTGAGTTTTTATCCAATTTTCATAAAAATGGGAAATCGGCTATAACTGTCGTAAACGAAAATAATACGGGTTCTTACTATATACACCTTGTAGCCAGAAGTCTGGAGAAGAAATTTTGTAAATATTATCGCAATACTATCGGTGGTTTTTTCACAAAGCTATCATATGCTCAGTTTTTATACAATTTTCGTAAAAATGGGAAATCGGCTATAACTGTCGGAAACGAAAATAATACGGGTTCTAACTATATAGTACACCTGGTAGCCAGAAGTCTGGAGTGAAATGTAAATATTATCGCAATCCTATCGGTGGTTTTTTCATAAAGCCATCATATGCTGAGTTTTTTTACAATTTTCGTAAAAATGGGAAATCGGCTATAACTGTCGTAAACGAAAATAATACGGGTTCTAATTATATAGTACACCTGTTAGCCAGAAGTCTGGAGAAGAAATGTTGTAAATATTATCGCAATCCTATTGGTGGTTTTTTCACAAAAGCCATCATATGCTGAGTTTTTATCCAATTTTCATAAAAATGGGAAATCGGCTATAACTGTCGTAAACGAAAATAATGCGGGTTCTAACTATATACACCTTGTAGCCAGAAGTCTGAAGAAGAAACGTTGTAAATATTATCGCAATCCTATGGATGGTTTTTTCACAAAGCTATCATATGCTGAGTTTTTATAAAATTTTCATAAAAATGGGAAATCGGCTATAACTGTCGTAAACGAAAATAATGCGGGTTCTAACTATATACACCTTGTAGCCAGAAGTCTGAAGAAGAAACGTTGTAAATATTATCGCAATCCTATGGATGGTTTTTTCACAAAGCCATCATATGCTGAGTTTTTATCCAATTTTCATAAAAATGGGAAATCGGCTATAACTGTCGTAAACGAAATAATACGGGTTCTTACTATATACACCTTGTAGCCAGAAGTCTGGAGAAGAAATGTTGTAAATATTATCGCAATCCTGTAGGTGGTTTTTTCATAAAGCCGTCATATGCTGAGTTTTTATCCAATTTTCATAAAAATGGGAAATCGGCTATAACTGTCGTAAACGAAAATAATACGGGTTCTAACTGCATACACCTTGTAGCCAGAAGTCCGAAGAAGAAATGTTGTAAATATTATCGCAATCTTATCGGTGGTTTTTTCACAAAGCCATCATATGCTGAGTTTTTATCCAATTTTCATAAAAATGGGAAATCGGCTATAACTGTCGTAAACGAAAATAATACGGGTTCTTACTATATACACCTTGTAGCCAGAAGTCTGGAGAAGAAATTTTGTAAATATTATCGCAATACTATCGGTGGTTTTTTCACAAAGCTATCATATGCTGAGTTTTTATACAATCTTCGTAAAAATGGGAAATCGGCTATAACTGTCGTAAACGCAAATAATACGGGTTCTAACAATATACACCTTGTATCCAGAAGTCTGGAGTGAAATGTAAATATCATCGCAATCCTATCGGTGGTTTTTTCATAAAGCCATCATATGCTGAGTTTTTTTACAATTTTCGTAAAGATGGGAAATCGGCTATAACTGTCGTAAACGAAAATAATACGGGTTCTTACTATATACACCTTGTAACCAGAAGTCTGGAGAAGAAATTTTGTAAATATTATTATATTATATTTTGTAAATACTATCGGTGGTTTTTTCACAAAGCTATCATATGCTGAGTTTTTATACAATTTTCGTAAAAATGGGAAATCGGCTATAACTGTCGTAAACGCAAATAATACGGGTTCTAACTATATACACCTTGTAGCCAGAAGTCTGGAGTGAAATGTTGTAAATAGTATCGCAATCCTATCGGTGGTTTTTTCATAAAGCCATCATATGCTGAGTTTTTTTAAAATTTTCGTAAAAATGGGAAATCGGCTATAACTGTCGTAAACGAAAATAATACGGGTTCTCACTATATACACCTTGTAGCCAGAAGTCTGGAGAAGAAATGTTGTAAATATTATCGCAAACCTATCGGTGGTTTTTTCACAAAGCTATCATATGCTGAGTTTTTATAAAATTTTCGTAAAAATGGGAAATCGGCTATAACTGTCGTAAACGAAAATAATACGGGTTCTAATTGTATACACTTTGTAGCCAGAAGTCCGGAGAAGAAATGTAAATATTATCTCAATCCTATCGGTGGTTTTTTCACAAAGCCATCATATGCTGAGTTTTTATCCAATTTTCGTAAAAATGAGAAATCGGCTATAACTGTCGTAAACGAAAATAATACGGGTTCTAACTATATACACCTTGTAGCCAGAAGTCTGGAGAAGAAATGTTGTAAATATTATCGCAATCCAATCGGTGGTTTTTTCACAAAGCCATCATATGCTGAGTTTTTATCCAATTTTCATAAAAATGGGAAATCGGCTATAACTGTCGTAAACGAAAATAATGGGGGTTCTAACTATATACACCTTGTAGCCAGAAGTCTGAAGAAGAAACGTTGTAAATATTATCGCAATCCTATGGATGGTTTTTTCACAAAGCCATCATATGCTGAGTTTTTATCCAATTTTCATAAAAATGGGAAATCGGCTATAACTGTCGTAAACGAAAATAATACGGGTTCTAATTATATAGTACACCTGTTAGCCAGAAGTCTGGAGAAGAAATGTTGTAAATATTATCGCAATCCTATTGGTGGTTTTTTCACAAAAGCCATCATATGCTGAGTTTTTATCCAATATTCATAAAAACGGGAAATCGGCTATAGCTGTCGTAAACGCAAATAATACGGGTTCTAACTATATACACCTTGTAGCCAGAAGTCTGGAGAAGAAACGTTGCAAATATTATCGCAAACCTATCAGTGGTTTTTTCACAAAGCTATCATATGCTGAGTTTTTATAAAATTTTCGTAAAAATGGGAAATCGGCTATAACTGTCGTAAACGAAAATAATACGGGTTCTAATTGTATACACTTTGTAGCCAGAAGTCCGGAGAAGAAATGTAAATATTATCTCAATCCTATCGGTGGTTTTTTCACAAAGCCATCATATGCTGAGTTTTCATACAATTTTCGTAAAAATGGGAAATCGGCTATAACTGTCGTAAACGAAAATGATACGGGTTCTAACTATATACACCTCGTAGCTATAAGTCTGGAGAAGAAATTGTGTAAATATTATGGCAATCCTATGGATGGTTTTTTCACAAAGCCATCATATGCTGAGTTTTTATACAATTTTCGTAAAAATGGGAAATCGGCTATAACTGTCGTAAACGAATATAATACGGGTTCTAACTGTATACACCTTGTAGCCAGAAGTCCGGAGAAGAAATGTTGTAAATATTATGGCAATCCTATAGGTGGTTTTTTCACAAAGCCATCATATGCTGAGTTTTTATACAATTTTCGTAAAAATGGGAAATCGGTTATAACTGTCGTAAACGAAAATAATATGGGTTCTAACTGTATACACCTTGTAGCCAGAAGTCCGGAGAAGAAACGTTGTAAATATTATCGCAATCCAATCGGTGGTTTTTCACAAAGCCATCATATGCTGAGTTTTTATCCAATTTTCATAAAAATGGGAAATCGGCTATAACTGTCGTAAACGAAAATAATACGGGTTCTTACTATATACACCTTGTAGCCAGAAGTCTGGAGAAGAAATGTTGTAAATATTATCGCAATCCTGTAGGTGGTTTTTTCACAAAGCCGTCATATGCTGAGTTTTTATCCAATTTTCATAAAAATGGGAAATCGGCTATAACTGTCGTAAACGAAAATAATACGGGTTCTAACTGTATACACCTTGTAGCCAGAAGTCCGAAGAAGAAATGTTGTAAATATTATCGCAATCCTGTAGGTGGTTTTTTCACAAAGCCATCATATGCTGAGTTTTTATCCAATTTTCATAAAAATGGGAAATCGGCTATAACTGTCGTAAACGAAAATAATACGGGTTCTTACTATATACACCTTGTAGCCAGAAGTCTGGAGAAGAAATTTTGTAAATATTATCGCAATACTATCGGTGGTTTTTTCACAAAGCTATCATATGCTCAGTTTTTATACAATTTTCGTAAAAATGGGAAATCGGCTATAACTGTCGTAAACGAAAATAATACGGGTTCTAACTATATAGTACACCTGGTAGCCAGAAGTCTGGAGTGAAATGTAAATATTATCGCAATCCTATCGGTGGTTTTTTCATAAAGCCATCATATGCTGAGTTTTTTTACAATTTTCGTAAAAATGGGAAATCGGCTATAACTGTCGTAAACGAAAATAATACGGGTTCTAATTATATAGTACACCTGTTAGCCAGAAGTCTGGAGAAGAAATGTTGTAAATATTATCGCAATCCTATTGGTGGTTTTTTCACAAAAGCCATCATATGCTGAGTTTTTATCCAATTTTCATAAAAATGGGAAATCGGCTATAACTGTCGTAAACGAAAATAATGCGGGTTCTAACTATATACACCTTGTAGCCAGAAGTCTGAAGAAGAAACGTTGTAAATATTATCGCAATCCTATGGATGGTTTTTTCACAAAGCTATCATATGCTGAGTTTTTATAAAATTTTCATAAAAATGGGAAATCGGCTATAACTGTCGTAAACGAAAATAATGCGGGTTCTAACTATATACACCTTGTAGCCAGAAGTCTGAAGAAGAAACGTTGTAAATATTATCGCAATCCTATGGATGGTTTTTTCACAAAGCCATCATATGCTGAGTTTTTATCCAATTTTCATAAAAATGGGAAATCGGCTATAACTGTCGTAAACGAAAATAATACGGGTTCTAATTATATAGTACACCTGTTAGCCAGAAGTCTGGAGAAGAAATGTTGTAAATATTATCGCAATCCTATTGGTGGTTTTTTCACAAAAGCCATCATATGCTGAGTTTTTATCCAATATTCATAAAAACGGGAAATCGGCTATAGCTGTCGTAAACGCAAATAATACGGGTTCTAACTATATACACCTTGTAGCCAGAAGTCTGGAGAAGAAACGTTGCAAATATTATCGCAAACCTATCGGTGGTTTTTTCACAAAGCTATCATATGCTGAGTTTTTATAAAATTTTCGTAAAAATGGGAAATCGGCTATAACTGTCGTAAACGAAAATAATACGGGTTCTAATTGTATACACTTTGTAGCCAGAAGTCCGGAGAAGAAATGTAAATATTATCTCAATCCTATCGGTGGTTTTTTCACAAAGCCATCATATGCTGAGTTTTCATACAATTTTCGTAAAAATGGGAAATCGGCTATAACTGTCGTAAACGAAAATGATACGGGTTCTTACTATATACACCTTGTAGCCAGAAGTCTGGAGAAGAAATGTTGTAAATATTATCGCAATCCTGTAGGTGGTTTTTTCATAAAGCCGTCATATGCTGAGTTTTTATCCAATTTTCATAAAAATGGGAAATCGGCTATAACTGTCGTAAACGAAAATAATACGGGTTCTAACTGCATACACCTTGTAGCCAGAAGTCCGAAGAAGAAATGTTGTAAATATTATCGCAATCCTATTGGTGGTTTTTTTACAAAGCCATTACATGCTGAGTTTTTATCCAATTTTCTTAAAAAGGGGAAATCGGCTATAACTGTCGTAAACGAAAATAATACGGGTTCTTACTATATACACCTTGTAGCCAGAAGTGTGGAGAAGAAATGTTGTAAATATTATCGCAATCTTATCGGTGGTTTTTTCACAAAGCCATCATATGCTGAGTTTTTATCCAATTTTCATAAAAATGGGAAATCGGCTATAACTGTCGTAAACGAAAATAATACGGGTTCTTACTATATACACCTTGTAGCCAGAAGTCTGGAGAAGAAATTTTGTAAATATTATCGCAATACTATCGGTGGTTTTTCCACAAAGCTATCATATGCTGAGTTTTTATACAATTTTCGTAAAAATGGGAAATCGGCTATAACTGTCGTAAACGCAAATAATACGGGTTCTAACAATATACACCTTGTATCCAGAAGTCTGGAGTGAAATGTAAATATCATCGCAATCCTATCGGTGGTTTTTTCATAAAGCCATCATATGCTGAGTTTTTTTACAATTTTCGTAAAGATGGGAAATCGGCTATAACTGTCGTAAACGAAAATAATACGGGTTCTTACTATATACACCTTGTAACCAGAAGTCTGGAGAAGAAATTTTGTAAATATTATTATATTATATTTTGTAAATACTATCGGTGGTTTTTTCACAAAGCTATCATATGCTGAGTTTTTATACAATTTTCGTAAAAATGGGAAATCGGCTATAACTGTCGTAAACGCAAATAATACGGGTTCTAACTATATACACCTTGTAGCCAGAAGTCTGGAGTGAAATGTTGTAAATAGTATCGCAATCCTATCGGTGGTTTTTTCATAAAGCCATCATATGCTGAGTTTTTTTAAAATTTTCGTAAAAATGGGAAATCGGCTATAACTGTCGTAAACGAAAATAATACGGGTTCTCACTATATACACCTTGTAGCCAGAAGTCTGGAGAAGAAATGTTGTAAATATTATCGCAAACCTATCGGTGGTTTTTTCACAAAGCTATCATATGCTGAGTTTTTATAAAATTTTCGTAAAAATGGGAAATCGGCTATAACTGTCGTAAACGAAAATAATACGGGTTCTAATTGTATACACTTTGTAGCCAGAAGTCCGGAGAAGAAATGTAAATATTATCTCAACCCTATCGGTGGTTTTTTCACAAAGCCATCATATGCTGAGTTTTTATCCAATTTTCGTAAAAATGAGAAATCGGCTATAACTGTCGTAAACGAAAATAATACGGGTTCTAACTATATACACCTTGTAGCCAGAAGTCTGGAGAAGAAATGTTGTAAATATTATCGCAAGCCTATTGGTGGTTTTTTCACAAAGCCATCATATGCTGAGTTTTTATCCAATTTTCATAAAAATGGGAAATCGGCTATAACTGTCGTAAACGAAAATAATGCGGGTTCTAACTATATACACCTTGTAGCCAGAAGTCTGAAGAAGAAACGTTGTAAATATTATCGCAATCCTATGGATGGTTTTTTCACAAAGCCATCATATGCTGAGTTTTTATCCAATTTTCATAAAAATGGGAAATCGGCTATAACTGTCGTAAACGAAAACAATACGGGTTCTAATTATATAGTACACCTGTTAGCCAGAAGTCTGGAGAAGAAATGTTGTAAATATTATCGCAATCCTATTGGTGGTTTTTTCACAAAAGCCATCATATGCTGAGTTTTTATCCAATATTCATAAAAACGGGAAATCGGCTATAGCTGTCGTAAACGCAAATAATACGGGTTCTAACTATATACACCTTGTAGCCAGAAGTCTGGAGAAGAAACGTTGCAAATATTATCGCAAACCTATCGGTGGTTTTTTCACAAAGCTATCATATGCTGAGTTTTTATAAAATTTTCGTAAAAATGGGAAATCGGCTATAACTGTCGTAAACGAAAATAATACGGGTTCTAATTGTATACACTTTGTAGCCAGAAGTCCGGAGAAGAAATGTAAATATTATCTCAATCCTATCGGTGGTTTTTTCACAAAGCCATCATATGCTGAGTTTTCATACAATTTTCGTAAAAATGGGAAATCGGCTATAACTGTCGTAAACGAAAATGATACGGGTTCTAACTATATACACCTCGTAGCTATAAGTCTGGAGAAGAAATGGTGTAAATATTATGGCAATCCTATGGATGGTTTTTTCACAAAGCCATCATATGCTGAGTTTTTATACAATTTTCGTAAAAATGGGAAATCGGCTATAACTGTCGTAAACGAATATAATACGGGTTCTAACTGTATACACCTTGTAGCCAGAAGTCCGGAGAAGAAATGTTGTAAATATTATGGCAATCCTATAGGTGGTTTTTTCACAAAGCCATCATATGCTGAGTTTTTATACAATTTTCGTAAAAATGGGAAATCGGTTATAACTGTCGTAAACGAAAATAATATGGGTTCTAACTGTATACACCTTGTAGCCAGAAGTCCGGAGAAGAAACGTTGTAAATATTATCGCAATCCAATCGGTGGTTTTTCACAAAGCCATCATATGCTGAGTTTTTATCCAATTTTCATAAAAATGGGAAATCGGCTATAACTGTCGTAAACGAAAATAATACGGGTTCTTACTATATACACCTTGTAGCCAGAAGTCTGGAGAAGAAATGTTGTAAATATTATCGCAATCCTGTAGGTGGTTTTTTCACAAAGCCGTCATATGCTGAGTTTTTATCCAATTTTCATAAAAATGGGAAATCGGCTATAACTGTCGTAAACGAAAATAATACGGGTTCTAACTGTATACACCTTGTAGCCAGAAGTCCGAAGAAGAAATGTTGTAAATATTATCGCAATCCTGTAGGTGGTTTTTTCACAAAGCCATCATATGCTGAGTTTTTATCCAATTTTCATAAAAATGGGAAATCGGCTATAACTGTCGTAAACGAAAATAATACGGGTTCTTACTATATACACCTTGTAGCCAGAAGTCTGGAGAAGAAATTTTGTAAATATTATCGCAATACTATCGGTGGTTTTTTCACAAAGCTATCATATGCTCAGTTTTTATACAATTTTCGTAAAAATGGGAAATCGGCTATAACTGTCGTAAACGAAAATAATACGGGTTCTAATTATATAGTACACCTGGTAGCCAGAAGTCTGGAGTGAAATGTAAATATTATCGCAATCCTATCGGTGGTTTTTTCATAAAGCCATCATATGCTGAGTTTTTTTACAATTTTCGTAAAAATGGGAAATCGGCTATAACTGTCGTAAACGAAAATAATACGGGTTCTAACTATATACACCTTGTAGCCAGAAGTCTGGAGAAGAAATGTTGTAAATATTATCGCAAACCTATCGGTGGTTTTTTCACAAAGCTATCATATGCTCAGTTTTTATACAATTTTCGTAAAAATGGGAAATCGGCTATAACTGTCGTAAACGCAAATAATACGGGTTCTAACTATATACACCTTGTATCCAGAAGTCTGGAGTGAAATGTAAATATTATCGCAATCCTATCGGTGGTTTTTTCATAAAGCCATCATATGCTGAGTTTTTATCCAATTTTCATAAAAATGGGAAATCGGCTATAACTGTCGTAAACGAAAATAATACGGGTTCTTACTATATACACCTTGTAGCCAGAAGTCTGGAGAAGAAATTTTGTAAATATTATCGCAATACTATCGGTGGTTTTTTCACAAAGCTATCATATGCTCAGTTTTTATACAATTTTCGTAAAAATGGGAAATCGGCTATAACTGTCGTAAACGAAAATAATACGGGTTCTAACTATATAGTACACCTGGTAGCCAGAAGTCTGGAGTGAAATGTAAATATTATCGCAATCCTATCGGTGGTTTTTTCACAAAGCCATCATATGCTGAGTTTTTATCCAATTTTCGTAAAAATGGGAAATCGGCTATAACTGTCGTAAACGAAAATAATACGGGTTCTAACTATATACACCTTGTAGCCAGAAGTCTGGAGAAGAAATGTTGTAAATATTATCGCAAACCTATCGGTGGTTTTTTCACAAAGCTATCATATGCTCAGTTTTTATACAATTTTCGTAAAAATGGGAAATCGGCTATAACTGTCGTAAACGCAAATAATACGGGTTCTAACTATATACACCTTGTATCCAGAAGTCTGGAGTGAAATGTAAATATTATCGCAATCCTATCGGTGGTTTTTTCATAAAGCCATCATATGCTGAGTTTTTTTACAATTTTCGTAAAAATGGGAAATCGGCTATAACTGTCGTAAACGAAAATAATACGGGTTCTAACTATATACACCTTGTAGCCAGAAGTCTGCAGAAGAAATGTTGTAAATATTATGGCAATCCTATCGGTGGTTTTTTCACAAAGCCATCATATGCTGAGTTTTTATCCAATTTTCATAAAAATGGGAAATCGGCTATAACTGTCGTAAACGAAAATAATACGGGTTCTAACTATATACACCTTTTAGCCAGAAGTCTGGAGAAGAAATGTTGTAAATATTATCGCAAGCCTATTGGTGGTTTTTTTACAAAGCCATTACATGCTGAGTTTTTATCCAATTTTCTTAAAAAGGGGAAATCGGCTATAACTGTCGTAAACGAAAATAATACGGGTTCTTACTATATACACCTTGTAGCCAGAAGTGTGGAGAAGAAATGTTGTAAATATTATCGCAATCTTATCGGTGGTTTTTTCACAAAGCCATCATATGCTGAGTTTTTATCCAATTTTCATAAAAATGGGAAATCGGCTATAACTGTCGTAAACGAAAATAATACGGGTTCTTACTATATACACCTTGTAGCCAGAAGTCTGGAGAAGAAATTTTGTAAATATTATCGCAATACTATCGGTGGTTTTTTCACAAAGCTATCATATGCTGAGTTTTTATACAATTTTCGTAAAAATGGGAAATCGGCTATAACTGTCGTAAACGCAAATAATACGGGTTCTAACAATATACACCTTGTATCCAGAAGTCTGGAGTGAAATGTAAATATCATCGCAATCCTATCGGTGGTTTTTTCATAAAGCCATCATATGCTGAGTTTTTTTACAATTTTCGTAAAGATGGGAAATCGGCTATAACTGTCGTAAACGAAAATAATACGGGTTCTTACTATATACACCTTGTAACCAGAAGTCTGGAGAAGAAATTTTGTAAATATTATTATATTATATTTTGTAAATACTATCGGTGGTTTTTTCACAAGGCTATCATATGCTGAGTTTTTATACAATTTTCGTAAAAATGGGAAATCGGCTATAACTGTCGTAAACGCAAATAATACGGGTTCTAACTATATACACCTTGTAGCCAGAAGTCTGGAGTGAAATGTTGTAAATAGTATCGCAATCCTATCGGTGGTTTTTTCATAAAGCCATCATATGCTGAGTTTTTTTAAAATTTTCGTAAAAATGGGAAATCGGCTATAACTGTCGTAAACGAAAATAATACGGGTTCTCACTATATACACCTTGTAGCCAGAAGTCTGGAGAAGAAATGTTGTAAATATTATCGCAAACCTATCGGTGGTTTTTTCACAAAGCTATCATATGCTGAGTTTTTATAAAATTTTCGTAAAAATGGGAAATCGGCTATAACTGTCGTAAACGAAAATAATACGGGTTCTAATTGTATACACCTTGTAGCCAGAAGTCCGGAGAAGAAATGTAAATATTATCTCAATCCTATCGGTGGTTTTTTCACAAAGCCATCATATGCTGAGTTTTTATCCAATTTTCGTAAAAATGAGAAATCGGCTATAACTGTCGTAAACGAAAATAATACGGGTTCTAACTATATACACCTTGTAGCCAGAAGTCTGGAGAAGAAATGTTGTAAATATTATCGCAAGCCTATTGGTGGTTTTTTCACAAAGCCATCATATGCTGAGTTTTTATCCAATTTTCATAAAAATGGGAAATCGGCTATAACTGTCGTAAACGAAAATAATGCGGGTTCTAACTATATACACCTTGTAGCCAGAAGTCTGAAGAAGAAACGTTGTAAATATTATCGCAATCCTATGGATGGTTTTTTCACAAAGCCATCATATGCTGAGTTTTTATCCAATTTTCATAAAAATGGGAAATCGGCTATAACTGTCGTAAACGAAAATAATACGGGTTCTTACTATATACACCTTGTAGCCAGAAGTCTGGAGAAGAAATTTTGTAAATATTATCGCAATACTATCGGTGGTTTTTTCACAAAGCTATCATATGCTCAGTTTTTATACAATTTTCGTAAAAATGGGAAATCGGCTATAACTGTCGTAAACGAAAATAATACGGGTTCTAACTATATAGTACACCTGGTAGCCAGAAGTCTGGAGTGAAATGTAAATATTATCGCAATCCTATCGGTGGTTTTTTCACAAAGCCATCATATGCTGAGTTTTTATCCAATTTTCGTAAAAATGGGAAATCGGCTATAACTGTCGTAAACGAAAATAATACGGGTTCTAACTATATACACCTTGTAGCCAGAAGTCTGGAGAAGAAATGTTGTAAATATTATCGCAAACCTATCGGTGGTTTTTTCACAAAGCTATCATATGCTCAGTTTTTATACAATTTTCGTAAAGATGGGAAATCGGCTATAACTGTCGTAAACGAAAATAATACGGGTTCTTACTATATACACCTTGTAACCAGAAGTCTGGAGAAGAAATTTTGTAAATATTATTATATTATATTTTGTAAATACTATCGGTGGTTTTTTCACAAAGCTATCATATGCTGAGTTTTTATACAATTTTCGTAAAAATGGGAAATCGGCTATAACTGTCGTAAACGCAAATAATACGGGTTCTAACTATATACACCTTGTAGCCAGAAGTCTGGAGTGAAATGTTGTAAATAGTATCGCAATCCTATCGGTGGTTTTTTCATAAAGCCATCATATGCTGAGTTTTTTTAAAATTTTCGTAAAAATGGGAAATCGGCTATAACTGTCGTAAACGAAAATAATACGGGTTCTCACTATATACACCTTGTAGCCAGAAGTCTGGAGAAGAAATGTTGTAAATATTATCGCAAACCTATCGGTGGTTTTTTCACAAAGCTATCATATGCTGAGTTTTTATAAAATTTTCGTAAAAATGGGAAATCGGCTATAACTGTCGTAAACGAAAATAATACGGGTTCTAATTGTATACACTTTGTAGCCAGAAGTCCGGAGAAGAAATGTAAATATTATCTCAATCCTATCGGTGGTTTTTTCACAAAGCCATCATATGCTGAGTTTTTATCCAATTTTCGTAAAAATGAGAAATCGGCTATAACTGTCGTAAACGAAAATAATACGGGTTCTAACTATATACACCTTGTAGCCAGAAGTCTGGAGAAGAAATGTTGTAAATATTATCGCAAGCCTATTGGTGGTTTTTTCACAAAGCCATCATATGCTGAGTTTTTATCCAATTTTCGTAAAAATGGGAAATCGGTTATAACTGTCGTAAACGAAAATAATATGGGTTCTAACTGTATACACCTTGTAGCCAGAAGTCCGGAGAAGAAATGTTGTAAATATTATGGCAATCCTATAGGTGGTTTTTTCACAAAGCCATCATATGCTGAGTTTTTATACAATTTTCGTAAAAATGGGAAATCGGTTATAACTGTCGTAAACGAAAATAATACGGGTTCTTACTATATACACCTTGTAGCCAGAAGTCTGGAGAAGAAATTTTGTAAATATTATCGCAATACTATCGGTGGTTTTTTCACAAAGCTATCATATGCTCAGTTTTTATACAATTTTCGTAAAAATGGGAAATCGGCTATAACTGTCGTAAACGAAAATAATACGGGTTCTAACTATATAGTACACCTGGTAGCCAGAAGTCTGGAGTGAAATGTAAATATTATCGCAATCCTATCGGTGGTTTTTTCACAAAGCCATCATATGCTGAGTTTTTATCCAATTTTCGTAAAAATGGGAAATCGGCTATAACTGTCGTAAACGAAAATAATACGGGTTCTAACTATATACACCTTGTAGCCAGAAGTCTGGAGAAGAAATGTTGTAAATATTATCGCAAACCTATCGGTGGTTTTTTCACAAAGCTATCATATGCTCAGTTTTTATACAATTTTCGTAAAGATGGGAAATCGGCTATAACTGTCGTAAACGAAAATAATACGGGTTCTTACTATATACACCTTGTAACCAGAAGTCTGGAGAAGAAATTTTGTAAATATTATTATATTATATTTTGTAAATACTATCGGTGGTTTTTTCACAAAGCTATCATATGCTGAGTTTTTATACAATTTTCGTAAAAATGGGAAATCGGCTATAACTGTCGTAAACGCAAATAATACGGGTTCTAACTATATACACCTTGTAGCCAGAAGTCTGGAGTGAAATGTTGTAAATAGTATCGCAATCCTATCGGTGGTTTTTTCATAAAGCCATCATATGCTGAGTTTTTTTAAAATTTTCGTAAAAATGGGAAATCGGCTATAACTGTCGTAAACGAAAATAATACGGGTTCTCACTATATACACCTTGTAGCCAGAAGTCTGGAGAAGAAATGTTGTAAATATTATCGCAAACCTATCGGTGGTTTTTTCACAAAGCTATCATATGCTGAGTTTTTATAAAATTTTCGTAAAAATGGGAAATCGGCTATAACTGTCGTAAACGAAAATAATACGGGTTCTAATTGTATACACTTTGTAGCCAGAAGTCCGGAGAAGAAATGTAAATATTATCTCAATCCTATCGGTGGTTTTTTCACAAAGCCATCATATGCTGAGTTTTTATCCAATTTTCGTAAAAATGAGAAATCGGCTATAACTGTCGTAAACGAAAATAATACGGGTTCTTACTATATACACCTTGTAGCCAGAAGTCTGGAGAAGAAATGTTGTAAATATTATCGCAAGCCTATTGGTGGTTTTTTCACAAAGCCATCATATGCTGAGTTTTTATCCAATTTTCGTAAAAATGGGAAATCGGTTATAACTGTCGTAAACGAAAATAATATGGGTTCTAACTGTATACACCTTGTAGCCAGAAGTCCGGAGAAGAAATGTTGTAAATATTATGGCAATCCTATAGGTGGTTTTTTCACAAAGCCATCATATGCTGAGTTTTTATACAATTTTCGTAAAAATGGGAAATCGGTTATAACTGTCGTAAACGAAAATAATATGGGTTCTAACTGTATACACCTTGTAGCCAGAAGTCCGGAGAAGAAACGTTGTAAATATTATCGCAATCCAATCGGTGGTTTTTCACAAAGCCATCATATGCTGAGTTTTTATCCAATTTTCATAAAAATGGGAAATCGGCTATAACTGTCGTAAACGAAAATAATACGGGTTCTTACTATATACACCTTGTAGCCAGAAGTCTGGAGAAGAAATGTTGTAAATATTATCGCAATCCTGTAGGTGGTTTTTTCACAAAGCCGTCATATGCTGAGTTTTTATCCAATTTTCATAAAAATGGGAAATCGGCTATAACTGTCGTAAACGAAAATAATACGGGTTCTAATTGTATACACCTTGTAGCCAGAAGTCCGAAGAAGAAATGTTGTAAATATTATCGCAATCCTGTAGGTGGTTTTTTCACAAAGCCATCATATGCTGAGTTTTTATCCAATTTTCATAAAAATGGGAAATCGGCTATAACTGTCGTAAACGAAAATAATACGGGTTCTTACTATATACACCTTGTAGCCAGAAGTCTGGAGAAGAAATTTTGTAAATATTATCGCAATACTATCGGTGGTTTTTTCACAAAGCTATCATATGCTCAGTTTTTATACAATTTTCGTAAAAATGGGAAATCGGCTATAACTGTCGGAAACGAAAATAATACGGGTTCTAACTATATAGTACACCTGGTAGCCAGAAGTCTGGAGTGAAATGTAAATATTATCGCAATCCTATCGGTGGTTTTTTCATAAAGCCATCATATGCTGAGTTTTTTTACAATTTTCGTAAAAATGGGAAATCGGCTATAACTGTCGTAAACGAAAATAATACGGGTTCTAATTATATAGTACACCTGTTAGCCAGAAGTCTGGAGAAGAAATGTTGTAAATATTATCGCAATCCTATTGGTGGTTTTTTCACAAAAGCCATCATATGCTGAGTTTTTATCCAATTTTCATAAAAATGGGAAATCGGCTATAACTGTCGTAAACGAAAATAATGCGGGTTCTAACTATATACACCTTGTAGCCAGAAGTCTGAAGAAGAAACGTTGTAAATATTATCGCAATCCTATGGATGGTTTTTTCACAAAGCTATCATATGCTGAGTTTTTATAAAATTTTCATAAAAATGGGAAATCGGCTATAACTGTCGTAAACGAAAATAATGCGGGTTCTAACTATATACACCTTGTAGCCAGAAGTCTGAAGAAGAAACGTTGTAAATATTATCGCAATCCTATGGATGGTTTTTTCACAAAGCCATCATATGCTGAGTTTTTATCCAATTTTCATAAAAATGGGAAATCGGCTATAACTGTCGTAAACGAAAATAATACGGGTTCTTACTATATACACCTTGTAGCCAGAAGTCTGGAGAAGAAATGTTGTAAATATTATCGCAATCCTGTAGGTGGTTTTTTCATAAAGCCGTCATATGCTGAGTTTTTATCCAATTTTCATAAAAATGGGAAATCGGCTATAACTGTCGTAAACGAAAATAATACGGGTTCTAACTGCATACACCTTGTAGCCAGAAGTCCGAAGAAGAAATGTTGTAAATATTATCGCAATCTTATCGGTGGTTTTTTCACAAAGCCATCATATGCTGAGTTTTTATCCAATTTTCATAAAAATGGGAAATCGGCTATAACTGTCGTAAACGAAAATAATACGGGTTCTTACTATATACACCTTGTAGCCAGAAGTCTGGAGAAGAAATTTTGTAAATATTATCGCAATACTATCGGTGGTTTTTTCACAAAGCTATCATATGCTGAGTTTTTATACAATCTTCGTAAAAATGGGAAATCGGCTATAACTGTCGTAAACGCAAATAATACGGGTTCTAACAATATACACCTTGTATCCAGAAGTCTGGAGTGAAATGTAAATATCATCGCAATCCTATCGGTGGTTTTTTCATAAAGCCATCATATGCTGAGTTTTTTTACAATTTTCGTAAAGATGGGAAATCGGCTATAACTGTCGTAAACGAAAATAATACGGGTTCTTACTATATACACCTTGTAACCAGAAGTCTGGAGAAGAAATTTTGTAAATATTATTATATTATATTTTGTAAATACTATCGGTGGTTTTTTCACAAAGCTATCATATGCTGAGTTTTTATACAATTTTCGTAAAAATGGGAAATCGGCTATAACTGTCGTAAACGCAAATAATACGGGTTCTAACTATATACACCTTGTAGCCAGAAGTCTGGAGTGAAATGTTGTAAATAGTATCGCAATCCTATCGGTGGTTTTTTCATAAAGCCATCATATGCTGAGTTTTTTTAAAATTTTCGTAAAAATGGGAAATCGGCTATAACTGTCGTAAACGAAAATAATACGGGTTCTCACTATATACACCTTGTAGCCAGAAGTCTGGAGAAGAAATGTTGTAAATATTATCGCAAACCTATCGGTGGTTTTTTCACAAAGCTATCATATGCTGAGTTTTTATAAAATTTTCGTAAAAATGGGAAATCGGCTATAACTGTCGTAAACGAAAATAATACGGGTTCTAATTGTATACACTTTGTAGCCAGAAGTCCGGAGAAGAAATGTAAATATTATCTCAATCCTATCGGTGGTTTTTTCACAAAGCCATCATATGCTGAGTTTTTATCCAATTTTCGTAAAAATGAGAAATCGGCTATAACTGTCGTAAACGAAAATAATACGGGTTCTAACTATATACACCTTGTAGCCAGAAGTCTGGAGAAGAAATGTTGTAAATATTATCGCAATCCAATCGGTGGTTTTTTCACAAAGCCATCATATGCTGAGTTTTTATCCAATTTTCATAAAAATGGGAAATCGGCTATAACTGTCGTAAACGAAAATAATGGGGGTTCTAACTATATACACCTTGTAGCCAGAAGTCTGAAGAAGAAACGTTGTAAATATTATCGCAATCCTATGGATGGTTTTTTCACAAAGCCATCATATGCTGAGTTTTTATCCAATTTTCATAAAAATGGGAAATCGGCTATAACTGTCGTAAACGAAAATAATACGGGTTCTAATTATATAGTACACCTGTTAGCCAGAAGTCTGGAGAAGAAATGTTGTAAATATTATCGCAATCCTATTGGTGGTTTTTTCACAAAAGCCATCATATGCTGAGTTTTTATCCAATATTCATAAAAACGGGAAATCGGCTATAGCTGTCGTAAACGCAAATAATACGGGTTCTAACTATATACACCTTGTAGCCAGAAGTCTGGAGAAGAAACGTTGCAAATATTATCGCAAACCTATTAGTGGTTTTTTCACAAAGCTATCATATGCTGAGTTTTTATAAAATTTTCGTAAAAATGGGAAATCGGCTATAACTGTCGTAAACGAAAATAATACGGGTTCTAACTGCATACACCTTGTAGCCAGAAGTCCGAAGAAGAAATGTTGTAAATATTATCGCAATCTTATCGGTGGTTTTTTCACAAAGCCATCATATGCTGAGTTTTTATCCAATTTTCATAAAAATGGGAAATCGGCTATAACTGTCGTAAACGAAAATAATACGGGTTCTTACTATATACACCTTGTAGCCAGAAGTCTGGAGAAGAAATTTTGTAAATATTATCGCAATACTATCGGTGGTTTTTTCACAAAGCTATCATATGCTGAGTTTTTATACAATCTTCGTAAAAATGGGAAATCGGCTATAACTGTCGTAAACGCAAATAATACGGGTTCTAACAATATACACCTTGTATCCAGAAGTCTGGAGTGAAATGTAAATATCATCGCAATCCCATCGGTGGTTTTTTCATAAAGCCATCATATGCTGAGTTTTTTTACAATTTTCGTAAAGATGGGAAATCGGCTATAACTGTCGTAAACGAAAATAATACGGGTTCTTACTATATACACCTTGTAACCAGAAGTCTGGAGAAGAAATTTTGTAAATATTATTATATTATATTTTGTAAATACTATCGGTGGTTTTTTCACAAAGCTATCATATGCTGAGTTTTTATACAATTTTCGTAAAAATGGGAAATCGGCTATAACTGTCGTAAACGCAAATAATACGGGTTCTAACTATATACACCTTGTAGCCAGAAGTCTGGAGTGAAATGTTGTAAATAGTATCGCAATCCTATCGGTGGTTTTTTCATAAAGCCATCATATGCTGAGTTTTTTTAAAATTTTCGTAAAAATGGGAAATCGGCTATAACTGTCGTAAACGAAAATAATACGGGTTCTCACTATATACACCTTGTAGCCAGAAGTCTGGAGAAGAAATGTTGTAAATATTATCGCAAACCTATCGGTGGTTTTTTCACAAAGCTATCATATGCTGAGTTTTTATAAAATTTTCGTAAAAATGGGAAATCGGCTATAACTGTCGTAAACGAAAATAATACGGGTTCTAATTGTATACACTTTGTAGCCAGAAGTCCGGAGAAGAAATGTAAATATTATCTCAATCCTATCGGTGGTTTTTTCACAAAGCCATCATATGCTGAGTTTTTATCCAATTTTCGTAAAAATGAGAAATCGGCTATAACTGTCGTAAACGAAAATAATACGGGTTCTAACTATATACACCTTGTAGCCAGAAGTCTGGAGAAGAAATGTTGTAAATATTATCGCAATCCAATCGGTGGTTTTTTCACAAAGCCATCATATGCTGAGTTTTTATCCAATTTTCATAAAAATGGGAAATCGGCTATAACTGTCGTAAACGAAAATAATGGGGGTTCTAACTATATACACCTTGTAGCCAGAAGTCTGAAGAAGAAACGTTGTAAATATTATCGCAATCCTATGGATGGTTTTTTCACAAAGCCATCATATGCTGAGTTTTTATCCAATTTTCATAAAAATGGGAAATCGGCTATAACTGTCGTAAACGAAAATAATACGGGTTCTAATTATATAGTACACCTGTTAGCCAGAAGTCTGGAGAAGAAATGTTGTAAATATTATCGCAATCCTATTGGTGGTTTTTTCACAAAAGCCATCATATGCTGAGTTTTTATCCAATATTCATAAAAACGGGAAATCGGCTATAGCTGTCGTAAACGCAAATAATACGGGTTCTAACTATATACACCTTGTAGCCAGAAGTCTGGAGAAGAAACGTTGCAAATATTATCGCAAACCTATTAGTGGTTTTTTCACAAAGCTATCATATGCTGAGTTTTTATAAAATTTTCGTAAAAATGGGAAATCGGCTATAACTGTCGTAAACGAAAATAATACGGGTTCTAATTGTATACACTTTGTAGCCAGAAGTCCGGAGAAGAAATGTAAATATTATCTCAATCCTATCGGTGGTTTTTTCACAAAGCCATCATATGCTGAGTTTTCATACAATTTTCGTAAAAATGGGAAATCGGCTATAACTGTCGTAAACGAAAATGATACGGGTTCTAACTATATACACCTCGTAGCTATAAGTCTGGAGAAGAAATTGTGTAAATATTATGGCAATCCTATGGATGGTTTTTTCACAAAGCCATCATATGCTGAGTTTTTATACAATTTTCGTAAAAATGGGAAATCGGCTATAACTGTCGTAAACGAATATAATACGGGTTCTAACTGTATACACCTTGTAGCCAGAAGTCCGGAGAAGAAATGTTGTAAATATTATGGCAATCCTATAGGTGGTTTTTTCACAAAGCCATCATATGCTGAGTTTTTATACAATTTTCGTAAAAATGGGAAATCGGTTATAACTGTCGTAAACGAAAATAATATGGGTTCTAACTGTATACACCTTGTAGCCAGAAGTCCGGAGAAGAAATGTTGTAAATATTATCGCAATCCTATCGGTGGTTTTTCACAAAGCCATCATATGCTGAGTTTTTATCCAATTTTCATAAAAATGGGAAATCGGCTATAACTGTCGTAAACGAAAATAATACGGGTTCTTACTATATACACCTTGTAGCCAGAAGTCTGGAGAAGAAATGTTGTAAATATTATCGCAATCCTGTAGGTGGTTTTTTCACAAAGCCGTCATATGCTGAGTTTTTATCCAATTTTCATAAAAATGGGAAATCGGCTATAACTGTCGTAAACGAAAATAATACGGGTTCTAACTGTATACACCTTGTAGCCAGAAGTCCGAAGAAGAAATGTTGTAAATATTATCGCAATCCTGTAGGTGGTTTTTTCACAAAGCCATCATATGCTGAGTTTTTATCCAATTTTCATAAAAATGGGAAATCGGCTATAACTGTCGTAAACGAAAATAATACGGGTTCTTACTATATACACCTTGTAGCCAGAAGTCTGAAGAAGAAACGTTGTAAATATTATCGCAATCCTATGGATGGTTTTTTCACAAAGCTATCATATGCTGAGTTTTTATAAAATTTTCATAAAAATGGGAAATCGGCTATAACTGTCGTAAACGAAAATAATACGGGTTCTAACTATATAGTACACCTGGTAGCCAGAAGTCTGGAGTGAAATGTAAATATTATCGCAATCCTATCGGTGGTTTTTTCATAAAGCCATCATATGCTGAGTTTTTTTACAATTTTCGTAAAAATGGGAAATCGGCTATAACTGTCGTAAACG
Organism: Sicus ferrugineus; assembly: GCA_922984085.1. Classification (NCBI taxonomy): domain Eukaryota; kingdom Metazoa; phylum Arthropoda; class Insecta; order Diptera; family Conopidae; genus Sicus; species Sicus ferrugineus. The sequence continues at coordinate 39,856,179 of OV277349.1, forward strand.
AAAATAATACGGGTTCTAATTATATAGTACACCTGTTAGCCAGAAGTCTGGAGAAGAAATTTTGTAAATATTATCGCAATACTATCGGTGGTTTTTTCACAAAGCTATCATATGCTCAGTTTTTATACAATTTTCGTAAAAATGGGAAATCGGCTATAACTGTCGTAAACGAAAATAATACGGGTTCTAACTATATAGTACACCTGGTAGCCAGAAGTCTGGAGTGAAATGTAAATATTATCGCAATCCTATCGGTGGTTTTTTCATAAAGCCATCATATGCTGAGTTTTTTTACAATTTTCGTAAAAATGGGAAATCGGCTATAACTGTCGTAAACGAAAATAATACGGGTTCTAATTATATAGTACACCTGTTAGCCAGAAGTCTGGAGAAGAAATGTTGTAAATATTATCGCAATCCTATTGGTGGTTTTTTCACAAAAGCCATCATATGCTGAGTTTTTATCCAATTTTCATAAAAATGGGAAATCGGCTATAACTGTCGTAAACGAAAATAATGCGGGTTCTAACTATATACACCTTGTAGCCAGAAGTCTGAAGAAGAAACGTTGTAAATATTATCGCAATCCTATGGATGGTTTTTTCACAAAGCTATCATATGCTGAGTTTTTATAAAATTTTCATAAAAATGGGAAATCGGCTATAACTGTCGTAAACGAAAATAATGCGGGTTCTAACTATATACACCTTGTAGCCAGAAGTCTGAAGAAGAAACGTTGTAAATATTATCGCAATCCTATGGATGGTTTTTTCACAAAGCCATCATATGCTGAGTTTTTATCCAATTTTCATAAAAATGGGAAATCGGCTATAACTGTCGTAAACGAAAATAATACGGGTTCTAATTATATAGTACACCTGTTAGCCAGAAGTCTGGAGAAGAAATGTTGTAAATATTATCGCAATCCTATTGGTGGTTTTTTCACAAAAGCCATCATATGCTGAGTTTTTATCCAATATTCATAAAAACGGGAAATCGGCTATAGCTGTCGTAAACGCAAATAATACGGGTTCTAACTATATACACCTTGTAGCCAGAAGTCTGGAGAAGAAACGTTGCAAATATTATCGCAAACCTATCGGTGGTTTTTTCACAAAGCTATCATATGCTGAGTTTTTATAAAATTTTCGTAAAAATGGGAAATCGGCTATAACTGTCGTAAACGAAAATAATACGGGTTCTAATTGTATACACTTTGTAGCCAGAAGTCCGGAGAAGAAATGTAAATATTATCTCAATCCTATCGGTGGTTTTTTCACAAAGCCATCATATGCTGAGTTTTCATACAATTTTCGTAAAAATGGGAAATCGGCTATAACTGTCGTAAACGAAAATGATACGGGTTCTTACTATATACACCTTGTAGCCAGAAGTCTGGAGAAGAAATGTTGTAAATATTATCGCAATCCTGTAGGTGGTTTTTTCATAAAGCCGTCATATGCTGAGTTTTTATCCAATTTTCATAAAAATGGGAAATCGGCTATAACTGTCGTAAACGAAAATAATACGGGTTCTAACTGTATACACCTTGTAGCCAGAAGTCCGAAGAAGAAATGTTGTAAATATTATCGCAATCCTATTGGTGGTTTTTTTACAAAGCCATTACATGCTGAGTTTTTATCCAATTTTCTTAAAAAGGGGAAATCGGCTATAACTGTCGTAAACGAAAATAATACGGGTTCTTACTATATACACCTTGTAGCCAGAAGTGTGGAGAAGAAATGTTGTAAATATTATCGCAATCTTATCGGTGGTTTTTTCACAAAGCCATCATATGCTGAGTTTTTATCCAATTTTCATAAAAATGGGAAATCGGCTATAACTGTCGTAAACGAAAATAATACGGGTTCTTACTATATACACCTTGTAGCCAGAAGTCTGGAGAAGAAATTTTGTAAATATTATCGCAATACTATCGGTGGTTTTTCCACAAAGCTATCATATGCTGAGTTTTTATACAATTTTCGTAAAAATGGGAAATCGGCTATAACTGTCGTAAACGCAAATAATACGGGTTCTAACAATATACACCTTGTATCCAGAAGTCTGGAGTGAAATGTAAATATCATCGCAATCCTATCGGTGGTTTTTTCATAAAGCCATCATATGCTGAGTTTTTTTACAATTTTCGTAAAGATGGGAAATCGGCTATAACTGTCGTAAACGAAAATAATACGGGTTCTTACTATATACACCTTGTAACCAGAAGTCTGGAGAAGAAATTTTGTAAATATTATTATATTATATTTTGTAAATACTATCGGTGGTTTTTTCACAAAGCTATCATATGCTGAGTTTTTATACAATTTTCGTAAAAATGGGAAATCGGCTATAACTGTCGTAAACGCAAATAATACGGGTTCTAACTATATACACCTTGTAGCCAGAAGTCTGGAGTGAAATGTTGTAAATAGTATCGCAATCCTATCGGTGGTTTTTTCATAAAGCCATCATATGCTGAGTTTTTTTAAAATTTTCGTAAAAATGGGAAATCGGCTATAACTGTCGTAAACGAAAATAATACGGGTTCTCACTATATACACCTTGTAGCCAGAAGTCTGGAGAAGAAATGTTGTAAATATTATCGCAAACCTATCGGTGGTTTTTTCACAAAGCTATCATATGCTGAGTTTTTATAAAATTTTCGTAAAAATGGGAAATCGGCTATAACTGTCGTAAACGAAAATAATACGGGTTCTAATTGTATACACTTTGTAGCCAGAAGTCCGGAGAAGAAATGTAAATATTATCTCAACCCTATCGGTGGTTTTTTCACAAAGCCATCATATGCTGAGTTTTTATCCAATTTTCGTAAAAATGAGAAATCGGCTATAACTGTCGTAAACGAAAATAATACGGGTTCTAACTATATACACCTTGTAGCCAGAAGTCTGGAGAAGAAATGTTGTAAATATTATCGCAAGCCTATTGGTGGTTTTTTCACAAAGCCATCATATGCTGAGTTTTTATCCAATTTTCATAAAAATGGGAAATCGGCTATAACTGTCGTAAACGAAAATAATGCGGGTTCTAACTATATACACCTTGTAGCCAGAAGTCTGAAGAAGAAACGTTGTAAATATTATCGCAATCCTATGGATGGTTTTTTCACAAAGCCATCATATGCTGAGTTTTTATCCAATTTTCATAAAAATGGGAAATCGGCTATAACTGTCGTAAACGAAAACAATACGGGTTCTAATTATATAGTACACCTGTTAGCCAGAAGTCTGGAGAAGAAATGTTGTAAATATTATCGCAATCCTATTGGTGGTTTTTTCACAAAAGCCATCATATGCTGAGTTTTTATCCAATATTCATAAAAACGGGAAATCGGCTATAGCTGTCGTAAACGCAAATAATACGGGTTCTAACTATATACACCTTGTAGCCAGAAGTCTGGAGAAGAAACGTTGCAAATATTATCGCAAACCTATCGGTGGTTTTTTCACAAAGCTATCATATGCTGAGTTTTTATAAAATTTTCGTAAAAATGGGAAATCGGCTATAACTGTCGTAAACGAAAATAATACGGGTTCTAATTGTATACACTTTGTAGCCAGAAGTCCGGAGAAGAAATGTAAATATTATCTCAATCCTATCGGTGGTTTTTTCACAAAGCCATCATATGCTGAGTTTTCATACAATTTTCGTAAAAATGGGAAATCGGCTATAACTGTCGTAAACGAAAATGATACGGGTTCTAACTATATACACCTCGTAGCTATAAGTCTGGAGAAGAAATGGTGTAAATATTATGGCAATCCTATGGATGGTTTTTTCACAAAGCCATCATATGCTGAGTTTTTATACAATTTTCGTAAAAATGGGAAATCGGCTATAACTGTCGTAAACGAATATAATACGGGTTCTAACTGTATACACCTTGTAGCCAGAAGTCCGGAGAAGAAATGTTGTAAATATTATGGCAATCCTATAGGTGGTTTTTTCACAAAGCCATCATATGCTGAGTTTTTATACAATTTTCGTAAAAATGGGAAATCGGTTATAACTGTCGTAAACGAAAATAATATGGGTTCTAACTGTATACACCTTGTAGCCAGAAGTCCGGAGAAGAAACGTTGTAAATATTATCGCAATCCAATCGGTGGTTTTTCACAAAGCCATCATATGCTGAGTTTTTATCCAATTTTCATAAAAATGGGAAATCGGCTATAACTGTCGTAAACGAAAATAATACGGGTTCTTACTATATACACCTTGTAGCCAGAAGTCTGGAGAAGAAATGTTGTAAATATTATCGCAATCCTGTAGGTGGTTTTTTCACAAAGCCGTCATATGCTGAGTTTTTATCCAATTTTCATAAAAATGGGAAATCGGCTATAACTGTCGTAAACGAAAATAATACGGGTTCTAACTGTATACACCTTGTAGCCAGAAGTCCGAAGATGAAATGTTGTAAATATTATCGCAATCCTGTAGGTGGTTTTTTCACAAAGCCATCATATGCTGAGTTTTTATCCAATTTTCATAAAAATGGGAAATCGGCTATAACTGTCGTAAACGAAAATAATACGGGTTCTTACTATATACACCTTGTAGCCAGAAGTCTGGAGAAGAAATTTTGTAAATATTATCGCAATACTATCGGTGGTTTTTTCACAAAGCTATCATATGCTCAGTTTTTATACAATTTTCGTAAAAATGGGAAATCGGCTATAACTGTCGTAAACGAAAATAATACGGGTTCTAATTATATAGTACACCTGGTAGCCAGAAGTCTGGAGTGAAATGTAAATATTATCGCAATCCTATCGGTGGTTTTTTCATAAAGCCATCATATGCTGAGTTTTTTTACAATTTTCGTAAAAATGGGAAATCGGCTATAACTGTCGTAAACGAAAATAATACGGGTTCTAACTATATACACCTTGTAGCCAGAAGTCTGGAGAAGAAATGTTGTAAATATTATCGCAAACCTATCGGTGGTTTTTTCACAAAGCTATCATATGCTCAGTTTTTATACAATTTTCGTAAAAATGGGAAATCGGCTATAACTGTCGTAAACGCAAATAATACGGGTTCTAACTATATACACCTTGTAGCCAGAAGTCTGGAGTGAAATGTAAATATTATCGCAATCCTATCGGTGGTTTTTTCATAAAGCCATCATATGCTGAGTTTTTATCCAATTTTCATAAAAATGGGAAATCGGCTATAACTGTCGTAAACGAAAATAATACGGGTTCTTACTATATACACCTTGTAGCCAGAAGTCTGGAGAAGAAATTTTGTAAATATTATCGCAATACTATCGGTGGTTTTTTCACAAAGCTATCATATGCTCAGTTTTTATACAATTTTCGTAAAAATGGGAAATCGGCTATAACTGTCGTAAACGAAAATAATACGGGTTCTAACTATATAGTACACCTGGTAGCCAGAAGTCTGGAGTGAAATGTAAATATTATCGCAATCCTATCGGTGGTTTTTTCACAAAGCCATCATATGCTGAGTTTTTATCCAATTTTCGTAAAAATGGGAAATCGGCTATAACTGTCGTAAACGAAAATAATACGGGTTCTAACTATATACACCTTGTAGCCAGAAGTCTGGAGAAGAAATGTTGTAAATATTATCGCAAACCTATCGGTGGTTTTTTCACAAAGCTATCATATGCTCAGTTTTTATACAATTTTCGTAAAAATGGGAAATCGGCTATAACTGTCGTAAACGCAAATAATACGGGTTCTAACTATATACACCTTGTATCCAGAAGTCTGGAGTGAAATGTAAATATTATCGCAATCCTATCGGTGGTTTTTTCATAAAGCCATCATATGCTGAGTTTTTTTACAATTTTCGTAAAAATGGGAAATCGGCTATAACTGTCGTAAACGAAAATAATACGGGTTCTAACTATATACACCTTGTAGCCAGAAGTCTGGAGAAGAAATGTTGTAAATATTATGGCAATCCTATCGGTGGTTTTTTCACAAAGCCATCATATGCTGAGTTTTTATCCAATTTTCATAAAAATGGGAAATCGGCTATAACTGTCGTAAACGAAAATAATACGGGTTCTAACTATATACACCTTTTAGCCAGAAGTCTGGAGAAGAAATGTTGTAAATATTATCGCAAGCCTATTGGTGGTTTTTTTACAAAGCCATTACATGCTGAGTTTTTATCCAATTTTCTTAAAAAGGGGAAATCGGCTATAACTGTCGTAAACGAAAATAATACGGGTTCTTACTATATACACCTTGTAGCCAGAAGTGTGGAGAAGAAATGTTGTAAATATTATCGCAATCTTATCGGTGGTTTTTTCACAAAGCCATCATATGCTGAGTTTTTATCCAATTTTCATAAAAATGGGAAATCGGCTATAACTGTCGTAAACGAAAATAATACGGGTTCTTACTATATACACCTTGTAGCCAGAAGTCTGGAGAAGAAATTTTGTAAATATTATCGCAATACTATCGGTGGTTTTTTCACAAAGCTATCATATGCTGAGTTTTTATACAATTTTCGTAAAAATGGGAAATCGGCTATAACTGTCGTAAACGCAAATAATACGGGTTCTAACAATATACACCTTGTATCCAGAAGTCTGGAGTGAAATGTAAATATCATCGCAATCCTATCGGTGGTTTTTTCATAAAGCCATCATATGCTGAGTTTTTTTACAATTTTCGTAAAGATGGGAAATCGGCTATAACTGTCGTAAACGAAAATAATACGGGTTCTTACTATATACACCTTGTAACCAGAAGTCTGGAGAAGAAATTTTGTAAATATTATTATATTATATTTTGTAAATACTATCGGTGGTTTTTTCACAAAGCTATCATATGCTGAGTTTTTATACAATTTTCGTAAAAATGGGAAATCGGCTATAACTGTCGTAAACGCAAATAATACGGGTTCTAACTATATACACCTTGTAGCCAGAAGTCTGGAGTGAAATGTTGTAAATAGTATCGCAATCCTATCGGTGGTTTTTTCATAAAGCCATCATATGCTGAGTTTTTTTAAAATTTTCGTAAAAATGGGAAATCGGCTATAACTGTCGTAAACGAAAATAATACGGGTTCTCACTATATACACCTTGTAGCCAGAAGTCTGGAGAAGAAATGTTGTAAATATTATCGCAAACCTATCGGTGGTTTTTTCACAAAGCTATCATATGCTGAGTTTTTATAAAATTTTCGTAAAAATGGGAAATCGGCTATAACTGTCGTAAACGAAAATAATACGGGTTCTAATTGTATACACTTTGTAGCCAGAAGTCCGGAGAAGAAATGTAAATATTATCTCAATCCTATCGGTGGTTTTTTCACAAAGCCATCATATGCTGAGTTTTTATCCAATTTTCGTAAAAATGAGAAATCGGCTATAACTGTCGTAAACGACAATAATACGGGTTCTAACTATATACACCTTGTAGCCAGAAGTCTGGAGAAGAAATGTTGTAAATATTATCGCAAGCCTATTGGTGGTTTTTTCACAAAGCCATCATATGCTGAGTTTTTATCCAATTTTCATAAAAATGGGAAATCGGCTATAACTGTCGTAAACGAAAATAATGCGGGTTCTAACTATATACACCTTGTAGCCAGAAGTCTGAAGAAGAAACGTTGTAAATATTATCGCAATCCTATGGATGGTTTTTTCACAAAGCCATCATATGCTGAGTTTTTATCCAATTTTCATAAAAATGGGAAATCGGTTATAACTGTCGTAAACGAAAATAATACGGGTTCTTACTATATACACCTTGTAGCCAGAAGTCTGGAGAAGAAATTTTGTAAATATTATCGCAATACTATCGGTGGTTTTTTCACAAAGCTATCATATGCTCAGTTTTTATACAATTTTCGTAAAAATGGGAAATCGGCTATAACTGTCGTAAACGAAAATAATACGGGTTCTAACTATATAGTACACCTGGTAGCCAGAAGTCTGGAGTGAAATGTAAATATTATCGCAATCCTATCGGTGGTTTTTTCACAAAGCCATCATATGCTGAGTTTTTATCCAATTTTCGTAAAAATGGGAAATCGGCTATAACTGTCGTAAACGAAAATAATACGGGTTCTAACTATATACACCTTGTAGCCAGAAGTCTGGAGAAGAAATGTTGTAAATATTATCGCAAACCTATCGGTGGTTTTTTCACAAAGCTATCATATGCTCAGTTTTTATACAATTTTCGTAAAAATGGGAAATCGGCTATAACTGTCGTAAACGCAAATAATACGGGTTCTAACTATATACACCTTGTATCCAGAAGTCTGGAGTGAAATGTAAATATTATCGCAATCCTATCGGTGGTTTTTTCATAAAGCCATCATATGCTGAGTTTTTTTACAATTTTCGTAAAAATGGGAAATCGGCTATAACTGTCGTAAACGAAAATAATACGGGTTCTAACTATATACACCTTGTAGCCAGAAGTCTGCAGAAGAAATGTTGTAAATATTATGGCAATCCTATCGGTGGTTTTTTCACAAAGCCATCATATGCTGAGTTTTTATCCAATTTTCATAAAAATGGGAAATCGGCTATAACTGTCGTAAACGAAAATAATACGGGTTCTAGCTATATACACCTCGTAGCTATAAGTCTGGAGAAGAAATGGTGTAAATATTATGGCAATCCTATCGGTGGTTTTTTCACAAAGCAAACTGTAAATATTATGGCAATCCTATCGGTGGTTTTTTCACAAAGCCATCATATGCTGAGTTTTTATCCAATTTTCATAAAACTGGGAAATCGGCTATAACTGTCGTAAACAAAAATAATACGGGTTCTTACTATATACAATTTGTAGCCAGAAGTCTGGAGAAGAAATGTTGTAAATATTATCGCAATTCTATAGGCGGTTTTTTCACAAAACCATCATATGCTGAGTTTTTATCCAATTTTCATAAAAATGGGAAATCGGCTGTCCCCGTCGTAAACGAAAATAATACGGGTTCTAACTATATGCACCTTGTAGCCAGAAGTCTGGAGAAGAAATGTTGTAAATATTATCGCAATACTATCGGTGGTTTTTTCACAAAGCCATCATATGCTGAGTTTTTATCCAATTTTCATAAGAATGGGAAATCGGCTATAACTGTCGTAAACGAAAATAATACGGGTTCTTACTATATACACCTCGTAGCCAGAAGTCTGGAGAAAAAATGTTGTAAATATTATCGTAATCCTATTGGTGGTTTTTTCACAAAAGCCATCATATGCTGAGTTTTTATCCAATTTTCATAAAAACGGGAAATCGGCTATAACTGTCGTAAACGAAAATAATACGGGTTCTTACTATATACACTTTGTAGCCAGAAGTCTTTAGAAGAAATGTTGTAAATACTATCGCAATCCTATCGGTGGTTTTTTCACAAAGCCATCATATGCTGAGTTTTTATCCAATTTTCATCAAAATGGGAAATCGGCTATAACTGTCGTAAACGAAAATAATACGGGTTCTAACTATATAGTACACCTGGTAGCCAGAAGTCTGGAGAAGAAATGTTGTAAATATTATCGCAATCCTATTGGTGGTTTTTTCACTAAAGCAATCATATGCTGAGTTTTTATCCAATTTTCATAAAAACGGGAAATCGGCTATAACTGTCGTAAACGAATTAATATAATGGGTTCTTATTATATACACCTTGTAGCCAGAAGTCTGGAGAAGAAATGTTGTAAATATTACCGCAATCCTATCGGTGGTTTTTTCACAAAACCATCATATGCTGAGTTTTTATCCAATTTTCATAAAAATGGGATATCGGCTATAACTGTCGTAAACGAAAATAATACGGGTTCTAACTATATACACCTTGTAGCCAGAAGTCTGGAGAAGAAATGTTGTAAATATTATCGCAGTCCAATCGGTGGTTTTTCACAAAGCCATCATATGCTGAGTTTTTATCCAAATTTAATAAAAATGGGAAATCGGCTATAACTGTCGTAAACGAAAATAATACGGGTTCTAATTATATACACCTTGTAGCCAGAAGTCTGGAGAAGAAATGTTGTAAATATTATCGCAATCCTGTTGGTGGTTTTTTCACAAACCTATCATGTGCTGAGTTTTTATACACTTTTTGTAAAAATGGGAAATCGGCTATAACTGTCGTAAACGCAAATAATACGGGTTCTTACTATATACACCTTGTAGCCAGAAGTCTGGAGTGAAATGTAAATATTATCGCAATCCTATCGGTGGTTTTTTCATAAAGCCATCATATGCTGAGTTTTTCTACAATTTTCGTAAAAATGGGAAATCGGCTATAACTGTCGTAAACGAAAATAATACGGGTTCTAACTATATACACCTTGTAGCCAGAAGTCTGCAGAAGAAATGTTGTAAATATTATGGCAATCCTATCGGTGGTTTTTTCACAAAGCAAACTGTAAATATTATGGCAATCCTATCGGTGGTTTTTTCACAAAGCCATCATATGCTGAGTTTTTATCCAATTTTCATAAAAATGGGAAATCGGCTATAACTGTCGTAAACGAAAATAATACGGGTTCTTACTATATACACTTTGTAGCCAGAAGTCTTTAGAAGAAATGTTGTAAATACTATCGCAATCCTATCGGTGGTTTTTTCACAAAGCCATCATATGCTGAGTTTTTATCCAATTTTCATCAAAATGGGAAATCGGCTATAACTGTCGTAAACGAAAATAATACGGGTTCTAGCTATATACACCTCGTAGCTATAAGTCTGGAGAAGAAATGGTGTAAATATTATGGCAATCCTATCGGTGGTTTTTTCACAAAGCAAACTGTAAATATTATGGCAATCCTATCGGTGGTTTTTTCACAAAGCCATCATATGCTGAGTTTTTATCCAATTTTCATAAAAATGGGAAATCGGCTATAACTGTCGTAAACAAAAATAATACGGGTTCTTACTATATACAATTTGTAGCCAGAAGTCTGGAGAAGAAATGTTGTAAATATTATCGCAATTCTATAGGCGGTTTTTTCACAAAACCATCATATGCTGAGTTTTTATCCAATTTTCATAAAAATGGGAAATCGGCTGTCCCCGTCGTAAACGAAAATAATACGGGTTCTAACTATATACACCTTGTAGCCAGAAGTCTGGAGAAGAAATGTTGTAAATATTATCGCAATACTATCGGTGGTTTTTTCACAAAGCCATCATATGCTGAGTTTTTATCCAATTTTCATAAGAATGGGAAGTCGGCTATAACTGTCGTAAACGAAAATAATACGGGTTCTTACTATATACACCTCGTAGCCAGAAGTCTGGAGAAAAAATGTTGTAAATATTATCGTAATCCTATTGGTGGTTTTTTCACAAAAGCCATCATATGCTGAGTTTTTATCCAATTTTCATAAAAACGGGAAATCGGCTATAACTGTCGTAAACGAAAATAATACGGGTTCTTACTATAAACACTTTGTAGCCAGAAGTCTTTAGAAGAAATGTTGTAAATACTATCGCAACCCTATCGGTGGTTTTTTCACAAAGCCATCATATGCTGAGTTTTTATCCAATTTTCATCAAAATGGGAAATCGGCTATAACTGTCGTAAACGAAAATAATACGGGTTCTAACTATATAGTACACCTGGTAGCCAGAAGTCTGGAGAAGAAATGTTGTAAATATTATCGCAATCCTATTGGTGGTTTTTTCACTAAAGCAATCATATGCTGAGTTTTTATCCAATTTTCATAAAAACGGGAAATCGGCTATAACTGTCGTAAACGAAAATAATATGGGTTCTTATTATATACACCTTGTAGCCAGAAGTCTGGAGAAGAAATGTTGTAAATATTATCGCAATCCTATCGGTGGTTTTTCACAAAGCCATCATATGCTGAGTTTTTATCCAAATTTAATAAAAATGGGAAATCGGCTATAACTGTCGTAAACGAAAATAATACGGGTTCTAATTATGTACACCTTGTAGCCAGAAGTCTGGAGAAGAAATGTTGTAAATATTATCGCAATCCTGTTGGTGGTTTTTTCACAAACCTATCATGTGCTGAGTTTTTATACACTTTTCGTAAAAATGGGAAATCGGCTATAACTGTCGTAAACGCAAATAATACGGGTTCTTACTATATACACCTTGTAGCCAGAAGTCTGGAGAAGAAATGTTGTAAATATTATCGCAATACTATCGGTGGTTTTTTCACAAAGCCATCATATGCTGAGTTTTTATCCAATTTTCATAAGAATGGGAAATCGGCTATAACTGTCGTAAACGAAAATAATACGGGTTCTTACTATATACACCTCGTAGCCAGAAGTCTGGAGAAAAAATGTTGTAAATATTATCGCAATCCTATTGGTGGTTTTTTCACAAAAGCCATCATATGCTGAGTTTTTATCCAATTTTCATAAAAACGGGAAATCGGCTATAACTGTCGTAAACGAAAATAATACGGGTTCTTACTATATACACTTTGTAGCCAGAAGTCTTTAGAAGAAATGTTGTAAATACTATCGCAACCCTATCGGTGGTTTTTTCACAAAGCCATCATATGCTGAGTTTTTATCCAATTTTCATCAAAATGGGAAATCGGCTATAACTGTCGTAAACGAAAATAATACGGGTTCTAACTATATAGTACACCTGGTAGCCAGAAGTCTGGAGAAGAAATGTTGTAAATATTATCGCAATCCTATTGGTGGTTTTTTCACTAAAGCAATCATATGCTGAGTTTTTATCCAATTTTCATAAAAACGGGAAATCGGCTATAACTGTCGTAAACGAAAATAATATGGGTTCTTATTATATACACCTTGTAGCCAGAAGTCTGGAGAAGAAATGTTGTAAATATTATCGCAATCCTATCGGTGGTTTTTCACAAAGCCATCATATGCTGAGTTTTTATCCAAATTTAATAAAAATGGGAAATCGGCTATAACTGTCGTAAACGAAAATAATACGGGTTCTAATTATGTACACCTTGTAGCCAGAAGTCTGGAGAAGAAATGTTGTAAATATTATCGCAATCCTGTTGGTGGTTTTTTCACAAACCTATCATGTGCTGAGTTTTTATACACTTTTCGTAAAAATGGGAAATCGGCTATAACTGTCGTAAACGCAAATAATACGGGTTCTTACTATATACACCTTGTAGCCAGAAGTCTGGAGAAGAAATGTTGTAAATATTATCGCAATACTATCGGTGGTTTTTTCACAAAGCCATCATATGCTGAGTTTTTATCCAATTTTCATAAGAATGGGAAATCGGCTATAACTGTCGTAAACGAAAATAATACGGGTTCTTACTATATACACCTCGTAGCCAGAAGTCTGGAGAAAAAATGTTGTAAATATTATCGCAATCCTATTGGTGGTTTTTTCACAAAAGCCATCATATGCTGAGTTTTTATCCAATTTTCATAAAAACGGGAAATCGGCTATAACTGTCGTAAACGAAAATAATACGGGTTCTTACTATATACACTTTGTAGCCAGAAGTCTTTAGAAGAAATGTTGTAAATACTATCGCAATCCTATCGGTGGTTTTTTCACAAAGCCATCATATGCTGAGTTTTTATCCAATTTTCATCAAAATGGGAAATCGGCTATAACTGTCGTAAACGAAAATAATACGGGTTCTAACTATATAGTACACCTGGTAGCCAGAACTCTGGAGAAGAAATGTTGTAAATATTATCGCAATCCTATTGGTGGTATTTTCACTAAAGCAATCATATGCTGAGTTTTTATCCAATTTTCATAAAAACGGGAAATCGGCTATAACTGTCGTAAACGAAAATAATATGGGTTCTTATTATATACACCTTGTAGCCAGAAGTCTGGAGAAGAAATGTTGTAAATATTATCGCAATCCTATCGGTGGTTTTTTCACAAAACCATCATATGCTGAGTTTTTATCCAATTTTCATAAAAATGGGATATCGGCTATAACTGTCGTAAACGAAAATAATACGGGTTCTAACTATATACACCTTGTAGCCAGAAGTCTGGAGAAGAAATGTTGTAAATATTATCGCAGTCCAATCGGTGGTTTTTCACAAAGCCATCATATGCTGAGTTTTTATCCAAATTTAATAAAAATGAGAAATCGGCTATAACTGTCGTAAACGAAAATAATACGGGTTCTAATTATATACAGCTTGTAGCCAGAAGTCTGGAGAAGAAATGTTGTAAATATTATCGCAATCCTGTTGGTGGTTTTTTCACAAACCTATCATGTGCTGAGTTTTTATACACTTTTCGTAAAAATGGGAAATCGGCTATAACTGTCGTAAACGCAAATAATACGGGTTCTTACTATATACACCTTGTAGCCAGAAGTCTGGAGTGAAATGTTGTAAATATTATCGCAATCCTATCGGTGGTTTTTTCATAAAGCCATCATATGCTGAGTTTTTTTACAATTTTCGTAAAAATGAGAAATCGGCTATAACTGTCGTAAACGAAAATAATACGGGTTCTAACTATATACACCTTGTAGCCAGAAGTCTGGAGAAGAAATGTTGTAAATATTATCGCAATCCTATCGGTGGTTTTTTCACAAAGCTATCATATGCTGAGTTTTTATAAAATTTTCGTAAAAATGGGAAATCAGCTATAACTGTCGTAAACGAAAATAATACGGGTTCTAATTGTATACACTTTGTAGCCAGAAGTCCGGAGAAGAAATGTAAATATTATCTCAATCCTATCGGTGGTTTTTTCACAAAGCCATCATATGCTGAGTTTTCATACAATTTTCGTAAAAATGGGAAATCGGCTATAACTGTCGTAAACGAAAATGATACGGGTTCTAACTATATACACCTCGTAGCTATAAGTCTGGAGAAGAAATGGTGTAAATATTATGGCAATCCTATGGGTGGTTTTTTCACAAAGCCATCATATGCTGAGTTTTTATACAATTTTCGTAAAAATGGGAAATCGGCTATAACTGTCGTAAACGAATATAATATGGGTCCTAACTGTATACACCTTGTAGCCAGAAGTCCGGAGAAGAAATGTTGTAAATATTATGGCAATCCTATAGGTGGTTTTTTCACAAAGCCATCATATGCTGAGTTTTTATACAATTTTCGTAAAAATGGGAAATCGGCTATAACTGTCGTAAACGAAAATAATACGGGTTCTAACTGTATACGCCTTGTAGCCAGATGTCCGGAAAAGAAATGTTGTAAATATTATGGCAATCCTATTGGTGGTTTTTTCACAAAGCCATCATATGCTGAGTTTTTATCCAATTTTCATAAAAATGGGAAATCGGCTATAACTGTCGTAAACGAAAATAATACGGGTTCTAACTATATACACCTTGTAGCCAGAAGTGTGGAGAAGAAATGTTGTAAATATTACCGCAAGCCTATTGGTGGTTTTTTCACAAAGCCATCATATGCTGAGTTTTTATCCAATTTTCATAAAAATGGGAAATCGGCTATAACTGTCGTAAACGAAAATAATACGGGTTCTAACTATATACACCATGTAGCCAGAAATCTGGAGAAGAAATGTTGTAAATATTATCGCAATCCTATAGGTGGTTTTTTCACAAAGCCATCATATGCTGAGTTTTTATCCAATTTTCATAAGAATGGGAAATCGGCTATAACTGTCGTAAACGAAAATAATACGGGTTCTTACTATATACACTTTGTAGCCAGAAGTCTGTAGAAGAAATGTTGTAAATACTATCGCAATCCTATCGGTGGTTTTTTCACAAAGCCATCATATGCTGAGTTTTTATCCAATTTTCATAAAAATGGGAAATCGGCTATAACTGTCGTAAACGAAAATAATACGGGTTCTAACTATATAGTACACCTGGTAGCCAGAACTCTGGAGAAGAAATGTTGTAAATATTATCGCAATCCTATTGGTGGTTTTTTCACAAAAGCCATCATATGCTGAGTTTTTATCCAATTTTCATAAAAACGGGAAATCGGCTATAACTGTCGTAAACGAAAATAATACGGGTTCTTACTATATACACCTTGTAGCCAGAAGTCTGGAGAAGAAATGTTGTAAATATTATCGCAATCCTATTGGTGGTTTTTTCACAAAAGCCATCATATGCTGAGTTTTTATCCAATTTTCATAAAAACGGGAAATCGGCTATAACTGTCGTAAACGAAAATAATACGGGTTCTTACTATATACACTTTGTAGCCAGAAGTCTTTAGAAGAAATGTTGTAAATACTATCGCAATCCTATCGGTGGTTTTTTCACAAAGCCATCATATGCTGAGTTTTTATCCAATTTTCATCAAAATGGGAAATCGGCTATAACTGTCGTAAACGAAAATAATACGGGTTCTAACTATATACACCATGTAGCCAGAAATCTGGAGAAGAAATGTTGTAAATATTATCGCAATCCTATAGGTGGTTTTTTCACAAAGCCATCATATGCTGAGTTTTTATCCAATTTTCATAAGAATGGGAAATCGGCTATAACTGTCGTAAACGAAAATAATACGGGTTCTTACTATATACACTTTGTAGCCAGAAGTCTGTAGAAGAAATGTTGTAAATACTATCGCAATCCTATCGGTGGTTTTTTCACAAAGCCATCATATGCTGAGTTTTTATCCAATTTTCATAAAAATGGGAAATCGGCTATAACTGTCGTAAACGAAAATAATACGGGTTCTAACTATATAGTACACCTGGTAGCCAGAACTCTGGAGAAGAAATGTTGTAAATATTATCGCAATCCTATTGGTGGTTTTTTCACAAAAGCCATCATATGCTGAGTTTTTATCCAATTTTCATAAAAACGGGAAATCGGCTATAACTGTCGTAAACGAAAATAATACGGGTTCTTACTATATACACCTTGTAGCCAGAAGTCTGGAGAAGAAATGTTGTAAATATTATCGCAATCCTATTGGTGGTTTTTTCACAAAGCTATCATATGCTGAGTTTTTATAAAATTTTCGTAAAAATGGGAAATCAGCTATAACTGTCGTAAACGAAAATAATACGGGTTCTAATTGTATACACTTTGTAGCCAGAAGTCCGGAGAAGAAATGTAAATATTATCTCAATCCTATCGGTGGTTTTTTCACAAAGCCATCATATGCTGAGTTTTCATACAATTTTCGTAAAAATGGGAAATCGGCTATAACTGTCGTAAACGAAAATGATACGGGTTCTAACTATATACACCTCGTAGCTATAAGTCTGGAGAAGAAATGGTGTAAATATTATGGCAATCCTATGGGTGGTTTTTTCACAAAGCCATCATATGCTGAGTTTTTATACAATTTTCGTAAAAATGGGAAATCGGCTATAACTGTCGTAAACGAATATAATACGGGTCCTAACTGTATACACCTTGTAGCCAGAAGTCCGGAGAAGAAATGTTGTAAAGATTATGGCAATCCTATAGGTGGTTTTTTCACAAAGCCATCATATGCTGAGTTTTTATACAATTTTCGTAAAAATGGGAAATCGGCTATAACTGTCGTAAACGAAAATAATACGGGTTCTAACTGTATACGCCTTGTAGCCAGATGTCCGGAAAAGAAATGTTGTAAATATTATGGCAATCCTATTGGTGGTTTTTTCACAAAGCCATCATATGCTGAGTTTTTATCCAATTTTCATAAAAATGGGAAATCGGCTATAACTGTCGTAAACGAAAATAATACGGGTTCTAACTATATACACCTTGTAGCCAGAAGTGTGGAGAAGAAATGTTGTAAATATTACCGCAAGCCTATTGGTGGTTTTTTCACAAAGCCATCATATGCTGAGTTTTTATCCAATTTTCATAAAAATGGGAAATCGGCTATAACTGTCGTAAACGAAAATAATACGGGTTCTAACTATATACACCATGTAGCCAGAAATCTGGAGAAGAAATGTTGTAAATATTATCGCAATCCTATAGGTGGTTTTTTCACAAAGCCATCATATGCTGAGTTTTTATCCAATTTTCATAAGAATGGGAAATCGGCTATAACTGTCGTAAACGAAAATAATACGGGTTCTTACTATATACACTTTGTAGCCAGAAGTCTGTAGAAGAAATGTTGTAAATACTATCGCAATCCTATCGGTGGTTTTTTCACAAAGCCATCATATGCTGAGTTTTTATCCAATTTTCATAAAAATGGGAAATCGGCTATAACTGTCGTAAACGAAAATAATACGGGTTCTAACTATATAGTACACCTGGTAGCCAGAACTCTGGAGAAGAAATGTTGTAAATATTATCGCAATCCTATTGGTGGTTTTTTCACAAAAGCCATCATATGCTGAGTTTTTATCCAATTTTCATAAAAACGGGAAATCGGCTATAACTGTCGTAAACGAAAATAATACGGGTTCTTACTATATACACCTTGTAGCCAGAAGTCTGGAGAAGAAATGTTGTAAATATTATCGCAATCCTATTGGTGGTTTTTTCACAAAAGCCATCATATGCTGAGTTTTTATCCAATTTTCATAAAAACGGGAAATCGGCTATAACTGTCGTAAACGAAAATAATACGGGTTCTTACTATATACACTTTGTAGCCAGAAGTCTTTAGAAGAAATGTTGTAAATACTATCGCAATCCTATCGGTGGTTTTTTCACAAAGCCATCATATGCTGAGTTTTTATCCAATTTTCATCAAAATGGGAAATCGGCTATAACTGTCGTAAACGAAAATAATACGGGTTCTAACTATATAGTACACCTGGTAGCCAGAAGTCTGGAGAAGAAATGTTGTAAATATTATCGCAATCCTATGGATGGTTTTTTTCACAAAGCCATCATATGCTGAGTTTTTATCAAATTTTCAAAAAAATGGGAAATCGGCTATAACTGTCGTAAACGAATATAATACGGGTTCTAATTATATACACCTTGTAGCCAGAAGTCTGGAGAGGAAATGTTGTAAATATTATCGCAAGCCTATTGGTAGTTTTTTCACAAAGCCATCATATGCTGAGTTTTTATCCAATTTTCATAAAAATGGGAAATCGGCTATAACTGTCGTAAACGAAAATAATACGGGTTCTAGCTATATACACCTCGTAGCTATAAGTCTGGAGAAGAAATGGTGTAAATATTATGGCACTCCTATCGGTTGTTTTTTCACAAAACCATCATATGCTGAGTTTTTATCCAATTTTCATAAAAATGGGAAATCGGCTATAACTGTCGTAAACGAATATAATACGGGTTCTAATTATATACACCTTGTAGCCAGAAGTCTGGAGAGGAAATGTTGTAAATATTATCGTAATCCTATCGGTGGTTTTTTCACAAAACCATCATATGCTGAGTTTTTATCCAATTTTCATAAAAATGGGATATCGGCTATAACTGTCGTAAACGAAAATAATACGGGTTCTAACTATATACACCTTGTAGCCAGAAGTCTGGAGAAGAAATGTTGTAAATATTATCGCAATCCTATCGGTGGTTTTTTCACAAAACCATCATATGCTGAGTTTTTATCCAATTTTCATAAAAATGGGAAATCGGCTATAACTGTCGTAAACGAATATAATACGGGTTCTAATTATATACACCTTGTAGCCAGAAGTCTGGAGAAGAAATGTTGTAAATATTATCGCAAGCCTGTTGGTAGTTTTTTCACAAAGCCATCATATGCTGAGTTTTTATCCAATTTTCATAAAAATGGGAAATCGGCTATAACTGTCGTAAACGAAAATAATACGGGTTCTAGCTATATACACCTCGTAGCTATAAGTCTGGAGAAGAAATGGTGTAAATATTATGGCACTCCTATCGGTGGTTTTTTCACAAAGCAAAGTGTAAATATTATGGCAATCCTATCGGTGGTTTTTTCACAAAGCCATCATATGCTGAGTTTTTATCCAATTTTCATAAAAATGGGAAATCGGCTATAACTGTCGTAAACAAAAATAATACGGGTTCTTACTATATACACTTTGTAGCCAGAAGTCTGGAGAAGAAATTTTGTAAATATTACCGCAATTCTATAGGCGGTTTTTTCACAAAACCATCATATGCTGAGTTTTTATCCAATTTTCATAAAAATGGGAAATCGGCTGTCCCCGTCGTAAACGAAAATAATACGGGTTCTAACTATATACACCTTGTAGCCAGAAGTCTGGAGAAGAAATGTTGTAAATATTATCGCAATACTATCGGTGGTTTTTTCACAAAGCCATCATATGCTGAGTTTTTATCCAATTTTCATAAGAATGGGAAATCGGCTATAACTGTCGTAAACGAAAACAATACGGGTTCTTACTATATACACCTCGTAGCCAGAAGTCTGGAGAAAAAATGTTGTAAATATTATCGCAATCCTATTGGTGGTTTTTTCACAAAAGCCATCATATGCTGAGTTTTTATCCAATTTTCATAAAAACGGGAAATCGGCTATAACTGTCGTAAACGAAAATAATACGGGTTCTTACTATATACACTTTGTAGCCAGAAGTCTTTAGAAGAAATTTTGTAAATATTACCGCAATTCTATAGGCGGTTTTTTCACAAAACCATCATATGCTGAGTTTTTATCCAATTTTCATAAAAATGGGAAATCGGCTGTCCCCGTCGTAAACGAAAATAATACGGGTTCTAACTATATACACCTTGTAGCCAGAAGTCTGGAGAAGAAATGTTGTAAATATTATCGCAATACTATCGGTGGTTTTTTCACAAAGCCATCATATGCTGAGTTTTTATCCAATTTTCATAAGAATGGGAAATCGGCTATAACTGTCGTAAACGAAAACAATACGGGTTCTTACTATATACACCTCGTAGCCAGAAGTCTGGAGAAAAAATGTTGTAAATATTATCGCAATCCTATTGGTGGTTTTTTCACAAAAGCCATCATATGCTGAGTTTTTATCCAATTTTCATAAAAACGGGAAATCGGCTATAACTGTCGTAAACGAAAATAATACGGGTTCTTACTATATACACTTTGTAGCCAGAAGTCTTTAGAAGAAATGTTGTAAATACTATCGCAATCCTATCGGTGGTTTTTTCACAAAGCCATCATATGCTGAGTTTTTATCCAATTTTCATAAAAATGGGAAATCGGCTATAACTGTCGTAAACGAAAATAATACGGGTTCTTACTATATACACCTCGTAGCCAGAAGTCTGGAGAAAAAATGTTGTAAATATTATCGCAATCCTATTGGTGGTTTTTTCACAAAGCCATCATATGCTGAGTTTTTATCCAATTTTCATAAAAATGGGAAATCGGCTATAACTGTCGTAAACAAAAATAATACGGGTTCTTACTATATACACTTTGTAGCCAGAAGTCTGGAGAAGAAATGTTGTAAATATTATCGCAATTCTATAGGCGGTTTTTTCACAAAACCATCATATGCTGAGTTTTTATCCAATTTTCATAAAAATGGGAAATCGGCTGTCCCCGTCGTAAACGAAAATAACACGGGTTCTAACTATATACACCTTGTAGCCAGAAGTCTGGAGAAGAAATGTTGTAAATATTATCGCAATACTATCGGTGGTTTTTTCACAATGCCATCATATGCTGAGTTTTTATCAATTTTTTTTTTTTAACTCTGGCAAGCGGATCGTCTGGTGAATATTCTGAGGTATCGGATTTTAAATCGATATCATCGAGAATACTTCTGCTACTTGATTTATATGCTATGCAAAAAAGAGTCGGTGCCCATGTATTTCCAAGTCAGTTATCAGAGCAGATCAGTTAAATCAGTGCTATCAGTTCAAAGTCAAGTGCTGTCCTAATCTGAAAATGTAGGTAATCGACTGTTTTATGGTGTTTTTATATTCAAATTTATTCATACAATTTCTTAAATCTAACAGTTGTTTTGCTTAATATACATATATATATTTTAATTTATTATTTTGTTTATAAATTGAATTTAATAAATAATAACATAACATACTCACAAAATATCTCTAAATTGAATTTATAGCCCAAGTGCTTTTCGAGTGAATCTTCCAAGGCTTTTATAATGATGTCCCTGTTTACTGTAAAAAACGTTTCTGGAATGAGCAAACCCTTGTTCACGTTTTTGAACATAAGCGTTTCAATCCTTTCATTGAAGGCTGACTTTATTGTTTTAAAGTGCTCGTTAATCGGGATACCAGCATTTTTTTATGTTTATTAGTCCTGATGTGATAATTCCAGTGTTTCTTCAAAACGTTCTCATTACAATCGGAACAAATTAAAAAGTTTTCATTATGAACACGTTTTGCTGGTGAAGCACAGCTTGGTTGTGGATGAAATAAATTTACATGTTTTTTCAGGTTATCGCGTCGGGTAAATTTAGTGTTGCATTCATTGCAATCGAATGCTTGTTTTTCAGCATGTTTGTTTAAAACATGGCGTTTAAGGCTGCGATTTTCGGTGAAACGAACACCACACTCATTGCAAATGAATCCTTCCATTTTGAAAAGATTTAACTGAAGATGTTGTTATTCTTGATGATGATTATGATGATAATAATATTTATGAAGTAGATTTCACTTCAGTATCCTTTAAATTTTGAGCGTTCTTTATAAAACTTTCAGTTTTAGTTTTACACTTTAATGTACTCTTTGTGAATGCTCTTAGTTTTAGTTTTACACTTTAATGTACTCTTTGTGAATGTTCTGAGTTTTAGTTTTACACTTTAATGTACTCTTTGTGAATGCTCCGAGTTTTAGTTTTGCCAACTAATAGGCTTTATCTCTCCAATTTGAATAATAGTAAATAATTTTTTATTTACTATTTTTAGTTACAAATATAATTATAATTTATTTAATACTTTTAAACTGTATAAAATATATGAGTATTTTCTGAAAAGTTATTTGGAGCTCACACGGCTTGATGTCTTGGAGAATAAAACGATTAATGAAGTTCTGTAATAATTCGTTGCTCCTTTTATACTCCTCCGCCGTAGCGATTCACCTCTTTTAAATTTCAACAACAATAATAGTATACAAAACGCGTCTGTGCACAGTAAATTCTGGGAAATTGATGATTCATACTAATTTCCTAAAAATAACTCCACTGACCAACCAACCAACTAACCCTATGCGACACAAGGTAGAGTTCTCCTTCTCTCATAAACAAAACGAGCAAAACAAAAGTCACACGTTGACATTCACTCTACCTCATTCAATCACACTATATCACTAAAAACCTTAGTATGTAATAAATTTTGAAAAATGTTTATACTAATTTGTTAGACCGCCTGTTTGGTATTTTAAAAAAAATATTCTTTAACAAGTCATAAAATAAAATCATCGGCCTCCCTGTGGTATTTAACATACTTCACAGCTAAAACAGAGGTGTCAAATTGTCCTCAAACATCTCTCTGCGTCAACCGCATGCGTGCCAAGATACGGAGCACGCAGCCACTTAACATTTTATTACACTTCCCACTAACAACACAACCTCTGCTTGCGCAGCCGCTATATACACCCGCACTCGTTCCCACAGCTCTGTATCCTTTATATAAATATTACAGTTCTTAAAATAACAACTCCGCTCTTCAGACCGTGGATGCGAACCACAGCTTGAACCGCTGCCTTAACGTTTACATTAAGTTTTACTATACTTCTGGGGCAGTGTTTTAAAAACGAAACAATTAAATAAACAACAACTACAACACTACTTCTGCTTACACAGCTTCTGCTTAGCAAGCTGTCACCCGCGAGCACACACATTTCCTCAGCTCTGTATCCTACATACAAACATTAAAACTCTGTTACGAACAAATGACCAATTGATGTAATTTACGCATCCGTTCAAGAATTCGAGGCTGATATTAAAAACAAACTCCATAAAGCCTAGGCGGCCAGGCCGAAGACAACACTCTTGTTTGTATTCTAATATTTCTAATAGTATTTTCCGCTGCTGCCATCGGTGTTGACGCTGCCGCTTGTTTTATGTGCAACTTGAGTTCGATTTCTAGTTGGGCGCCAATTAAAGTTTCCACTGCATGTTATTTCACAAATTTTCTTCGCCGATTGTAAGTTGTAAGTTCTGCCGATTGAAAATATTAGCTGAGTGCGTGCAAAAAATAGAGGCCATGTAACGCTCTTTGGAGACGGACTGCTGCACGAGAAGTGCAGAAAACACGACATTAACATTTTCATGGATGGGTCGTTAATGGATGGAAGAGCTGGCACAGGTGTATTCTCTTTTGAGCTAAATGTGAGCTCCAAACTTTATCTGGGCAAAAATATGTGTCTGTATATCTGGCAGAATTGTTAACCTTGAACCATGCACTAGGTCAGCTAAATGGAGGTCAGGTGCGAAACAGGAAAATCCTAATTGGGCTAGGCAACCAATCGGTGATCAGGTACATGAGGGGCTAACATAAAATCCAAGTTGGTGCTGAAGGGTGTCCGCAAGCTCAGCGAGTGTGTTTTGTTGTGGATGATATATGCAGGTTATGCTAAGAGGAGATTGAAACGCGAACCTGTCCTGGATGTAACGAGTAAGAGAGCCTCCATCGGCTGCCAACTAAGTAAATAGGAGATGGATAACTCTAGCTTTGGGAAAATGCTAAATTTCACGCGAGACCTGGCTATGAGAAGGGAGACTTCTCATTTCCTTTAGTCCACCACGGTAGCTGGGGACGCGGAAGGAATGTAAAGGGACCTACTGGTTCTGGTCTGCTTCGGTATCCCCGACAGAGAGGTGGCTTTAGTGGGAAGTCTTCCGGAATAGTTGGAGTCCACACTACACAGCGGACCCTTGTCCGATAATAAGTTGAAGGGTCTGGCTGGTGTGCGTAAACGCATTTCCATCCTCTAAATAAAAAAAATTCTTCCATATTGCAGGCGAGGCAGGATAAAATGGAGGATGAAGTTCACAAACTAGAGTCCATAATGAGAATAAAATCAGAAATACTGCGGCTGAATGGTCATGGGAGAGTAATACAGTCTAGTGGACCAGTTACACCTGTTAGCGCAACGAAATTTGAAACGCCAACGCTTGACAGAGCTGTACCGTTTAAAATTTTTAAACTACAGTTCGAGACCAAAGCGCAAGCCAATCACTGGACTACGGCAGACAAAGTGGCAGCTTTGGTAGTATCATTGAAAGGCTTCGCCGTTGAAGTTTTGCAATCGGTTCCTGAAATTGAGCGTGGTAATTATGACGCGTTAATGGCATTGAACAACGGTATGGTAGCGACCATAGAAAACAAATGTTCCAAATGGAGCTGATGAATCGTTACCAAAAAGCTAACGAGTCGTTACAAGAATATGCAACGCAGATACACCAGCGGTAGTAACTGAATTACTTAAAATTCAGGCTATCATGAGTGGAATACGAGATGCGGATACCAAACGAGCAGTCAGTTTCATGCCAAAGAAGTTCCATGCCAAGGAGTTTGCCGAAACAGTGTCATTTGCTTTGACGGAGGAGACAGCATGCCTTTTAAGCAATTGTAGTGAGTCAGGTTCAGTTAGCAGTGGCACGGTGGCAGCGGCTCAGCTCGCCGGCTAATGGGGTGAGATTGTTGCCACCTTAAAACGTTGTTGGTGTGATCCCCTGCCACTGATTCCGTCAAAAGTCTTGTTCCGTCAAAGGTCCCCCTTTTTTTTTAGCTTAAAATCTAATTCAATTTAATTAGATAATTATAATTCATTTTTAACTCCAATTTTGGTACAAATTTTAATTTCAATTTTAGTTTAATTTTAAATTCAAGGTGTAGTATTTTTTTCAGCTTAAAATCTAGTTCAATTTTAATTTAATAATTTTAATTCACTTTTAGCTTCAATTTTAGTACATATCTTAATTTCCATTTAGTTAATAAATTTCCGTAATTTTCCCTTATTATTTTCATTTCACATATATCCGGTGAGACTAATCTAAAAGATCTAGTGGTTCGCCTCAATTATGATTTGAAGAGGATCAAATATTGGACTGACTTCAACGGGCTCATTATTAATGTTTGTAAAACGAAAATTTTACCCGTTTTTAAGGGAAAACATTCATTTCGTGATCTTCCCGGTGTGTTTATAGGAAATCGAAAACTACGCACGTCTACGTCAGTCACTAACCTCGGTTATTGCATTAACAGTAAGCTTAGCTGTACTGTAATGTGGTTCATAAAATGTATCTTACTTTACGTAGCAGCAGGACTGTAGGAAGGTACACAAATGTATGTCACCTCAAGGTTAGTATCTAAGTATATGCCCATATGAATGTGCATATATATATAAATGAATGTATAGTATATACATATGCACTGTACAAATTAATTTTTTTCCTCTTCTTCTTTGAGTGTAGTAAACATTAGTTTGTGGTTTGAATTTAGTTCAGTTTCAGCATAATTACTCATTGCAATATAGTATAACATATGATACAAGATAATCTAATGAAATGAGTTCTATTTATTTCAAAATTGAATCCAATGTCTCAAATAAAGAAAATCCCTTTCCTCTGCTTTGTCTCTCTGGCCGTGGTAAGCTGTTCGGTTGAGCGTCGCCGTCTTGCTCTCCAAACTCTTCTTTGTAACAGGTCAACAGATTCTCCCTTTTTCAAATTAACTTAAACTCTTCGTTTTTTTTTAATTTTTAAAGCCAATTAATTTCAATTACATTTTTCGGTTCTGGTTTTGCTTCACTAAAGACTTTTGCTTTTTAATTTTAA
Organism: Sicus ferrugineus; assembly: GCA_922984085.1. Lineage (NCBI taxonomy): Eukaryota > Metazoa > Arthropoda > Insecta > Diptera > Conopidae > Sicus > Sicus ferrugineus. The sequence goes on from OV277349.1 coordinate 39,882,763, forward strand.
TTTCAAATTATGTTAATTTAAATTTTCATTTTTGAGTATTTATGCTTCTACTTTTAGTTTTAATTCTTTCAATTGCACTTTTAGTTTTACTTATTTCACTTAAAATTTTTAGTTCTGATTATTCTGTATATGATACACTTCCCTTATTTCTGCTTTAAACTCTGACTCCAATTTGTTTTTAACACAGCACCTTCTGATCTCCAGAATCTTTCTGCCTTTACTCACCCAAGCCACTTTCTAGTCAACCCAAAAACTTTCACTCTTCGCATGTACATAACATATACACATGCACATACACACTCCTCAGCCACCTACTCACAGCTTCTAAGCAAAAGGAGAGCGATGTGCTGCGGTGCCCACTCCTGTCCTGCTTAGCTAAGGTGAGCGAGACAGAAAAGTACACACATACAGCTAAACACAAAACACAACAATTTTACAAAGCTAAAAACTGACAACAGTGACCACACAAAAATCAAGGTCAGCTCTAATTTCTAGAACTTTCTTGATTAACAGATTACAGTGGACGGAAACAACAAAAATTGACACAAACAAGGTAAGTAGTAAAAAAAGCAAATAATCATATTGCAGAAATAAACCTTAACATATATTATCATTTTTTGTTATTTGTGTGACAGCGGAACAGGCGCACACAACACAATCAAGCATATTAAGTTCATGGGCTGGAAGTTGAGTCAAGTGAATCCCTAGAGAAAACCATAAGGGATCTTATTCAGACTATTTGTCGTAGGATGCCAACCTCATACAAGGGCTCTGAACCAAAATGTTAGAGCTGTCGAACGGCAGGACACCTGGAAAGGAATTGCAATGGGCTGGTAGGAAGAATGAAATAGAGCATCGGAAAGGTGGGAAACATGGAAACGCCGATGCACTATCTCGACACCTATGTACATTGGAGTGTAAGCATTGCTCCAAGTCAGAAAGAAGCGAAGGTATAGTCGCCATCCGATTAACAATTCTGCAATCTGATGATGAATGGGAATCCAGCGCTGTAAGGAAATGTCAACTGAAGGATGCGGACTTGGTTAAGGTCATGAAGGCGAAAGAAACGGATAAAAGACCAACCAAGGATAAATGGCATCAGAAAGTCCGTTGGCCAAGGCATATTGGGCGCAATGGAATAGCTTGAAGCTGATTAACGGAATTCTGCATCGTTCATGGGAAAGTGAAGATGGTGAACACACTCGCGATTTGGTTGTCTTACCAAAGTCTAGAATAGCAGCTGTATTAGAAGAGTTCCACAATGGACCAAGTGGAGGGCATTTCGGCGTCACGAAAACTCTGGAAAAGATTAAACAATAGTTTTATTGGGTGAATTGTCAAGAATCATTTGCTGAATGGATTAAAAACTGCGCGCAATGCATGGCAGCTGAGGGTCTGAAAGTTAGAAGCAGAGGAATGTTGCAGCAGTACAAAGCACCATTTGAACGCGCTGCAATGGATGTAGCTGGTTCATTTCCCACTGGCGACTATGGGAAAAATATGTGTTGGTGATTATGGACTATTTCAGTAAGTGATATAGGCTATACCAAATCAGGAGGCTAAAACTGTGGCCGAAGCTTTTGTACAGAATTGGGTCACGCGGTTTGGAATACCAATTGAATTCTGGAACTCGTCGACAAGCACATTCAAATGTTTTTATTGGCTTGCCGATCAGCAGTCCATGAAACTACCCGCCATCCACCCGAGAATTAGTTTTTGCACAGATTTGAGACTCTAGTCAGATCTAAAATTTAGAAAAAGCAATTAACTTACTAAAACTGAAGGCAGCTATTGGAAATTGGTTCAGTCTGAAATGGATGAAATACACCAACATGTGCGGCAGCGAACACAGCTAAAAAGCAATAAAATTAAGAATCGTTATGACCGAGTTTTGAATTCCGAAGGATTACAAGAAATCCACTTGGTGCTGCTGTACATTCCTCAATGGAAAAAGTGCATATCTCTAAAGCTGCAAACATCGTGGGAAGGGCCATATAAAGTCATAAAGCGACTGAACGATGTTGTGTATCGCATACAATCCTACAAGCAGAGGCGAGGTAAAATTAAAGTTGTCCACTTGGAGAGACTACTCACTCGGATCAAGGAATTTGGAGTCTGATCGGGACGCAATATCTACGCTAATATCTAAGCCATTATCTGTTGAATTTAATATCGAAACATAAACTGTGTTCTCCTTCACGTTTACTAAAGTTTCTCCCATATATATACCCCGGAAAAATTTCCTGCTTATGGGCTACTACTACTGGAATATTGCTTATAATGCTACCTGGAACTATTTTTATAGTTCTTGCCAATACTTTCGACATTTCGCTGTAAAAAACCTGATCAATTTCGTCTTTTAATCCTGCTAGTATCCACTTCCAGTGAATGCCTTAGCGCATTTTCCTTCACCAAGTTTGTGTCCGCACCAGAATCCACTAATAGGATAAATTTTCCGTTTATTGTACCTTCGCACGGTACTTCAAGGGACACATCATTCAAAGTGTCTGGGCAGCCCTCTTGCCTGTTATGCCCTGAATTAATTTCGTTTCCCCCTTTTTTTGTTTTCAATCTAGTATCATTTCTATTCATGCCATCTTTGAATTTAGAGAAAATTTGAAAATCTTTGAAAATTTTCCAATGACTTCATTGCACTCTTTTGCGATGTCTGCGAAATTGTCTTACTGCTATTTAAAAACCTCGCACAATAATTAAACACTTTTATGTTTTTCTCTTCAATAATATCTTTTATTATTTTCAAGAGCAATGTAATCAGAACAAGACTTTGTGCTATGCTTACACTTAAGACGATGCAAAAGCTTTATATGTATCCACTGACTCACCGGCCGTCGAACTTACCGTTTTTTTTATTTACTTTTTGCCTAAGCTCGGTTTCCAATATCTTGCTACTTACATTAACTTTTTCGCGCTTATTTTTCGGAATAACTCAACAATTTTTATACTACAACTAGGTCGACTGTCCTCAACTTTTTTTGCATAAATCAGAGGAGAGTGTGTCAACAATCACTTCTGATGTCTGATCTTAAACTTCGTAGATCTCAATAGACTGTATGCGTTACCTTGAAATCTCTGTTTTATGCAAGGTGCCAAATACTGACGGTCTCCTTCCTGAATACCTTGAATAGCCAACTCGCACCCACCAATGAATTTATATACTTAATTTCGTAGGTCTGGAGAAGGTGTTCCCGAAAACAAAGGTACCAGCTTATTCACTACCTTTGCAAGTGCTTCTATACCCATATTTATGCTGATTTTACTCCTCGGGACTTTTAAATTTGTTGAAATTAGTGAAGGGCATCCCAGTGGATCTTTGTGAGGCAAAGTTGTGTCCGCTAACGAGTCTTCCTGTCGCGAAGGAGTCTATTCTTTTCCTTTAACTCCTCTATTCTTCTGTTAGCCTCTTCTAAAGAATCGAAATTTTTCCTACTTTTCCGATTCAATAAATTCGAGAGAAAATCTTCGAAAAGTCCCTTCTTCTTCACTAGTCTTCTTAACTTTCTGGTTTCCTCCTCTGTTTCCCTCACTAAATTTGCTTCCAACTCCCTTTCCTCCAAATAATAGTCGTATCTCACTTTAAGATCACGGAAATCACTTTCCACCTTTCTACTTCTTTCAGCGCGGTTTTGCTCTTATTATCCACGAAGTCAAGCAATTCTTCTAGAATTGCATCTGCTTTTTCTACCTTTGAAAGACTACCCATTAATGTCGGCGGTGCGCATGAAAGCAGGTGCCCTTTGACATGGGACTGAGTTACCAGTAAAAGGACATGGACACATTCTGGATCTCGTCTGCAGGGAGATCTGGGAGTTGTGCATGCCGATTGAAAATATTAGCTGAGTGCAGCAAAAAGGGGCCATGTAACGCTCTTTGGAGACGGACTGCCGATAATAAGTTGGAGGGTCTGGCTGGTGTACGATGGCAGCGGCTCAGCTCGCCGGCTAATAAGGGGTGTTGTTGCCACCTTAACCCACAACAACATTTCGTGCCAATTTTTTATATCTAAAAAAAAGGAAAAGAAAACAAAAGTTTAGAAAAAAGAGGAAACAAAGGAAGAGAGGAAAGAGGAAATTAGAAAAAAGAGGAAACAAAGGAAGAGAGGAAAGAGGAAATTAAAGGAGAGTAAGAAAGAAAGAGAGAGAGAGAGGAAAAGAAGTCCCATGCACCCGTCGCGCATGTGCTTAGAGCGCCCCTTTTACCCCATCCTATCACCCTGTCATCTTACAAATTCCCAACCATTTTCCCACCATTCACTTACTTCACCCACCTCAATTCAATTTCCCCACTCATACCACCATTCACCTTACCCCACTCATACCACCACCTAAACCAGACACAATCTGACCCTGCACTCTCATCACCTGCACACTTTCACCCCAAACAGTGTCGTGACCACGGACGAGGGTGGATGCAGCTACCCACCGCAGTGCAGTGTTTAGTGTGCTCGCGGAAACAAACAAACAAATATAAAGAAATATTTTCTAACAAACAAAGTCACAGTGCAATAACATTGATTTGGATTACAGAGCATTAAAACATAACAATAGGCATCAATAAATTCGCTAAAACAATAACACCAAATATCACAAATAGACAATTAAACGGAATGCAGAGAACCAAGCGAAGGGCTTATTTATGCCCTCCGCAGTAAAGCTCAGCATTTCGTTTCTTTCTTCTCCTCCTCCTTCTTCCTGGTCCCGTTAGGTGCGCAGGCGGCTGTGAGTGCACCGTGGGCTGAAGAGTGGCAAGATAAAGGCATAACACTTGTCTTGTCGCGTTTTGCTTTGCCTGCGGTGTAGGCTTGTCCGCTTGTGCAGCTGACTTTATACCTCTTTACAGTGGGTGGCGATGACAAAATTTCGCATAGACACCACAAATGTGCGTGGCTTGAGGGCGAATTTCTTCGCGGTCTATGCGTATGTTTGTACTCACCAACCGCATATAATGGCACTGGGTGAGACCCAGGTGTCTGAGGGTGCAGATCCACTGGATTTTCACTTGCCTGGGTACCACTTACTGCCATTATTTTCATCACACAGAGGCCTCGCCTTATATATTCGCAGTGATGTTGCGTATCAGTGTCAGCAACACCTTTGCACGACGGATGCCGAATTTAGCTCCATGTGGGTTAAGTTCAAAATCCAGTCGCAAATCCTGCACTTCTGCTTCATTTATAGAAGCCCGGGTCTAGAGAGGCTGCCAACTTTTGATAAACTTGACAGTCTCTCTGATTCGATTTCTAAAATCCTGGAATCGTATCCGAACAGTGAAATTGTTGTTGCTGCTGATTTCAATGTTCATAATTCCAATTGGCTACGTCATTCGAGTCACACAACACCTGAGGGTTTGTATGTTGAGTTGTTTGCTGAGTCTAATAATTTGACTCAATTAGTGAAGGAACCAACGCACTTTCCTTGCGTTGATGGGCAAAACCAAAATATTCTGGACCTTTTTTTAACTTCGCATCACAGCAAGTATGATGTGAATGTTCTTGCACCTCTTGGTAATTATGACCACGCTACAATTTCTGCTATCTTTCCATATTCTAGTCTTCAATCCGCTCATCAGCCAGCTCCGAAGCGGACAGTGTGGCTTTATGAGAAGGCTAATTGGGATGCGCTGAACTCCTTTTTCAGCCGTTTCAATTGGCAATTGTGTTTCAGGGATAGAAACATAAATGCTGCAGCAAAATTGGTAGAAAATATAATTTTATTTGGTATGAGGTCTTTCATACCTAATAAAAGAATTTCCATTAAACCAAAAGACCAGACCATTCCTGGTTTAATGCGACTTGCAGACAAGCAGTCAGGTCTAAAGAGGAAGCATTTAGGAATTGGCGTTTAAATAAAACTGCTGATACTAAACTGCTGCGCAATCAGGCCAGAAATACGTGCAATGCCACTCTAAAGCGCGCAAAAGTTCTCTACGAACAGCGCCTTAGACGCAGAGTTCTTGAATACCATAAGGTCACTCGGTTGATAAGGCAAACTTATTAGCCAAAATGTTTGCTGAAAACTGCTCTCTTCCTGAGAGTAGCCAACCACTACCCGTGATCGACGGTGTGTCTCATATTATGCCTGAGATGCACTTTCGAACGCGGGCTGTTAAAAGAGTGCTTGTAAACCTCAACGTCAATAAATCCTCGGGACCGGATGGCATTTCAGCCCACGTGTTGAGAAAGTGCGCCTCAACATTGGCTCGCCCATTGCGCAATCTGTTTAACTTATCGTTCACTTCAGGAGTTTTTCCTACCTCCTGGAAGATTGCCAATGTGCAGCCAGTTCCCAAAAAAGGTGAGGCTACGAATCCTGCCAATTACCGGCCCATAGCAATCTGTTCAATGCTCTCCAAAGTTATGGAGAGCGTTATAAATTTTAACCTGATGAGGTATCTGGAGAGCAACCAATTGGTCAGCGATCGCCAGTACGGTTTCTGTGCTCACCGCTCCACAGGCGATTTGATGGCGTTCCTCACTGAGCGGTGGAACAGTTGTGTTCACCAATTCGGTGAGAGTAAGGTTGTTGCTTTGGATATCTCCAAGGCATTTGACCGAGTGTGGCATAAAGCACTTGTGTCTAAACTGGCTGCTTATGGTGTCGGTGATACATTCACTCGATGGATATCGAGTTTCCTCAGCGGCCGTTCTATTCGGGTTGTGATAGACGGCTTTGCTTCCGAAGAGCACTCCATAAATGCTGTAGTTCCGCAGGGTTCGGTCCTGTCTCCAACACTTTTTCTCATTTTTATCAATGACCTTCTGTCATTGACATCAAACCCCGTCTACTCGTTTGCTGATGACAGCAGCATTTATCATTCATATTCATTCTCCAGGCGTCCTTCTATTCTGGAGATCAATAGAAAACGCAGAATTATGAATGACACACTCCAATCTGACCTCAACAAAATCCAGGAGTGGGGTCAAGCGAATCGGGTCGATTTTAATGCGCGGAAGACCCAATGCTGTTGCTGGCGACAACTTTCCACCTTTAAATATCGGTAGTGTGGATATTAATGAGTCGGAGGCTCTTGATGTTCTGGGCATGTCAATACAATGCGATCTTCGTTGGAACGATCACATTTTTGATGTGTCGAAAGAAGCAGCCAAGTGCTTAGGCTTTTTAAAGCGGTGCAAGAAATACTTCACTTCAACCGACCTTCGTTGTATCTACACCACTTATATCCGGCCGAAAATGGAGTACAACTCGCATATTTGGTCTGGAGCTTCGAAAGCATATCTTCAGCTTCTGGACCGTATACAAGGTCGTGCGATAAAACTTATAGGGGACAGTAGGGTATTCAGCTCTATTGAAACCTTGGGATGTCTTCGGGATGTGGGGTGTGTAACCTTATTTTACCGTTACTTTAATGGTAACTGTTCCTCTGAAGTAGCCAGCCCGATCCCTTCGGTTCAGGTATTCAACAGATCTACTCGGCTTTCTAGAGCAGTGAACCCCTTTTACGTCTCGATCCCGTTCCATCGCACTACCCACTACCGCGATAATTCGTTTTTCGGTCGCGCAGTTAAATTGTGGAATAGTCTCCCTGCGCATGTTTTCCCACCCACTTATAACGGCGATGCTTTTAAAAGAGGTGTAAATCGACACTACTCCCACTTTTCCCCTTCCCACTAACCTTTACCCTTCTAAACCAACGAATGCTTTGCATGGATATGGGGCATCCCCTGAGCTTGGTTCTATCTGCCATAAAAAAAAAACGACACAAGACATCACAAACCCTATCGTCCTGTCCGTCAGTGGTGGAGCCAACCCACCTCTCTTGTGACCAACAAAGTCACAACCGTGGATCACACTCTGCCTCAAAAGTCTTGTTACCAGGAGCGCCTGCTTCCTCGCTTCAGGCCCCCCCACCACATCAGCCTAAATGCTGCGTTTAGTTACGCATGCTGAGAATCAAATAACCCAAGCAAAAAGAAAAAAAAAACAAGTCTCAGTGCATCTTTTCTTTTCCTCCTTTTTTTATTATTTATTCACAAACTTACTTAATTTTTAATTTAAATTTTAGGTTAATTTTAATTCCAAGGTATAATATCTTTTTAGCTTAAAATCTAATTCAATTTTAATTAAATAATTTTAATTCACTTTTAACTCCAATTTTGGTAACAATTTTAAATTAAATTTTAGTTATCTTTAAATACAAGGTATAATATTTTTTCAGCTTAAAATCTAGTTCAATTTTAATTTAATAATTTTAAATCACTTTTAACTGCAATTTCAGTACATATCTTAATTTCCATTTAGTTTAATTTTAAATTCAGAACAAACTTCATGAAAATGAAATAAATTCAATCCTATGTGAAGGTGAGTTATATAAGTTTAATTTGCTTGGGTATAATTTTACATAAAAACACTAATCTTTTTTTGTTAAATTTGGACTCATCTACCAACTAATCCCTCAGTGATGGCGCCACCAAGCAGCAGGACTGTAGGAAGGTACACAAATGTATGTCACCTCAAGGTTAGTATCTAAGTATATACCCGTATGTATGTAAGTATATACATATGCACTGTACAAATTTTTGTTCCTCTACTCTGAGTGTAGTAAACAGTTTGTGGTTTGAATTTAGTTAAGTTTCAGCATAATTACTTATTGCAATATAATATAACATATGATACAAGATAATGTAATGAAATTAGTTCTATTTATTTCAAAATTGAATCCAATGTCTCAAATAAAGAAAATCCCTTTCCTCTGCTTTGTCTCTCTGGCCGTGGTAAGCTGTTCGGTTGAGCGTCGCCGTCTTGCTCTCCAAACTCTTCTTTGTAACAGGTCAACAGATTCTCCCTTTTTCAAATTAACTTAAACTCTTTGTTTTTTTTAATTTTTAAAACCAATTAATTTAAATTAAATTTGTCGGTTCTGATTTTGCTTCACTTTAAAAGTCTTCGTTTTTTTTAATTTTTAAAGCCAATTATTTTAAATTACTTTTTTCGGTTCTGGTTTTGCTTCACTAAAGACTTTTGCTTTTTAATTTTAATTTCAAACTATGTTAATTTCAATTTTCAGTTTTAAGTATTTATGCTTCTACTTTTAGTAGATCCACTTCTCTTATTTCTGCTTTAAACTCCGACTCCAATTTGGTTTCAACACCGCACCTTCTGATCTCCAGAATCTTTCTGCCTTTACTCACGCAAGCCACTTTTCAGTCAAACCAAAAACTTTCACTCTTCGCAACAATTATACAAAGCTAAAAACTGAGAGTAGTCGGTTCTAATGAGAGTAGTCAGTTCTACATTCTAAAATTTTCTTGATTAACAGATTACAGTGGACGGAAACAACAAAAATTTACACATACAAGGTAAGTAGACGCAAAAAGGTAACAAGTAAAGAAAAGCAAATAATCCTATTACAGAAATAAACCTTAACATATATTATTATTTTTTGTTATTTGTGTGACAGCGGAACAGGCGCACACAACACAATCATGCATATTAAGTTTGTAACGAATGTCCTCTCGCCAGGATATCCTCACGGCTGCCCAGCGTTCATTTAAATATAAAAACCCACAATCTATTCTTAATTAGTTTAATTCTTTTCTTTATTATTTTTCACATACATTAGTACTTTCTCCCTTATAACTAGTTATAGTCTAACTTTTATTTCTGGGTTACACTTTCTTCAATATGTTCATTCGTAAGTATGTCAGGGCTAATTTTGCTTATATACACGGGGATATTTAGCTACTACGAGGAGTGTGATTACAGGACTCTTATTTGGATTCAGGACCTGCTACCATGATAGCCAGGCTCTCGGGATTCTGAATTTGGCTTCCACGAGAAGCACTCCACCAAATTCAGACAGGCAGGAATTATTCAGGATTTCAGGATTCTGAATTTGGCTTCCACTAGAAGCACTCCACCAAATTCAGACAGGCAGGAATTATTCAGGATTTCAGGATTCCGAATTTGGCTTCCACTAGAAGCACTCCACCAAATTCAGACAGGCAGGAATTATTCAGGATTTCAGGATTCTGAATTTGGCTTCCACTAGAAGCACTCCACCAAATTTAGACAGGCAGGAATTATTCAGGATTTCAGGATTCCGAATTTGGCTTCCACTAGAAGCACTCCACCGAATTAAGACAGGCAGGAATTATTCAACGAGGACTTACCGCTTAGATGCTTGATTTCCAAGAGAGCGATTTACAATTCGGAGGCTGCTTTTATATGGCTCACCTAACGGCATTTGGTCATTTTGTTATTTTAGTTTGGCCTTCGAAAATTTCTATTAATCGCTTCTTTTGCTTTCGACTGGGGTTGTTGTTGCCGTAGCAGAGTGTAAAATTATTTTTTTGCTCAGTATCGACTTTGCATGTTGTTGTTTTAAACCAGTTTTTGCTAGTTAGCTTGCTGCATGTAATTTGACTGTGTTTGTTGTTGCTAATTTCTATGTGACTTTGGTTTTATTATTTGCTCTTTATTGCATTCCCGGTTTTGTACATGTTATTGTTGTTGTGCTTATTGTGTGCAGATTTCTTCTTGTTGAGTGCGGTCAGAGTTTTGTTTTCTTCCCCGGAGTTGAGCTTTCTATTGGTGTTCGATTCGTTCTCCTTCAACAAGTTCCCCCAACTTGGTTGAAGTTGATTGGACGTATTTATAGAATTAAGTCCACCTCAAGTTGGGTCCGCACAACTCGAGGTTACTGCATCCCTTGAAGCGATTTTCGCGGGATCAGCTCAGGTGGAGTGTGGTTCAGGTTCTACACCCGTATTTGTAAGGAAGTTATGCTCCCTTACACTCCCTCCTTTCTTTCCGGTGGCGGAAGAATAGTGATCGCCCTTGACGTGATGGTCACCCTGTGGCCGGCACAGAGGAACTGGATGCGTTGACGTTTCCGTGGCTGTTGTGCCAAACGCGGGTATCCCCTGCGTATACCGTCTACCACCTCTCGGTTAATGCATGTGCCTGCTGGGCCCTCGAGCTCGTCCAGGTCGCGAAACTGTCGCGGATTTGGGATGTCGTTCTGCTCGACTACCTCGCTGGACTTTGTTGGTGGTGTAACTTCCTCGCTGGCTGGTTTTGGTGGCGGTAGTTCTGCCACTGCTTCTAGCCACAAATGTCCATCGACTTCGGAGCAGAGGTCGTCGTAGAATGTGCCGCTCAGAGGGTCGAAATAGTTCGGGTGTCCGTTGTCTGTGGGTATCGGTTCTCCTACCAGTTCTGCCCTTTTTGGCGCTTCTGGGGTGGGTTCCCCGAAGTCGAGAGCGGGGAACTTCCGGTGTGTCTTAGCTAGGTCGGCTGCCAGCTTCCGGATGGTATTTGCGATGTTCTGCCGCTTCCTGCCTACCTCTTCTCTGGAGAACCACTCCTCCATGTTTAAGTACTCGTCGCGGTAGTCTTCGATTGGCCGGACGAATAGTTGTTCTGCGTATTGTAGCAGAAATATGCCGCAATCCGTCCCGTTGTCCTGCTGCAACACCCTGGGCTCGAATAGGGGTAGGTTCACGTTGCTGAATGTCCGGGGAACGCCGTCGGGCTTGCGTGAGTGGTATTCGCACTCGAGATACTCCCGTATCCGTTGGCCTACCTCCGTCCGTGGACCCGGGCTTAGGGAGTCGAATTGGAGGATACAGGGTAGCTGTGCACCCCATGTCCCGTCCTGATTCGGTCTCTCCATCATCCTGACGCTGGTGCTACCCACGAAGCACACGACCATTAGGAACCAATGTTGGTCCCTGTTCACTGGAACAAGGTTGTGGTTCATCGTGAACAAATCCACATTCTTTGTCCAGCGCCTCACTCTGCCGTGCCGTTCCCACGGCGTGCCGGCCTGGTTGATGCGATCAAAGAAATGGGTGCTGAACAGGTGCACCCGCTGCCTCCCTGATTCTGCGACCCTGGTCTTTTTGATGAATTTGAGGTACATCTCTACCAGAGCGTCATTCAGGAACCGCCCTCTGGCTAAACGGCGATAGTTCTCGGCCCGGATCGGTATTCCACCGCGGCCAGGCGGATAAATAACGAAGGGTTCCTCCTCGTTGTCATCCGCGTCCGCTAGTTCTGTCAAGGACTTCATCCTCTGACCCTCGTGGTTCCGCTTTCTCTCCGGCTTTGCGCTGTCACTGCTCACACGACGGAGGGGAGCAAAGACGGGTGTTGTCGTTCCGGCTACTTTGCTTGACTTGATTAGTTCATCCAGCCGATCGAACCATTGTTCCTTCTCTGCGGTTGTTGCCATTGTAGTTGATTTGTTGTTGGTTTTTGATGGTTTTCTAAGAGGGAGGAAAATAAGTAACGGGTTGGTCTACCACACTGACGGACAACACGATCTACGACGCCACATGACATATAAAATTTAAAAACTGGGGTTCTGTAAGTTCGCCGCCACCGTCGTATTTGATCTGTCTTCAACGCGATGATATTCCTTAAGATCTCGGATGTGGGCCGTGCGACCACTTGAATTTTCCATGTTCATTAGCTGCACGATGACTGGTGATGTATATCTGTCGATTCGGTAAGGTCCCTCGTATTTTGGTGCCAGCTTGGCGTTGAATTTATCCACCGCTTTTGATAGGTGGTGTGTTTTTACCAGGACAAGTGTTCCGATTGGGGGGTTCCAGTGTCTTCGTCGAAGATTGTAATTCCGAGCCTGGTCCTTTGCTGCCCTTTCAAGATTTCTCTTCACGATTTGGAAAACTTCTCGAAGGCGATTACCCCTCTGTTCTGGACTTTGTGCCGCGGTTCCGGTTCCTAAAGTGACTTCGTCGAAGAGTGTCTTCGGCAACCGCGGTTCTCGACCCTGTGTGAGGAATGCTGGACTAAAACCAGTTGTGTCTGATGTCATCGTGTTGATGCCCAAGGAGATTTTCGGAATGAATTCGTCCCAACTCGTCTGATCGTTTTTTATCACCTGTGCCACAATCCTCTTCACGTTCCTGTTTGCTCTTACGGCGGTATAGTTACCCGTTCTCGTTTACGTAGTCCGCAAATTTCTCTGGGTTCTTTCTAATGTCTGTCATTCTCGTTTCGATCCAGCTGCCTTTTCCTTCCATCGTCGTAACCTTTCGTAGTTTTTCGAATGGCTGCCTCGAGAGTGCATCCGCGACTACGTTCCACTTACCTCGACTGTATTTTACGTCGAAAGTGTATTGCTGTATTTCGAGTGCCCACCTGGCTAACCGGCCTGAAGGGTTTTCCAGTGAGTTTAGCCACTTCAGTGAGAGATGATCCGTTATAATACTAAAGTGGTAACCTTCTAAATATGGCCGCATTTCGCTAATGCCCCATACGATTGCCAGACACTCCTTTTCCGTAGCAGAGTAGTTCTGTTCGGCTTTGTTTAAATGTCGACTGGAATATGCGATCACTCGCTCTCCTTCTTGACTTTCTTGGGTCAGCACTGCTCCTAAACCGTAGTTACTGGCGTCCGTCTGCAGTGTGAACTTCTTGGAAAAATCGGGACATGCCAATACCGGTGCTTCCGTGAGCTTCTTCTTCATCGTCTCGAAGGCTTGTTGTTGTTCCTCAGTCCATTTCCACCGTTTACACTTCAAGAGGCTTGTGAGTGGCATGACTAAATCAGCGAAGTCCAGTACGAACCGGCGATACCATGATGCCACTCCCAGAAAGCGGCGAACACCTCTTACGCTTCTTGGTGGCTCTAATTCCTTGATAGCCGCCACCTTATCGGGATCGGTATGGATTCCCTGACGGCTTACCACGTGACCTAGATATTTCAAGTCTTCTTTGAAAAACTCACATTTTTCGTTGTTTATTTTTAGGTTACCTGCTCGCAGACGTTGAAATACTTCTTGTGTTCCTCTAGAGTTTCCCCAGTCACAATTATGTCGTCAAGATACGCGAATGCGTGTGGTTCCATTTCTGGCCGGATCACCTGGTCCAATGCCCTTTGGAAAGTTGCTGGAGCTGAATGCAGACCAAACGGCATGACACGCCACTGAAAGAGTCCTCTCCCTGGAACAGTAAAAGCCGTATACGGCTTGCTGCCCGGGTTCATGGGAATCTGCCAGTAACCATTCTTCAGATCCAGGCTACTGATGTACTGAGCGTCGCGTAACCGGTCAAGATGTGTTGTATCCTAGGAAGTGGGTATGCTCATCATCTGGAACTGATCGTGCATTCAACTGCCGGTAATCAATACATAGGCGCCACTTTCCGTTTTTCTTCTTCACCAAGACGATAGGGGCACTGTACGGGCTATGCGAGGGTTCAATACAGTCCTTTTCTAACAGTTGATCTATTTCCTTGTTTATAATCGCTTGCATGGCTGGGTTTTTCGGGTAATATCTCTGCTTGATGGGTCGGTCATCCTTCATGACGATCTGATGGGTGGTGATGGTAGAAGGGCCCTTCAAAGCCTCGAACTTCGGTAGTTCTGCTTCCAAGAATGTTTTTATAACTTGTCTTTCTTTCGTCTTATCATCTTCACTTCCTTGCGTGCCTTCTGCTGTTTGGTCGTTGGTTGTGGTGGCCCTCTCTTGCGTTGTGCCTCCGTGCGAAGCTGTTTTCGTCTCTATCCTCATTGTCCGAAGTGTAGAACCGCCGGCTTGTCCACCATTTGGAGCTGTTGTCACCGGAGCACCTAAAGTTATGGTTTCACCTCCACAGCTGATCGATGCTCCTATATTCGTGAGGAAGTCTATCCCCAGAATTACGTGATCGATGGCATCCTTGAGTATGAGCAACGGCATTTCATATTCCGCCGCTCCTAGCCGGATAACCACCTCCATTGCTTGGTCAATTGTACGCGGCGTACCATCTGCCATCTTAACGTCGACATCTACGTCTACTTGTCGTCCTTCGGCGGCAATCTCTCTGGCTAGTAATTCGCTGATGAAACTTCTCGAGGCTCCCGTGTCGATGGTGCCGGTGACAAGTTCCCTTCCTAATGCCACTTTTGCGAAGATTCTGTCCTGACTGAAGTTTAAGCACTTGGTGGGGTACGAGGAGAGTTTTGGTTCCCTGGCTCCAGCAGTCCTCGTCTCTGCTGGATGCCCTGCCCGTTTTCCGGAGCTTTCCTGCAACAATCAATCGTTCGTAGCCCTTGTTTTCCACACTCCCAGCAGAACAGTTTTCGGGGGTTATGGCATTCTCTCTGGAAATGGCCGTTTTCACCGCATCTCCGACAGACGGTCCGCGGGTCCATTCGGTTACCCGATGGTGCGGCTGACATCATTCGATGGTGTTCCGGTTTTGATCGCCACGGTTCCCGGGGCGTACGTGAGGGCTCTGTGTCCTGGCGTATACCCTCGAAATCTTCTGCCATGGATACTAATTCTTCTAGTGACGAGAAGTCTGTCCATCTTATGTAAAGCAGATAGTCTCGATGGCAATTCCGGTAGATTCTCTGTACCTGGTGTTCTTCCGTATAGCCGACATGACGCATCAACGTTTGCATGGCTAACACATAATCCTTGAACTTCTCCTTTGTGGCTTGGGTTCTTTTCCTAATATTGTCTTCCAGTTCTTCGAAATATCTCGACGGTAAAAAGAATTTCATGAAATCCACTTTGAAGGATTCCCACGTGAGCCAACCTTTATTATTATTTCTGAACCCACAGAGGGCTTTGTCCTTTAACAGCTCAGGCATGGTTCGGTGTAATAAATCCTTGGGTAGTTCGTATACCTCTGTGAGTTCTTCGACCCTTTCTATAGAGGTAATAGGGTCTTTCCCGCCATCATACTTACAAGCCCACTTACGTACTTTATCTATTACCTCCGAATAGCTAGAGACGCTTCTTCGTTGGTCCGCATATTCCAGTTCAGTTCCTGTGGTTCTTGGGTCCCTTGCGGCTGTTTGGTCGTTATACACGGGTCCTTGACTTGGCATCGTTGTCAGTAGCACCTTGGGCATGGCCCCTAGACCTCCCTTGCCAGTATCCTGTTTCGTAGGGAGTGTCTGACGCATCGGCGACAACGCCCTCGCCCCTGGAGAAACACTACGGCTCCATTGCGCCTCTAACTTATCCAATCGATCTCTGACCTCGGCTGACAAGTCGGACGATGACACAAATCCGGACATTAGCCTGCGTAATTCTTCAGCCCCGCCATTCGGCTCTATCCCAAATTCGCGTAGAATGTCTTGTAACTTCTCCTTCCAAACGTTGTAAATCCAGCTTTTACCCATTGCGCACTTTGTTTCCGAAGGTTTATAATTTGTTAGTTCTATTATATTTTCCTGAATAACTTTTCCCTAATTGTGCCTTTTCAATTTCACAATGTATGCTGCCTGGTTTTATGTAGTTATATCTTTTTTTTTCCCACTGGCGTAATTTTTCCCTATTCTTCAGCTACACGGTTTTCAAGATACAATGAATTTTCCCCCCGTGGTCTTCCTTTTCCTATAATTCGTTTTTGGTTTACGAGATACACGCTTTTTCTTCCCTCGCGGGGTTTTTTTTCTTCCAAAGTCACTTTCGGTTTACGAGATACACGCTTTTCTTCCCTCGCGGTCTTCCTTTTTTTTCCCAGTCACTTTCGGTTTACGAAATGCAAATGGCTCCCTGTTCGGGGGCCATTTGTAACGAATGTCTTCTCGCCAGGATATCCTCACGGCTGTCCAGCGTTCATTTAAATATAAAAACCAACAATCTATTCTTAATTAGTTTAATTCTTTTCTTTATTTTTTTCACATACATTAGTACTTTCTCCCTTATAACTAGTTATAGTCTAACTTTTATTTCTGGGTTACACTTTCTTCAATATGTTCATTCGTAAGTATGTCAGGGCTAATTTTGCTTATATACACGGGGATATTTAGCTACTACGAGGAGGGTGATTACGGGACTCTTATTTGGATTCAGGATCTGCTCGCATGATAGCCAGGCTCTCGAGATTCTGAATTTGGCTTCCACGAGAAGCACTCCACCAAATTCAGACAGGCAGGAATTATTCAGGATTTCAGGATTCTGAATTTGGCTTCCACTAGAAGCACTCCACCAAATTCAGACAGGCAGGAATTATTCAGGATTTCAGGATTCCGAATTTGGCTTCCACTAGAAGCACTCCACCAAATTCAGACAGGCAGGAATTATTCAGGATTTCAGGATTCTGAATTTGGCTTCCACTAGAAGCACTCCACCAAATTCAGACAGGCAGGAATTATTCAGGATTTCAGGATTCCGAATTTGGCTTCCACTAGAAGTACTACACCAAATTCAGACAGGCAGGAATTATTCAGGATTTCAGGATTCTGAATTTGGCTTCCACTAGAAGCACTCCACCAAATTCAGACTGGCAGGAATTATTCAACGAGGACTTACCGCTTAGATGCTTGATTTCCAAGAGAGCGATTTACAATTCGGAGGCTGCTTTTATATGGCTCACCTAACGGCATTTGGTCATTTTGTTATTTTAGTTTGGCCTTCGAAAATTTCTGTTAATCGCTTCTTTTGCTTTCGACTGGGGTTGTTGTTGCCGTAGCAGAGTGTAAAATTATTTTTTTGCTCAGTATCGACTTTGCATGTTGTTGTTTTAAACCAGTTTTTGCTAGTTAGCTTGCTGCATGTAATTTGCCTGTGTTTGTTGTTGCTAATTTCTATGTGACTTTGGTTTTATTATTTGCTCTTTATTGCATTCCCGGTTTTGTACATGTTATTGTTGTTGTGCTTATTGTGTGCAGATTTCTTCTTGTTGAGTGCGGTGAGAGTTTTGTTTTCTTCCCCGGAGTTGAGCTTTCTGTTTGGTGTTCGATTCGTTCTCCTTCAACAAGTTCCCCAACTTGGTTGAAGTTGATTGGCCGTATTTATAGAATTAAGTCCACCTCAAGTTGGGTCCGCACAACTCGAGGTTACTGCATCCCTTGAAGCGATTTTCGCGGGATCAGCTCAGGTGGAGTGTGGTCCGGGTTCTACACCCGTATTTGTAAGGAAGTTATGCTTCCTGACAAGTTCATGGGCTGGAAGTTGAGCCGAGTGAATCCCTAGAGAAAACCATAAGGGATCTTATTCAGACTATTTCTCGTAGGATGCCAACCTCACACAAGGGCTCTGAACCAAAATGTTACAGCTGTCGAACAGCAGGACACCTGGAATGGAATTGCTTCCTGATATCTTCAATGATTTCCTGCTTCATCATGCAGTCGGTTGCGATGTTGATGCCTTGCATTGTACCATATATCGACTCTCGGGCATGCCCTCATCATCGGAAAACTCTTTCCAATTCTCGCATGTTGCTGAGGATGATGTCAGAAAAGCATTGTATGAAATTAAGTCGAATGCGACAGGTTGTTGTGAGTCGCTGCTTCCGCGGAATACATTTTCAGTCTACCATAATGATGTCGCACTATGCGTTTAATTTTAATCGCACTAAGCGTTTAATTCCGCATTGCAACTTGTTTCAATGCCAATTCATCTAGCTCGCGCTAGCCGCTGGTGAAGCGGTATTACACTTGTCGACCTTGGAAATAGTGACCCAACTTCTTGCGCTCAGGTGTTGAGGCAGGTCTTTTCCGCTACAGTAAGCGTATTGTTGTTTCCGCGTCTTCCCGTCTTTTCCGCTACAGTAAGCGTATTGTTGTTTAAGCGTATTTAAGTTTCCGCGTACAGAAATATAAATAAGTCTGGTATGTAGTAGTCAGTAGTTAGTTGAGTAGTCGGTAGTAATTAGTGAAGCTGAGCTTGAAAACCGTGCGCAACTCCAGCGTAATTTGTAATAAAGTGATCAAAGTGAAATTGTAGTGTTTCAATTTGAACGGACTGTGGAAGGTAGGACTTCAGAGAAGCCCACGACAAGGATATTTCAGAAAGAACCCCAACATATTTGGCGTAGCCGGTTATTACGAACCGAAAATCGTTCGCAGGTGAGTTTGTGTTAACACAAAATTTTAAAGGTGATAAATAAAGATAGGAATTTGTAGCGAATATATATTAATACTAACACACATAAATAATCCTGGGCAAGACTCGTAATCCTGTGGCTGAGTCTGGCTATTGGGGGATTATTATAATAATTTTTTGTGCAAATTTAGAAATTGTGAGACAAATGAAGAATTGAAAAACGAATAATTTCTGATAATTTTTGAGCAGTAGATTTAGCAGTTTTGCGAATACTACGAGGAAAAAAATGTTTTTGAAAGAAAATACGCGAAGTGTGACTATAATTATAAAGTGACGCGAAACTCAAGAGTGGCGGTGGCTCTTACGCTTGAGGTTGGATTTCAGCGCAAAACGTTGCTGAGGTTTTGATTGTTTTTTGCTCATTTGCTCGTCAGACCCAAAGTGTTGACAAAATTGCAAGCGTTGTCTTTTTGTTTGTGTTGTTTTTTGTTACTTTATGGATATTTCATTCGATTTTGAGACACGATTAAGGGATTTAGGAAGGGATTATAAAGATTTGGTGGGACAGTTAGACAGGTTCATTGAAAAAATTTTGGATAATCTTTCGTCCACCAAACAATAAGAAGAATTTAGTGTTAATAAAGGAAAAGATTAAAGATCTAGGTAGTCTCTCCAAGTTAGAGAAGGCGGATGCAATCTTAGAGGAGCTGCTCAATTTATATAAAATAAAAATAAAAGTGCGCTAAAGGAATTAGAAAGGTGGAAAACTGAATTTCACGACTTAAAAACCAGATACGACAACTTTTTGACGGACACAGAATTAGAGGCGATTTTAGTGAAGGAAGTGGAAGAGGAAAATATTAGATTGAGAAAGTTCATAAGTTCCCGATGTGTTTATATGAAATCAAAAACTAAGCACGTCTACGTCAGTCACTAACCTCGATTATTTCATTAACAGTAAGCTTAGCTGTACTGATCATATCAATAATGTGGTTCGTAAAATGTATCTTACTTTCCGTAGGTTGCGGTTTTGTGCAGCCTTTACACCGCTCGATACAAGGAGGAAACTCGTGATCCAATTAATTCTTCCCCACATATAATTTTTTCCGTGGTCTATAGTAAGCTTGATTCACAGTCTTCTCTAAAATTGTCGGTTGCATTTAATCATGCTACTAGATATGTTTTTGGCCTTCGTGCGTATGCTCACTTGGCCCAATACAGGAATGGAATCTTAGGCTATGATATTTTTTGCTACTTGGAAATTAGAAACTTTGTTTTCCTACACAAACTGATTCACGCTAAGATCCCTGCTTATTTGTATGAGAAATTACAACCCGTAGAAGCTTGCTACTCAGTACGCCTAGTTGTAAATCCTTAAATGCAAGCAGATTCTTCTTCGTCAATGCTGTATGGTTAAGGAATTCTCTGCCCAGTAGAATAACTGTGATTGACTGGCGGGGGGGGGGGGGGTGTAGTTTCAGACGGGCTATTGCTACATACTTTGGTTAGCTTTATTCTTGATGGTTACTTAACTCACTTTAATTTTTTCTTCTGTCTTTGCTTTCTACTCTTTCGTAACTTAATTTTAGTATTTAGTTATGTACTTGTTTCTATCTTTTATCTTTATTTCTTGATTATTATAATAAGTTACCAATCTATTTACTATAAAAGACTTATGTCTTATTGTGCTCCACATTTGTAACTAACAATAAATAAGTAAATAAATAAAAACATCTCCAACACTGACCGGTTAACCCGCTCAGAAGCGTTCGCTTGAGGAGAATAGACCTCGGTCCTCACATGCTTAACACCATACTTGGACAATAACGATTTAAACGACTCGGACACATACTGTTTGTCATTGTCAGAATGGACAAACTCAGGGACGCCAAAGACATAAAACACACTACTTTCCAAGTACTTCACAACATTCACGGTGGTGGCTTGACGCATGGGATGGAGGAAGACAAACTTTGAAAAATGGTCTAAACACACAAACAAAACGGTATTCCCATTCTTTGTTCTGGGATATGGACCCATGAAATCAATATAAAGACACTGGAAGGGTCGTTCAGTTCCCCCATCCGGGCACGGCGCATAGAGTTAGTGGCCTTACTTCCTTTGCATACATCACAGTTTTTAATCAAATATTGCACATTCCTTACCATGCCCGCCAATAATATATACGCCTTAACTGGGCCAGCGTCTTGTGTATTTCTCTATGTCCAGCGGAAGGGGAAGAATGGCAAGCCTCCAAAAGCTCCGAACGCAGCTCAGTTGCCACAGCTTGCAGGCATGGTCCTCCTGTACCACAACCCCAGTCATAAATCCCGTCCGTCTGTGCACGTAACCGTCCGAAATAAGTAGGTCAGGCAGTCGGTCTTGGTTCTTCGTAATGTTCTCCCTCAGCTCCTCATATCCCTGCGAAGAGAAAGCTGGGGAGCTGAGGTTTACCTCCAAGGTCCTGTTCATTCTTCCTAACGCTTCCATGTAAATCCGGGAAAGAGCATCAGGCACCACATTTTGAGCTCCTTTTCGGTGCTCAATATTAAAATTGTACGCTTGAAGTTTTAAGATTCATCTGGGAAGCCTGGCAGACAGATCTTTTGACTCAACAACCGCTTCAAGCTTGCGTGATCCGGAATCATGGTGAAGGGTAGTCCTTCTACATAAGGACGGAACTTCTTTACGCTTAATATCGTTGCATAACACCCCAGCTCAGTGACACTATAATTCCTCTGAGCCTTATTGAGCTTTGCAGACATGTAGGCGATAAGATGCTCATTCTATTCGTCTTCCATTTGGAAGAGTACTTCCCCTAGCCCTTGCGTCGATGCGTCGCACTGTATATAAAAGTGCCTGTCAAAGTCCGGATTCGTCAAAACTGGCGCTGAGATAAGACTCTTTTTAAATCTGTCAAAGGTCAGCTTTGCATCGTCAGTTAAGGTGAACTTCCTCAGGTGGTCCTTCTTCAAACAGTCATGTAGCGGGGCTGCTACCGTCGCGTAGTCTTTAATGAAACGTCGGTACCACCCCTACATGTCTAGAAACCTCCTCAACTGTTTAGCCGTTCTGGGCTCCGGAAACTCGTCAATTTCCTCCACCTTCCGGCTTTTGGTCTTGATACACCCGTTCCCGACAACATAGCCCAGATACCTCACTTCTTTGAAGCAAAACTTGCTCTTTTCGACGTTAATGGTCAGTTTGGCATCCCGCAGACATTTGGCCTCCCGATCCAACAGCGAAAAATGTGAGTCGAAACTGGCAGAACACACGAGAAGATCGTCGAGGTAGACAAAGACATTCTTCCGCAAGGCAGAGGGAATGATTTTGTCCATCAGCCTACACATTCACTGCGCGACGTTGCACAGCCCGAAAAGCATCACTGTAAACTGATACAGTGGTCTACGTGGGACTGTGAACGCCGTCTTACACCTCGACTTTTCCTCTAGCGGTATCTGCCAAAATGCGTCCTTCAGATCAATCGCACTGATGTATCGCATGTCTTGCATCCTGCTAAGGATGCCCTCAATGTGAGGTAACGGGTATGCGTCCTTTGCCGTCCATTCGTTCAATCTTCTTGCATCAAGACACAGTCGGTTCTTGGTGTCTTTCCTCACCAACGAAACTGCTCCAGCTGCTGTTGCTGACCTCGATGACTCTCAGACTCAGCATACGGTCAAGTTCATCAAATATCAGCTTCTGGATCGCGGGCGAGATAATGAGGTTGCTTCATAGGCAGCTGCTCGTCCACCACTTCTATTATGTGCTCCTCCATGTCGGTTCAGCCAAGACCCAGAACAGCAAACGAAGGAAATCGTGCCTTCACTCTCTCCAGATCCATGCCTTGCTCGCTAGTGAGGAAGTGTCGGTCCGTTTCATATGTCAGGTCCGTTGATGTCGGTACCAGTCCGCTCACAGACGCTGGACCTGTTGCGTCTCTCACACAAACACTCGGACACCTACTAATTACTGACAACCCGAAAGTTCGCCAGAAGTCAACCCCAAAATAAAAATCTTGCTGTAAAGCCGGAACTATGAGGAAATCCATGTGCTTTGTGAAACCCTCCCACTCAAACGGAAGTGATACCACTCCCCCGACTGCAGTCTCATCTCCAGTTGCAATTTTACTCTTCTGCCCCTTTAACGGAAGCACTTGTCTCTTTCGCTTTTGTAAAAAATCATAAGCGCCTTTTCCGATACAGTTGGCAGAAGGGCAGAAGCTCCCGAATCTAGCAAAGCCGTAACGAAGGTGGATGGTGATACCTTCGTCTTAGCGAAAAATCTATTATTGCCTTCCAACGTCGCAATGGCGTATATAATAATTTTTTTAATCCGCCTCAATAACTTCCTCTTCTCACGCATTTTGCAATTTTTTCGTAGTTCCTCCTTTTTGAGTTGGTACCTATCACGCTCACAAAAATCCTTGCTCTTGCAGCCTCGTACTCAACCTAGCGCTGGTGCAGGCTTTTAACTGGACGGCTGGCTTGCTTCTCCAACCTGACGGGATCCTTTCTCCTAAGAACCATGATAGGTTCCCTGGGGATTATTCCTTTTGCGCAGGGTTCCCCGGGTTCCCTGCAGGATTCACGTTTTTTGGACTTTGCACACAATACGATATATCACTATCACATAGAAAACACTTCAAATCATGGAATGCGGACTTACACTTCGCGTCATCCCTCTCCACGTTTTTCTTAAAGTGGTCACCCGGCATCCCACAACTGAAACACAAATTCAAATGAAAGGCGGACGGACAAAGCACTTGATTCCCGGACGCTTGCGGACTGACGGACGTTGCCTTGAACAATGACAGCAATGGACTAGACGTATTGGTAGATGGACGAGACACTGACGGATAAAACGTTGACACACGCTGATCTCCAGGATTCCGTATATGAGAGGGCTTAGAGGCGGGCTGGAGGCAGCCTGGAGGCGTCCCGCCGGACTTGTCCTGGATCTGAAAGGTCCTAAGGCCTTCACTTGGAAGGTGAGATCATGGACCTCAGAGTAAAACTCTTCAAAACTTTCTGCACTGTGTTGCTTACGGTCCATAATCTTCCTTAAGATCTCATAATCAGAGTTAGCAGCTCTGAAATGGCTGAGAAGTTCCTTTTTGAGGTCTAAGTAGTCGAAAGCCGGATCCGCCTCATGTTCCTCAAGCAGCTGCCAGTATCACTTAGCTGCAGCTTCGGTGACGTGACAGCGGAATTCGGTGAAGAGCTGTCCGTATGTGTCTTCGTACTGCTCGCACAACTTCTCAATACGGAACACAAGGTCTCCACTGTCATCTACTTACAAGAGCCGTCGAACTTGACATGCCACTTGTAAAGATCGACTCTCTTCCGCCCCTCTAACTCACTGCGGCTGTGCATCACTGAAGGACCATCAGATGGCTTCGGCCTACGACCAATCGACCGCCCCTCGACCTGTGAGTCTCTCAGCCCCACAGAAGTGTCTCCGGGTGTTTAACGTGAGCGCCTGCCAAGACTGGCTTAAGCTCACGGTGTGCCATCACACATGGGGTTGAAGTCTATGCGTCAACCAACGCCCCCTTGAATAGGTACCTGGTACCAGTCCGCGGGAACCAATTCGAGTACTTGCGTAAAGGACAAGCACTCCCTCTTGGTGAGGGGTCGAGGCCTTTCTAACACCTCTGCCGTTCTATGGGTCACGGCACCCGGTTGCAATGCAACTCCACACCGAGCTATAAAATTATAGCTCTGCCCGCGTACGTTTGGGCGTCAACCACAGCCCCCACGATGCTCCCACAAGGGGTCCTTCCAACAATGACCAGGCTGAGCGTGAGCGAACACGCTACAGGGGCTCCTGATCCCCGTGGTACCAGACAAAGCCTCTGGTCAGACTTCGTAGTCAAGACTACTACCAGTTGGGCTCCTTACAGCCCGGGACCGGTCGCCTATAAGTTTTTAAGTCCAGCTGTGGATAGAACTTGGTGCAGACAGAAACTGCCCACACCAAACGTGAAAACAGTCTAAAGACATGTGTATGGACATGTCTTCCTCACTGTGGGAGCGAGGCCTATCCGTACCTCTTCCACTCAGACAGGGAGCGGCACCCAAGACGGGGTTTAACCCCAATTTAGCTGGACCCCCAACAAGATGTAAAAATCTTTGATTCCGGGGTGAGGCGTTGAGACCAACCTCAGCACCCCCCGAAACCCGTGGTACCAGATAACCTCTGGTCAGGCTTCGTAACGGTGTTACTACCGGTGAGCTCCATACCGCTCGGGGACCGGTGGCCCCAGGAGAGACGGACACCAGGAACGCAACACCAGTGCAGCACAACAGCTCTGTCCTCCCGAAGGACGACAGTTAGGCTGGCACACATATAACATGCACACTTCATTCAGCACAACCAACACATACATCGCCATCCAACCCCACCCAACACACACACACAATCACCTACAACTTACCTATTCATACAACCCATACGCCACATACACAAGACCACCCACGCACAAAATTGGGCAGCTAACCTACCCTCGCACGACGCTCCACGAACACTCTACCGGCGAACCGGTCCAGACATTCCAGTTGCTCTGATGTGGAGAGAGCCTCACTCACACAGAACCCCTGGTCAGTCCAACTAATACCCATAGCCCCCAAATCCCTAAAGTCCGAGTACAACGGGCAGACACACAGGACATGCAGCCAATCCTCAATCTCAGCTCCACAGTCACAAGCTTCTGAAGCCGTGAGGCATCTCTTAAACAAAAATGCATTAAGAGAGCCATGGCCAGTTAGCAAGAAGCCCAAGCTCAGACTGAAGCCAAACCAAGGATGACTTGCAGCAAATGTGACGTCCCGTATGTACTCATACGTCGTCCTACCCTTTTCACTATTGTTCCATCTAGTTTGCCAGCTAGATGAAACACATTCACTCAAGAACGCTTTGCGCTCTGTCACACTAAGCCTCTCCACATCACTCTCAAACCATTCATGCTGAGGCAATGGTAATCCCCTCCTGCATCTGAAGATGGCCGCACGACGGACCACCTCCAAGTCAAGAGGGGCAACCCCCATTAATACCTGTAGGGCCTCCGTGGACACCGTACGGCATACTGGCAGGCATGCAGCAAGAATAACCCTCTGGCATGCCAGAATCTTGCGATACCCAGCAGCAGACGTTACCACATCGCACCAGACCGACGCACCAAAGGTTGCACACGCAAGAAAGAGACCCCCATAGAGGACACGGACAGCACGTCTACTCAGACCCCAGTCACACCTAAGCAGCCGACGCACCTGACCCACCACACACACAAGACGCTCTCGCGTATGTGTCAGATGGGGAAGGAAGTTCATCCTTTCACCGATAGTCACCCCCAAGTACTTGACCTCAGTCTCATACTTGAGGGAGACACCAGATGCACGGACAATTGGATGTCGATTACGTGATAATCTGCCCTTGAGCAGCATTATCACGGTCTTGTCCATTGCCACGTCCACACCCACCTGAGCACCCCACTCACACACAACACTCATGGCACTTTCTCCCAAGGATTCAATCGCGGCACGCGACCGACCCTCAACGAGGACAAGCAGATCGTCGGCGTAAGCACAGCACTTCCAGGACAGACCAAGACGCCGCAACAGAGGATCCATCATGAGGTTCCAAATAAATGGACCACAGACGGAACCCTGCGGACAGCCCCTGACCACATCAGCCCAGACGCACTGATTACTTCCAGCCACGCAGGCCTTTCTGTCAGAGAAGTAACTCTCCCACAGTCCAACCTCACGGCAGCCCAACTCACGTAGCCTACTGGTGATACTAGACCAGCTCAAGTAGTCAAACGCACCCTTGAAGTCCACAAATACGCCCAAGACATATTCCGCACTAGAGGAGCTCACACAATCCCTCACATACGCCCACGCATCCTCCACAGACCGACCACTCCTGAAACCAAACTGCCAAGGACACATGTCATCACGCAAGCACTCATGAAGCCGTTCTACCATAACCCTCTCCAGCACTTTTCCAAGTACCGGAAGAAGGCTAATCCCCCGATAGGATCTAGGATTAGACCTGACCCTATCAGGCGACTTCAAGAGCACAATGACTCTGGCGGTCTTCTATTCAGAAGGAAAGTATCCGTCACGCACACACTTCCCGAGCAGGGCAACCAGGTATTCAGGAATTACCTTCCAGATGGCTTTCACCATCTCTCCAGTAATCCCATCCAACCCGGGAGACCTCCTGGACCTTATCAGCGAGACCGCACACCCAACTTCCGCGGTCACCAATTCAGGGGGACCAACAGGCAGCCCCACATCGTGAGGATGACCTGAAGGCACCGCACCAGGAAAAAACTCAGAAAGAAGTACACTCATAGAAGCATTCCATGTTGGCAACACGGAATCGCCAACACGGATGCCACTAATTTCAACAATCCTTCTGTTGCCACGACACACCTTATACAGCTGACCCCAGGGGTCATCGCTGTGGCGCACAGCAAACTGTCTCCATTCATTCTCCTTAGTCGCCATAAGCATGCGCTTATATTCTTTCAATTCGCGCCTAAACGACAACCTGAACTGATCAATATTCGCATCACCAGCAATTCGCGCTCTCTGGAAACGTTTCCTGAGGCGGCGAACCTCCCTACGTTTCTCCGTCAAGCCGCGTGTCCACCACTTCACCCCTCTACGATTTGCCAACCGGCATCTCTCGAAGAGCTCGTCGTTGACACGCGAAACGGCCTCAGTTAAACTGGCTACCTGCTCATCCACACCAAGGTTGTCAAAGTCAGCAAGTGGTACCGAAGTAACCGCCTCCCCGACCCTAACCGCATACGTATCCCAATTGACCCCCAGAGTACGCCAACGCTTAGTGATACTGCCCGTATTTTCTACATGGCCATAAGTGACCTCAATCTCAATGAGATTGTGATCACTTACACTTAAGCCCCCCCGGATGGACCAACGAAATCCATACAGATTCATTGCCGCCTCATTCGCAAACGTCACGTCAATGTCACTCACACCTCTAGGCCCTTCAAAGGTATACCACTCACTCGGCTCATTGAGCACGTGCACGCCACTACTCGTGACCCAATCACTCAGCATCTCGCCGCGCTGTTGACTCAGCCGCCCAGCCAATCTGGACGTTTTGCTGAACCAAAGCGCGGACGATGCATTCGCGTCAGAACCGAGGATAACGGGATTGCTACTCGCAAGTAGTAGCACCCTATCCATATACCTTATATAGGGCTCTAGATCACCGCTATAACGGCAGTACACACTTGCCAACAAGAGCTTGCCATACACACCCTCCACACTCACACAAACACCCCATTCGCTTGAATCAACGAGCATACACTGGGTATGCACGTCATTCACTACCACAGCAGCATTGCCCCCCACATCGGAGAAGACACGCATACCAGCTGGCAAACCCCTTACCCCACCCTGCTGGTAGTACGGCTCCTGCAGCAGAGCAAAGCTGCTGCCAGACTCGCACAGAAACTGCCCCAAGTCACCCATCGTAGCGTAAGCGCGCTGACAGTTCAACTGCACAATCTTACAAGACATTCTAATGTCTTGCATTCGCGCGGGCAACATATGCAGCGTGAATGGGGCAGTCAGCCGACATCATACGATGTGCAGCTGGCCTCCCATTGAACGCGCAGTTCCGGCAGTGCAGAGCATTCTCGCACTTCCGACCATGATGGCCAGACTGCCCACAACGACGGCAGACATCCTCTTTCAGCCTACTCTCGCTCACCCTGTGGTCCAAGCTGAGACAGCGGAAGCAGCCAGGAGTCGTCTCGTGTTCCCACACACGGAAGCAGAACCACTTGATGTAGCAACTACCTACCTCCAGGACAGCTTCCATGGCACGGCCACTACCCTCCAGGATGACGTTAGTCGCATCATCTCCGCCCTCCTTCCAAGGGCGGCTCACGAGTTTGACTTCCTTCTTGAAGGTCTCCAAGGTCATCCGCTCCTTGAGGTTCATCTCGTAGAGATCACCCATGAACTCGTCAAGAGTGATCCTACAGTGGACCCCACGAACTACGACCTTGGGACCAAGCTTCTTATTTACACTCACGTCCAACCCAACCTCGCTAAACTTCGGATTTAGCACGATTTTTTCGCGCTCGGACACGGAGGGGGTGCGAATAATCGCACCACCACCACGAAGAGCCTTAACTTCGTGTACGCGCACACCCAGGGTCGGGCCCACCTGCTTCACCACCTTGTCAACCACTTCCTTGGGTGTCTCACCGGCCTTCCGGCTCTTGACCACCAAGGACCACGTCTCAACCGGCTTGACAGCGGGGCGCGCAGGAGGCAGGGCTGGAAAGGCCGAGGGCGCTGCCACAACGGTGCTACCACCAGCACCAGCAGGGACCCCCGAAGGACCCACCATACCCCCCACCACCGGCCGATTCACCGGCACTGGCCGACCCACCGGCGCCACGAAGC
This sequence comes from Sicus ferrugineus, assembly GCA_922984085.1. NCBI lineage: Eukaryota > Metazoa > Arthropoda > Insecta > Diptera > Conopidae > Sicus > Sicus ferrugineus. Next base: position 39,911,992 of record OV277349.1, read on the forward strand.
CGCCACTGGCGGTTCCTCGCTCCTCCAAGCGTCCCTTTAGACGCTCGTTCTCTCCCGAAAGCTCGATGAGCAAACGCTCATACCCCCCGGCTACGTCTAAAATTCGACGGGTCAGCGACCGGCTGACACCGTCACCCTCAAAAAGGACCCCAGTGAGGGCACCCGTGACTGCCTTGAGCCGTTCACCGAACGACCCAGAGGCAGCGGTGGCAACCACCGGAGCACTCACATGAGTACCCTCACGGGCACTCCCACCGGAACCCTTACATGCCTTAGCCTTACCACTTACCTTGGTGGCAAACTTGGGGCTTACCACCTTCATGTCGCAGTCTGACGACGATGACGAGGACTCGCAATCGCTCGTCAGACCCACCATCTTCAGCGCGTCAACCGAAATCGCCTTCTTAATGGCCTTCCCGGTTCCACTCGCCTTCCTGGCGTGTTTGGAGGCCGCAGCGATCTCCGACTCGGAGACCGCGGACGAGTCCTCCCTTGCGGACTTCACCACAACCACGCCCACCTCCGTCGCACCGTTCACTTCAACCGCGACGGCCTTCTTTCGCGACTTCACGCGCGCCGGCTTTGTGGACATATCCACCGCACTCGACACTTCTACAAGTGTATAAAACGAACCACGGGACCGTCAAAATCGGCACAACAGTATTATATATAATATATTATATAATATATTATATATTCGCGCAAATAACCGCACTCACACGATTTTCAGCGCAAAAATCGCAAAAATCCAAAAAGTCACCCCTAGGTAGGACTTAAAAACAAAATAATTTGTTTAAACAAATTATTAACAAAATTTGTGCAAAAAACGCACTCGCACAACTTATTACCGTATACCGACGGTATCACAGCACCAAAAACTGCAAAAAATCCGAAAACTCCAAAAAAGGCCTACCTAGGTAGTCCGCCACGAAAACACGACTAGTCACCACCACACCTGGAAAGCAACTGACTCTCTCAGCCCCACAGTGTCCCTCCGCGGAATTGGCCCAGCTTCGCCCAGACCAGGAGTAGAGGCACCAACTGGCTCCAGCCCTTCCGAGTTGCGAACCGCTGGCGCCTCCACTGCGGCCACCCTCCTACTCAGTAAAGCCACGTCTACACGCATTCGCTGCATATCTTCTGCGCAGTTCAACAACATTTGGTTTTGATGCATGAGCAGAGCCATCATAGCCTGGAGACGGGACCTGCGGAGGATTCTCTTCCGACATATCCGAAAGCTTCTCCAGCTTCTGACTGAAACTGACGGAGTACGCTAAAAGGTCCAACACCGCCGACTTCGACCGCAAATCCGGCTGCTGCCCGACACCTAAGCTCGACCGTCCAAACACCATATCAGCACACTAGTCGAAATAGTTCACCGGGAGAAAGTCTACTCGGCCCGGTATCCCGGTGTGTATTTGGTTGAGTACTGAACCGACTATTTGAGTTTCTAGAGCCCTGATAACACTCCTAGTGATCGGTCTCCTTATGCCGAGATCCAGCCCAGATTCACGCTCCTCCATACACTGAGCACTCTACTTCAAACCCACTCACTCCTCCCTCACACGCTCACTCACCTAACTCAAATCGAGGACATAAAGATCCTGGCTTCGAAGTGGATCGGAGTAAGCTTAAAAATCAATAAAGAACCGAGACTGAAAGCCAAAAGGAAAGAAACAAACAAAATTTAATGCCAAAAACCAAAATCCAAATAAACCTCTTATTATATAAAAAACTAATTTTAAATGGCTGAAAAAAACTATAAATTAATATAAACACAAAAGGAAAAAAAACAAAGTAAACCAAAATCTTCAAAAAAACAAAAATAATAAAATCAGAAGTATTTCTGTGCTTAGGCTGATGTGCTTGAGCTGGCCATGTAGGAAACCGAGCGCCCAGTCGTGTGAGTCAGTCATGTCACGTCATGTTCTCAAAATCCCGCGAAAACTCCCGTCAGCCTATGCTGCAGATTTGGAACGTGACACTACAGCATTTCGCCAAAGCTACTGCGCTGGATGCCACGCCCTCCCACCCCACCCCAGCATCTTACCCCCAGTGAGTTTGCCGGCGATCCACCTCACAGCACACGCCATGAAAAGCTGCTGTACCGGCACCTGCACGCTAGTAACTCACCATTGTCAACCCCAAGCGAGAATCCCTGCGACCGGTACCACTTCCGACGCCACTGGTGCTGTCAAAAGGAACTCGATCGCAAAAACTTCCGCAACCAGAAATTTTGACAACCCCAGACGCTACTAAAGGATCCCACTTGACGGATCCTTATGGTTCGAGGCAGCGAACGAGATTGCCAAACCGTTAACAAAAAAAAAAGAAATAGCAGAAGAGACAGAAGTCTGATAAAAAAGACAGCAAGGTGAAGAAAAATGCCTTGGGCGCCATTTGTAGTGGGCCAGGTTCAGGTGGCAGTGGCATGGTGGCAGCGGCTCAGCTCGCCAAAGGGGGGGTTGTTGCCACCTTAACCTACAACAATTTTCGTGCCAATTTTTGTTATATATAAAAAAGGAAAAGAAAAAAAAAGTTTAGAAAAAAGAGGAAAGGGAGGAAGACAGGAAAGAGGAAATTAAAGGAGAGTAAGAAAGAAAAAGAAAGAGGAAACCATACACCCATCGCGCATGTGCTGAGTGCGCACCCTTTCACCCTAAGATGACATGGTGCATCTTACAAATTCCCAACCATTTTCCCACCATTCACTTACCTCACCAACCTCCATTCACTTTACCCCACTCATACCACAATTCACCTTACCCCACTCATACCACCACCTAAACCAGACATAATCTGACCCTGCACTCTCATCAGCTGCACACTTTCACCCCGAACGACACAAGACATCACAAACCCTATTGTCCTGTCCGTCAGTGGTGGAGCGAACCCACCTCTCTTGTGACCAACAAAGTTACAACCGTGAATCACACTCTGGCTCCAGCGTTGTTAGTGTGATCCCCTGCCACTAATTCCGTCAAAAGTCTTGTTACTGTTCGACACTCATTTCAGTCTGTACGTCACCACCAGGAGCGCCTGCTCCCTCGCTTCAGGTCCCCCAGCACATCGGTCTAAATGCTGCGTTTAGTTACGCATTCTGAGAATCAAATAACTCAAACAAAAAGGAAAAAAACAAGTGTCTGTGCATCTTTTCTTTTCCTCCTTTATTTTTTTATTTATTCACAAACTTACTTAATATTTCATTTAAATTTTAGGTTAAATTTAATTCCTAGGTATAATATTTTTTTAGCTTAAATCTAATTCAATTTTATTTAAATAATTTTAATTCACTTTTAACTCCAATTTTGGTACAAATTTTAACTTCAATTTTAGTTTAATCTTAAGTTCAAGGTATAATATTTTTTTTCAGCTTAAAATCTAGTTCAATTTTAATTTAATAATTTTAATTCACTTTTAATTTCAATTTCAGTACATATCTTAATTTCCATTTAATTTAATTTTAAATTCAGAACAAACTTGCGGTCCTCGGTGGCTCGGTGGCGTAGTGCGTGACACACTCATCAGCGGGCTCCAGGGATGTGGGTTCGAGTCCCGCCTGCGCATGGTTGTCAACTTCTAAAAATTTGTGTTGTTTAAGTCTTTTTTAGCGTACTTAAGACCTCGCCCAGCGCAATTATTGTATAAGAACGAATAAAACTTTGACTCCCTTAATTCCCTTTCCTTCCCCTCCCTCTGTCAGCCAACCAAGCAGTAGCTCGTGTTAAATGCATAGGAAAAAGAGCAGCTTCTCTTGAGAGAAGCTTTCCCACCCACTTATAACGTCAATGCTTTTAAAAGAGGTGTAAATCGACATTACTCCCACTTTCCCCCTTCCCACTAACCTTTTCCCTTCTAACCAACGAATGCTTTGCATGGATAGGGGGCATCCCCTGAGTTTGGTTCTATCTGCCATAAAAAAAAGAGAGCTATTGTAAAATCTGTTATAAAAAACAAAAAAAAAACTTCATGAAAATTAAATAAATTCAATCCTATGTGAAGGAGAGTTATATAAGTTGAATTTGCTTAGGTATAATTTTACGTTTTTTTCAAGAATGTACCAAAAAACGTCGGAGACTTTTTATATGGCCCAATATTAATCTAAACTGAGCTTTTAATTTCTAAGTTAACTTGAAGAACGTAGGAAGAGAATGAATTAATAATGTTGTTTAACGAAACTAATTCAAACTTGATTATAAATAATAATCTTAATTGAGCTTTTAATCTTAAAGTTAACTTGAAGAACGTAGGAAATTTACCAGATATGTTGGATCAATAATATATAGACGGATATATGTATTCCCGTATGTTTAATTATTTAATAAAGGAGAATTTAATGAATATGAAATCGGCTTAATATATAAATATGTGAGTAAGTGGTTCCGCCTGCTTGAGGTGACACACCAGATGGGGTTTACCAACCAAAGTAGGGTGGTATAGAAGGGGGAGGGAAATTCTACCTACTCCTCCTCCCGTCAGATATTTACCGATAGGGGATATCTGCTCGTCTGATTGCCGTTTGGCTACGTGCCCATAGTATTAGCCCAGCTTCGTCCATTGATTTTCTAACGGGGTTTTTCATTTCGCTGTTGGGGCTAAGGATCCCCCCTTTCTCTGAACACGGCCGGAAGAGCTGGGCAAACCACCGGTAGTGGAAGATTTAAATTTAGATTTAGAAGAAGATTTTTTTTATTGAATACCAACCCCAAACGTTACAACCTTTATGGTATTGAAGAACTGTACGTCTAAGGTGGCATTACACCTATTTCTGGCCAGGTTGCGCAGCAGTTATATTAGTTTAAACCTTGCCTGTTTAGTGTTACTATATGTTACATTATTCCGCAATAATTTTTTGTCGTAAATGATGGGTGAATGTTGTATTTTTGAAAGAATTTTGCTAATTTGTATTTTGATTTTCCCGTGTAAGTCCAAGTCTTTTCGTCATTATCTTTCTTGCCTATCTTTTTTCTTTTAGTGTCTCTTCTGATCTTGTCCACCAGGCCTTTTTGTATCCATTGCTTGTCGCTATGGCATATATTTTATTCAGTTCTTTCCTGTACACCTGTTTTGTTAAAGGTGTTCGTTCAAGTCTAGTTATTAATTGTCTAAGCGCAGCGTTTTTGTGATGCTAAGGATGATTTAATGTATTGTGTATTATTATGGATGTGGATGTAGGCTTCCTGTATATTTCGTAATCAGGTTTGTTGGCTATCTCGTTTATCCTTATTGTCATGTCAAAATAATTTATTTTTCCTTCCTTTTCCGTTTCCATTGTAAATTTTATATTTTTGTGTTGTTTGTTGAGATAGTTCAATATCTGTTCTTCGTTGTTCCCAGTTAGTAAACATATGATGTCATCAACGTATCTTGCATAGAACGTCACTCCTACGATCGTCGTTATTTCCTCCATATACTGTTCCTTCAGGCTTTGCATGAGCACCTCCATGACGAAGTTACTTCTTTGTATCTACACCACCCAATATCCGTCCGTTTTTTGGTCGCGTCATTAGATTGTGGAATAATTCCCTGCGAATGTCTTCCCGCCCCCTTACAGCGTCGAAACCTTTAAGCGAAGTGTAAACCGTCACTACCCCCCCACTAACCTGTCATCCCTTCGTGAATCAACAAGTGCTGTGCATGGATAGGGGGCATCCCTTGAGCTTGGTTTCATCTGTCATAAAAAAAAATAGACTGCAATGCGCATATATGGTCGGGATCTTGGCGAACATATCTTCAGCTTCTACACCGTACCCAAAGTCGTGCGTTGAAACTTATATGGGACAGTAGGGTATCAAGCTCTATTGAAACCTTTGGGCGTCGTCGTGACATAGGGTGTGTATTATTATTTTGCTCTTACTTTAATGGTAAATGCTTATCTGAAGTAGCCCGCTTGATTCCGTTCAAACGAATCACGCATTATAACGAGAATTCGGTTTTTGGTCGCGCTATTAGATTATGGAACAATCTCCATGCGCATGTCTTCCCGCCTACTTATAACGTTGAAACCTTCAAACGAAGTGTAAACCGTCACTACTCCTTCTTTCCGCTTCCCGCTAACCTGTCAATCCTTTCGAACCAAGAAATGCTATTCATGGATAGGGGGCATCTCCTAAGTTTGGTTTCATCTGCCATAAAAAAAGCGTATACAAAATAACTTTTACATGCCAATACAGCTAAATAGGACAAACTGGAAGTAAGATAAAAACAAAATTCCGCGAACACAAGAGACTGCAACAGGAAGACACAAAAACCAAGCGGAACACCGGAGTCAAACTTCGCAAACCACATGTTTGACAATAAATGCACGCCGAAACGCATTAGAAAAACAGTCAAGCTACTACATTTTCAACATAAAGGACAACGTCTAAACGTATTAGAAAACATGGAAATATACAAACAGAAAACTTTTGACGGGAGAATAATAAATGAACACACAAACAGCACGTCCGACGTAATATTCGAACCTCTACAGAAAGAGGAACAAAAATACTAGTACTATTATCAGAGCAGAAACTTAGGACCAATTCACAAAAACCAGTAAAGGAAAAATCGCAGACTCTTGCCTACCTCTAAGCGCAAGCCATAAAGACAAACGCATAATGAACTGACGATATTTTTTTTTTTTTTTTTGATGGCAGATAGAACCAAACTCAGGGGATGCCCCCTATCCATGCAAAGCATTCGTTGGTTTAGAAGGGAAAAGGTTAGTGGGAAGGGGAAAAGTGGGAGTAGTGTCGATTTACACCTCTTTTAAAAGCTTCGACGTTATAAGTGGATGGGAAGACATGCGCAGGGAGACTATTCCACAATTTAACTGCGCGACCGAAAAACGAATTCTCGCGGTAGTGGGTAGTGCGATGGAACGGGATCGAAACGTAAAAGGGGTGCACCGCTCTGGAAAGCCGAGTAGATCTGTTGAATACCTGAACCGAAGGGATCAGGCTGGCTACTTCAGAGGAACAGTTACCATTAAAGTATCGGTAGAATAAGGTTACACACCCCACATCCCAAGGTTTCAATAGAGCTGGATACCCTACTGTCCCCTATAAGTTTTATCGCACGACCTTGTATACGGTCCAGAAGCTGAAGATATGTTTTCGAAGCTCCAGACCAAATATGCGAGTTGTACTCCATTTTCGGACGGATATAAGTGGTGTAGACACAACGAAGGTCGGTTGGAGTGAAGTATTTCTTGCACCGCTTTAAAAAGCCTAAGCACTTGGCTGCTTCTTTCGACACATCAAAAATGTGATCGTTCCAACGAAGATCGCATTGTATTGACCACTCTTGGATTTTGTTGAGGTCAGATTGGAGTGTGTCATTCATAATTCTGCATTTTCTATTGATCTCCAGAATAGAAGGGCGCCTGGAGAATGAATATGAATGACAAATGTTGCTGTCATCAGCAAACGAGTAGACGGGGTTTGATGTCAATGACAGAAGGTCATTGATAAAAATGAGAAAAAGTGTTGGAGACAGGACCGAACCCTGCGGAACTCCAGCATTAATGGAGTGCTCTTCGGAAGCAAAGCCGTCTATCACAACACGAATAGAACGGCCGCTGAGGAAACTCGATATCCATCAAGTGAATGTATTACCGAAACCATAAGCAGCCAGTTTAGACACAAGTGCTTTATGCCACACTCGGTCAAATGCCTTGGAGATATCCAAAGCAACAACCTTGCTCTCACCGAATTGGTGAATACAACTGTTCCACCGCTCGGTGAGGAACGCCATCAAATCGCCTGTGGAGCGGTGAGCACGGAAACCGTACTGGCGATCGCTGACCAATTGGTTGCCCTCTAGATACCTCATCAAGTTAAAATTTACAACGCTCTCCATAACTTTGAAGAGCATTGAACAGATTGCTATGGGCCGGTAATTAGCAGGATTCGTAGCCTCACCTTTTTTGGGAACTGGCTGCACATTGGCAATCTTCCAGGAATTAGGAAAAACTCCTGAAGTAAACGATAAATTAAAGAGATTGCGCAATGGGCAAGCCAGTGTTGAACACGAGTGAAGATCTGATCATCCTTGAGGAGAGTTGGAATAGACGATCGCGTCTGATTCTTCACCCTCCCCACGAACAACCAAAAGTTCTTACTACCCTTAGGGTATTGAAGAACTCTACGTCTAAGGCGCTGCTCGTAGAGAGCTTTTTCGCGCTTTAGAGTGGCATTACACTTATTTCTGGCCTGATTCCGCAGCAGTTTAGTATCAGCAGTTTTGTTTAAACGCCAATTCCTAAATGCTTCCTCTTTGGACCTGACTGCTTGTCTGCAAGTCGCATTAAACCAGGAATGGTCTTCTGGTTTAATGGAAATTCTTTTATTGGGTATGAAAGACCTCATACCAAATAAAATTATATTTTCTACCAATTTTGCTGCAGCATTTATGTTTCTATCCCTGAAACAGAATTGCCAATTGAAACGGCTGAAAAAGGAGTTCAGCGCATCCCAATTAGCCTTCTCATAAAGCCACACTGTCCGCTTCGTAGCTGGCTGTTGAGCGGATTGAATATGACTAGAATATGGGAAGGTAGCAGAAATTGTAGCGTGGTCCGAATTACCAAGAGGTGCAAGAACATTCACATCATACTTGCTGTGATGTGAAGTTAGAAAAAGGTCCAGAATATTTTGGTTTTGCCCATCAACGCAGGGAAAGTGCGTAGGTTCCTTCACTAATTAAGTAAAATTATTGGACTCAGCAAATAACTCAACATACAAACCCTCGGGTGTCGTGTGACTCGAATGACGTAGCCAATTGGAATTATGAACATTGAAATCACCAGCAACAACAATTTCACTGTTCGGATACGATCCCAGGATTTTAGAAATCGAATCAGAGAGACTGTCCAGTTTATCAGTTGGCAGCCTCTCTAGACCCGGGGTTCTATAAACGAAGCAGAAGTGCAGGATGTGCGACTGGATTTTGAACTTAACCCACATGGAGCTAAATTCGGCATCCGTCGTGCAAAGGTGTTGCTGACACTGGTACGCAACCTCACTGCGAATATATAAGGCGAGGCCTCTGTGTGATGAAAATAATGGCAGTAAGTGGTACCCAGGCAATTAAAAATCCAGTGGATCTGCACCCTCAGACACCTGGGTCTTACCCAGTGCCATTATATGCGGTTGGTGTGTACAAACATACGCATAGACCGCGAAGAAATTCGCCCTCAAGCCACGCACATTTGTGGAGTCTATACGAAATTTTGTCATCGCCACCCACTGTAAAGAGGTATAAAGTCAGCTGCACAAGCGGTCAAGCCTACACCGCAGGCAAAGCAAAACGCGACAAGACAAGTGTTATGCCTTTATCTTGCCACGCTTCAGCCCACGGTGCACTCACAGCCGCCTGCACACCTAACGGGACCAGGAAGAAGGAGGAGGAGAAGAAAGCAACGAAATGCTGAGCTTTATTGCGGAGGGCATAAATAAGCCCTTCGCTTAGTTCTCTGCATTCCGTTTAATTGTCTATTTGTGATATTTGGTTATGTTATTTGGTGTTATTGTTTTAGCGAATTTATTAATGTCTATTGTTAAGTTTTAATGCACTGTAATCTAAATCAATGTTTCTGCACTGAGATTTTATGTTTGAAAATATTTCTTAAATTTGTTTGTTTCCGCGAGCACACTAAACACTGCACTGCGGTGGGTAGCTGCATCCACCCTCGTCCGTGGTCACGACACTACTGATAGCGTGATTAATGGGGAGAACTCGCGATGAGCACTTAGCGAACTTAAAGGAACTCTTCCGATTAGAGCAGCTAATCTGAAAATTAACTCCGAGTAATGCGAATTTTTCAAGGAAGTCTTGAAATAACTGGGTCATGTTATTAGTGCAAGGGACCCATACGGATCCAGAGAAGGTCGCCGCGATCAACATCCTATAACCACCAACGAACGTCACGGAAGTGCGACAGATCCTAGGAATCGCATCGTGGTACCGGCGCTTTGTACCAGATTTCACGGGTACCGCCGCTCCGCTAACCAAGTTACTGAAGAAAGGCAAACACCGGCTATGGAGAGAGGAGTTCGTTCTGCGAGCTGAAACGAAAATTGATGGAATCCCCCGACTTCTCCCAACGATTCAAGCTGCAGACAGGCGCGAGTCGGAGCAATTTTAACGCAGGAGTCCGACGGAATGGAGCAAGTGGTCGCGTATACCAGTCGTCATTTAAACCAGACCCAACAAAACTACTCCACCAAAAAAGAGTGTCTGCCGATGGTGTGGGGCATACGGAAGATGCGTCAATACCTCGAGGGTTACCGGTTCACAGTCGTAACGGATCACTTGTCCCTCAGATGGCTGAACTCAATTGAGAGTCCCTCAGGCCAAATTGCGCGTTGGGCACCCGAACTTCAACAGTATACATTTGACGTGGAGTACCGCAAAGGACGAGAAAATGCAGTGGCTGACGCACTTTCACGACAACCCCAGGAGGAATTATACAGGATAGAAGCAGGCGCGGAAGGTTGCAAGTGGTACCGCGAGAAGTTAGAGGCTAGAGAAAGCCAAGAAGAATACTCGGACTACATCGTAAAATGGACAACTGTATCGACACATTACAGGACGATGTAATGACGAAGACTCCGGGAAACTTTGCATCCCAAAGGGACTGCGGAAGTGGGTGCTAGAAGAAAATGATAATGCGGCATGCGCCGGACATATGGAAGACGACGCTACGCATAGCCAACAGGTATTACTTGCCCGGCATGTTCCGCGATATCCGGCGGTACGTATAGCAATTCGAATCGTGTCAGAGGTGCAAACCGAATCAGGAGAGAGCAGCGGGCAAGATGTTTGTAAAAATCGCCGAGGAGCCTTTGGCGGTAGTATGCGCCGACTTCATCGGCCCACCACTTCACCACTGCCTCGGCCCAACCATGGTAATACCATGTTATTTTCATATTTGGTTTGTAGACAAACCAGTTTCGACGATATGCCATCTTCAGTGTCTTTGATCGTTCTGGTTTATTCGTTTGGCAGTCGCCCGTATTTATCTTAATTATTCATGTGACGTACCTGTACTGTTCCGTCGTCCTTGCTGTCGCTGCAGGAAGCTGTGACTGTATGTCGGCGTCGTTTTTTTACGGTCTTCTTTTATTGTAGGTCGTCTGAATTGTGCCTAATTATTCTGTTATTGTGTGTTTGTTATAGTCTAGGTAAAAGTCGGTGATTTCCGGTCCATGTGTCTCTTTCCTCTTATCCTGTAATTTTGAGTCTACTGTAAAATCATGATACACACCCTACATCACGACGACGCTCTAAGGTTTCAATAGAGCTGGATACCCTACTGTCCCCTATAAGTTTTAACGCACGACAATGGACACGGTGTAGGAGCTGAAGATATGTTCGCGAAGCTCCCGACCATATATGCGAATTGTACTCCATTTTCGGACGGATATAAGTGGTGTAGATACAACGAAGATCGGTTGGAGTGAAGTACTTCTTACACCGCTTAAGAAAGCCTAAGCACTTGGCTGCTTCTTTCGACACGTCAAAGATGTGATCGTTCCAGCGAGGATTGCATTGGATTGACATGCCCAGAACATCAAGAGCCTCCGACTCATTAATATCCACACCACCCATATTTAGAGGTGGGAAGTTGTCACCCGCCAGACGCTTGTGGGTCAACAAATAGCACTGGGTCTTCCGCGCATTAAAATAGACCCGATTTGCTCGACCCCGCTCGTAAATTTTGTTAAGGTGAGATTGGAGTGTGTCATTCATAATTCTGCATTTTCTAGAGATCTCCAGAATAGAGGGACGCCTGGAGAATGAATATGAATGACAAATGCTGCTGTCGTCAACAAACGAATAGACTGGGTTTGATGTGATAAAAATGAGAAAAAGAGTTGGAGACAGGACCGAAACCTGCGGAACTCCAGCATTAATGGGGTACTCTTCGAAAGCAAAGCCATCTACGAGTATCACAACCCGAATAAAACGGGCGCTGAGGAAACTCGATATCCATCGAGTGAAAGTATTACTGACACCATAAACAGTCAGTTTAGACACGAGTGCTTTATGCCACACCCGGTTAAATGCCTTGGAGATATCCAGCGCAACAACCTTGCTCTCACCGAACTGGTGAATGCAACTGTTCCACCGCTTAGTGAGAAACGTCATCAAATCGCCGGTGGAACGGTGAGCACGGAAGCCGTACTGGCGATCGCTGATCAACTCGTTGCTCTCCAGATACCTCATCAAGTTAAAATTTATAACGCTCTCCATAACTTTGGATGGTAATTGGCAGGATTCGTAGCCTCACCTTTTTTAGGAACTGGCTGCAAATTGGCAATCTTCCAGGAAGTAAGAAAAACTCCAGAAGTAAATGATAAATTAAAGAGATTGCGCAATGGGCGAGCCAGTGTTGAGGCGCACTTTCTCAACACATGGGCTGAAATGCCATCCGGTCCCGAGGACTTGTTGACATTGAGGTCTGCAAGCACTCTTTGTGCGTTATCTTGCCGCGCTTCAGCCCACGGTGCACTCACAGCCGCCTGCACACCTAATGAGACCAGGAAGAAGGAGGAGAAGTGAATATCAACGAAATGTTGAGCTTTACTACGGAGAGCTGAAACAAGCTCCTCGCATGGTTCGCTGCATTCCGTTAAGTTAGCTATTAAATTATTTAATTTTGTTCTTGGTACACATAATTGATTTTTTGTTTATTGATTTTTTGTTTATTTATTTCTTGTTTACTGATGTTTCACTGCATTTCTGTGTTATATTGTGATGATTTAGGATGAGGTAAGTTTTGTTTTGACTATTTTTCGAGCGAGCACTGGTCACGAACACTAAATTGTGGGAGGTGACATCCTCCTTCGCCGGTGGTCACGACACATCTCTCCAGGGCAAATATGCTCTCGTCAGCAGATATCAAAGCATGCAAAGCCGCAGCTGCTTCAGTAACCATTTTAAGATAAGCCGCAGTTCGATCCCAATGCATGCCAAGCCGCAGTTCACAGTTCCCATGAAATAAACAACTGTAACAACAACTACAAGGCGAGCCCGCTGATTGTTTACATGAAATTTTCTGAGTCAGTGTCTTACATCAACAACAACACTAGCTCTGCCTTCGCTGCCACGTTCCGCATACAGTGCTGAAACTCGAATCCATCAAGCACACCTGCTGTTCACCAGAACATTCCTCCACAAGCACGTTCTCCTGTCCGACGAACTATCACTATCCTTTCCGCTCAACCTCACCCTCTCCTAACAAATGCCGCCAACCACCAGCCGTCAGTCCGTCTGCCAGGCCACCAGGGTTGTCACCTAAAAATCCCGGAAAAATCTACGGAAATTCTCCAAATCCCCACAAAAAATCCCGACAAAAAGTCCTCAAATCCTCACAAAAAATCCCATGAAAAATCCTTCGATCTGGCCACTCTTTCCACCAAACTCCTCGATCTGGCAATTCCGTGAGGATTAATCCTTGATTTGGCAACTCCGTGAGGATTAATTCTCGATCTGGCAACTCCGTGAGGTTGTTGTTGTTGTAATCCTCATACTCCTGAGGATGTATGCTTTTACCTGTTGTTGTAATCCTCATACTCATGAGGATGTATGCTTTTACCTGTTGTTGCTGTGAGGATTAATCCTCATTCTCCTCGTGAGGATGTATGCTTTTACCTGTTGTTGCTGTGAGGATTAATCCTCATTCTCCTCGTGAGGATGTATGCTTTTACCTGTTGTTGTTGTGGATTAGAAGCTACACTTGTATACTACTCCTGTAGTTTTCGGGATGCTTACTGAGGGTTTTCGTGGACGTTTAGAAATGCTGCATCATCAGCAAATACTGATGTATTGTGACAACACATTTCGGCGCTGCGAAATGCGCCCACAAATTTAATGAATTTAATTTTTTGTATTATAAATTATCTTATAGTATATTTTTTTCATATTTTTACAATATATAATACATCTAATTTTATTAAATTAAGTATATTTCATTAGTTATAATGGTGATAGTTTTTTTAATTTTTAAGTTATATACTATATATTAAGGTCATACATAATTACCATTGTAAAATAGTTACAATAGTGCTGAACGTAGGGTAAAGAAATAGAGTTAAGATAGGCCAATGAGTTAGAGTAAGACAGTGCTATGTACGTTGTGGTGAAGAAAACGCACGAAACGGCGAAACGCAGACGCTTCGAAACACATAAAAAGAACGATACAACACATAAAACGCCAGTTGCTCGTGGAGCGTGACACGTGTAGGACCTAGTGGTAGAAAGTGGTTCCCTTGCCTGGAGCCGCTGCACAGGTGGTCCAGTGGGATCGCTCGTGCCATGGTTGGAGACGGGAGGAAGATTTTCCTTTGCCTTTCCTCTCTGCAGCCGCTCTGGTTGCCGAGGTTTCAAAGGGATGGTCCAGTGGATCGTTTCGTTGAGACCGAAGCGACGAAGATGCTGAGAGTGCAAGATGCTGATCCAGTGGATCATTACAACATTACTCCCTTTCTTCAAAAGTTTTCCCAACCACATTCACAAGTCTATGCGTTTGTTCGATAGTGCTATGTTTTCTTCTGAAACCAAATTGATGATCCGGAATACAACCTTTCTCATTTAGTATGGGGAACAACTTGCTCGTAAGTATTTTCTCAAATAGTTTTGACTCAAGACAGTAAGCTTATAGGCCTATAGGATTCCACTTTCGTATGGTCTTTTCCGGGCTTTGGAATCATGGTAATCAATGAAACCTTCCAAGCTGTAGGATAGTGTTCAAGTCGTAAAAAAACATTAACTATGAGAAGAATAATTTTTTTTTCTATACGGGGTAGCTCTAAAACAGTGGTGTCCAAACACATACTATCACAATTGATCGTGTGTTGGAAATTTTTTTCACTCAGTACTGAGAAAAATAGATGCGCTGAAACACAAATCATGGATTTTTTTTTTGGATTTATGTTTGTTTGCGCACTACATTTTTGGATTATTGCAGCAGATAAATCAGAAAAGATTTTTTCCCGTTCTGTCCCGGAATACGAAATATAGTCAGAACGCATACTATAAGTGTCTTTTCAAAGAATATCTATTTGTTTTGATAAGTGAAGTAAAGCAAACCAGGCATTGTGCTTCATTGAAAGCATTACAAATACGTAAAAATTCGATTTGATGTTTTAAATCAATCATTTTATTTTTTATTAAATAATATAATTTTTTGGGTGTAGCATAATCAAATGAGCGCAGCATACAGTCCTACTTCATTGATGGGTTGATGGGTACTGACGTATTTCGGCAAATACACTCAATGTATACATATTATGCCACTCAAAAATTGAGTGCCCAAATGGCTTCTCTTGGACATCACTGCTCTAGAAGCATCTTGTTAGTGACTTTATCAGCGCCATGGGCTTTCTTCGAGCTTAAGCCAGCAATAGCATTTTCAATATCCCGTATGCTAAATCTTAGAGGAACCGCTGCGTCAACAGTAATTGGTGGCAGGTCAGCAATGTTATCAGATATATTTCGATTAAATACTTCCGCAGGTGGTAAACAAATAAAGTCCCTTTTCAGACCTCTAGTTGCTCGCCATAGCGAATAATCTGTTTGTGGTGTTGCATCGAGTTCTTGAAGATATTTTTGCAAAGATGCGGTTTTTAAATCTTCTAAAAGCTTTCTAAGCTTTTTGGTGCATTTTTTAGCCTTGTTTTTAGCCAAGGAGATCTGTAGCGTTGCCATTCTCTTCGAATTCTTCTTTTTTTCGGATAACAGCCGTTCTACATCTTTTGAATGAATTTTATTATATCTCGCCTGTCGGTTAGTGGAAGTAGCATGTTGGGAAGCTTGCTTAAGATTTGCATCGAATTTTTTAATAGAGTTTTCTATGTATTCATGGGTTCTTAACGGCAGTTAAGATATTTTTTATATTTCATCCAGTTAGTACGTGTGCCTGTCATTGTTGAATCGCCAGTAGGTGAAGCAGTTTCTTGGAAGTTGAATATAGTAACAATAGTGGGAGAATGATCGGAAGACAGCTCTAATGAATCCTCGATTTGAATCGTTTCTCTGGACATGCCCTTTACCACTCCAAAGTCAATGACATCTCTGATTTTATTTCGATCAGTTGGCCAGTATGTTGGCTTCCCACTTGAAATTACGTTTAAACCCATTTTAAAAGTTGCGTCGTATAAAATACGTACCTTCTGGGTAATAAGTCGTGATCTCCAGTACGTGTGCTTTGCGTTGTAGTCACCAGCTGCCAAAAAACGTGGACCTAGCGATTTATAAAATTAACTATATTGACTTTCTGTAATCGAAAACCGGGGGGGGGGGTGAATAAATCGAAGAAATCACCAGGTCCTGATAGAAGTTCTCAACGCAAATGTTTGCTGCTTGGAGGTAATCTTCATAAAGGTCTCCCAGTGATAGTGTTTGAGTCGCCACTTAATTAATATTGCCGAACTACCACAAGCTCTACCTCGGGGATCCTTGGTGTCATAAAGGGTATATCCTTTGATTTAAAAAAAACTTCTAGTCGTCCAAAGAGTTTCAGAGATCAACATTACATCAATTTCGTTGCCCATGAGGAAATATTCAAGCTCATTTTTATGTTGGCGGATACAGTTTGCATTACAGAAACAAATTTTAAAATTCACGGTTTGTTAAATACAGCTTGTAGCAGGGTAGACTGCATTTTCATTTCATTGGTCGTGAAGCTATTTACTGACTGTACTGGTTAGTCTTTAGAACATTTGCATACGAGAACTGGTTGGTATCTGGTTGGCCCAGCTGAGGAAAGTTGATGTTAGGCGGATTCATAGGCTGAGCGGAGTTAGTATTTGGTTTTTTGGTCAAGGAACGCTTAATTGTTGCATAAACAGGGCAGCCCCTGTAGTTGGCAGTGTGGTTTCCACCGCATTTGCTGCATTTCTTAGCTTTTGAGTCATCTTTAGGTTTATCGCATTTGGCGGTACCATGTAGGTCGCCACACACAACGCATACGGTGGGTAACTTGCAATAAGATTTTGTATGATCATATCTTTGGCAGTTTAGACATTGAACAGTTCCCGCTCGTTTGTGCGGTTCCTCTACTGTGACTTTTCGGTAACAGTAACAGTTTAACAGATATCTTAAATTATAAACTGGGTGCGTTTCATTCTTATTTAATTTCATATCATCTGGTTCCAATTCAACTCGAAAAAGTGGTTGTGGGATTCTCTCCCGGTTTCTTAGGTTAGTAAGTTTTTTTACACTGAAGCCATTGCTTTACAAACCTCGCTTTACCTCCTCAGGATCCACACAGTCAATACCTTTTATAACGATTTGAATACCTTTGGCGTTTTTAGTTGGTAAGTGTAAAAACTCTTGTTATGTTTTTCAAACTCTGAAACTGTCTTTCGGTAATCATTTTCATGGTTTACCTGGATTTTTGTTTCATTAATATTAACCCGTTTTATTAGAGTTACGTAGAACGAATTTTCCCCAATGATAGATATGAAGCTCTTTATTAGCTCATTTGAATTTTTCTCCCTCAGGTAAATCGGGGGTGGTTTATTCGACCTAGTCGGGACAGTGGCTTCGACCGCTTCGACTTGTAGAAACGCGAAACGTTTTTGTGTATCAGCATTTCCTTCTCTGGAAACTTTTGCTAGCGACTGAATCCTCGAAGATTTTGGGCTCCGTCCTCTTTTTGTTATTGATTTGTTTGTCTGTTATTGATTTTTTTATTTGCGGAGCTGAGCTGAGTAACGTGCTTACGGGCGCAATTACTGTTGTAGCATCACTGGTTATCATTAGAGCAGGAGAACATGATCGAGCGTGATTAATTGGTTCTGTTGTTACGTTTGAGCTTTCATCAATTTTCTTATTTTTATTGTTGCAGCTGTAATCTTCAGCAACCACTGTCATATACGCATTTCTCCTGTCTAAAGATTTATTAGTAATTGAGTAACTCATTAGAGTTTTCACTGTTTTTTATCTTTTGCGAGTTTCCTCTTGTATGTGAATGCATGTATAGTATATTACAAGACGCGACACCAAATAATAAACTGGATTACTATTGTTTTATAGCTATAAATAATAATTTTTTTAGTTACCGCTCTCAAACGAACGTATGAATGAATATTATAAGGCGCGAAAACAAACAGTAACTTGTATATGCGAAAGAAGGCACTTGTGAGAAGCCCTCTGTCAAAGATGTAGCATGCCTATCAGCGTGGTAGGTCTTGTGAATCGGCCCTTCAGAATCTGGTGGGCCGTATTGAGGACTCCCATTAAGGCAAGCTTTTTGTAATGGGAGTCTTTATTGACTTAGAGAGGCTTTTGACAACGGCACTTTTGAGTGTATGTCCAGTGCGTGTTTGCGCCATAGCATGAATCCAATCAAAGATCAAAGCTATGCTCGTAAATAGAACTTTTCGAATCGATGCGGAATGTGTTCGGCGGATCATGTCCGGAGTAAACAGCGGATGTCCTCAAGGTGGAGTCCTGTACCCTCCGCTCTAGTGCATGACAGTCAATCCTCTGATCATCAGTTTGAATCTGTCCGGAATATATACACAAGCGCATTATGATGACGTGACGGTTTTGTCCATAGGAGGATGGGGTTTGTACAAAGATATAAGCTTCTCTGAAATTTGCTCGTGGTGCTCGGCAAACGGTCTATCCTTCGGCAAACGGTATTCCTTCTCACAAATCGAAGGAGCTTTATGGGCTCTCTTTTCCGCGGTTCAGGTGTATCCGCTCTCCAGTCAAGCTAGGTACTTGGGTGTCATTATTGATAATAAGCTGGAATAGTCACATACTACACAAGACATCTAAAGCGCTTTCGGTTTTCTGGAAGTTAAGGGGGTTATGGGTAGGACGTGGGGTTTGAAGCCAAAAATGGTCTTGTGGATATACACAACCATGGTCAGATCCATTATTTCGTGCGGATCTGTTGTCTGGTGGAGGGCGATTGAGAGGTCAAGTGTAGTAGGTGCCCTTGCGAGACTGCAGAGAACTGTGCTTATTGGTTGCACTGGTGCTTTTTCCACGACACCGGGAGTGGCACTCGATGCAATACGTTGCAAAGAGGCACCTTTGCTTATTCAGACTCACCTTTGTTGGAGATGCCCTCTGATGTTCTGTATCTGTATATGATGACGTATCCAGGACCGACACTTTGTCAGGAGCTGGTGTCTATGTTGAAGAGGGGTGTGAAAAATTTCACTACACTTTAGGGACGCTAGCTAATGTTTTTCAAGCAAAAGTGCTGGCAACTCTTAAAGCCGCAGACTGAGTCAATGATATTGGATGGGAGGGGAAAAAAATTTGTATCTGTAGTGACAGACTGTTTTTAAGGCCTTGCTTAATCGTCTAAATTTCATAGGTAGGTAAAGAGACTGCTGACCACTTAGCTAAGCCAGAGTCGTCGTCAGAGTTTTATTGATACTTTTTGTTTTTTTTTTTTTTTTTTTTTTTTTTTATGGCAGAAGAAACCAAGCTCATCCATGCACAGCATGTGTTGTTTCCGAAGGGATGACGGGTTAGTGGGAAGGGGGAAAGAGGGAGTTGTGACGGTTTACACCTCGCTTAAAGGTTTCGACGCTGTAAGTGGGCGGGAAGACATTCGCAGAGAGATTGTTCCACAATCTAATGACGTGACCGAAAAACGAATTCTATAATGCGTGGTTCGTTGGAACGGAATCGCGACATAAAAGGGTTGCACTGCTCTGCAAAGCCCAGTAGTTCTGCTAAATACCTGAACCGGAGGAATCAGGCCGGCTACTTCAGATTAACATTTACCATGAAAGTAACGGTAAAATAGTGATACACACCCTACATCACGATGACGTTCCAAGGTTTCAATAGAGCTGGATACCCTACTGTCCCCTATAAGTTTCATCGCACGACCTTGTATACGGTCCAGAAGCTGAAGACATGTTTTCGAAGCTCCCGACCAAATATGCGAATTGTACTCCATTTTCGGACGGATATAGGTGGTGTAGATACAACGAAGATCGGTTGGACCGAAGTATTTCTTACACCGCTTAAGAAAGCCTAAGCACTTGGCTGCTCCTTTCGACGTGTCAAAAATATGATCGTGCCAACGAAGATCGCATTGGATTGACATGCCCAGAACATCAAGAGCCTCCGACTCATTAATATCCACACCACCCACATTTAGAGGTGGAAAATTGTCACCCGCTAAACGCTTGTGTGTCAACAGACAGCATTGGGTTTTACGCGCATTAAAATCGACCCGATTTGCTCGACCCCACTCTTGGATTTTAGTCGGAGACAGGACCGAACCCTGCGGAACTCCAGCATTGATGGAGTGCTCTTCGGAAGCAGAGCCGTCTATCACAACCCAATAGAACGGCCGCTGAGGAAACTCGATATCCATCGAGTGAATGTATTACCGACACCATAAGCAGCCAGTTTAGATACGAGTGCTTTATGCCACACTCGGTCAAATACTGAGCCTGTATTAGGGCTTGATTCTGCAATGGTAAAATTTGACACTCTGAAGTGGGTCGTTTCGACTCATAATCGCAGGTGGGCGGACTTAACGACTTGCAGGCAAACAAAGCTTGCGGATTCCCTCATTTCGCTGAATAGGTGGTGCTGCAGACTGCTAGTTGGTGTGATTGGACGAAGTGACTAAGGTTGTCTTTAATGTGAAAATAAGGTTGTCCTTCCAGGGTTAATCAATAACTGTTTGCATGTAAGAATTTCTTTGATGATCCAGTTCCAAAAGAGATGTATAAATTGGATGAGAGGCGCGAAAATCTTTATTTCAATGAAGTTCTTCAGATCTCTTCACTAACTCACTAACTGAATCGAGATCCTGGTGGCATCCCATTTTATTCCTTTTTTTCCAAACAGCATCTTGAGTTGTTTTTCCATTGTTATGCGGCATTTAGAGTCGTTGCCATTGTTACTAACTGTTATGTTTTCCGCTGTTGATAGGTAGTCGTGATTACGCGACATTTATAATTGTTTTCCCGTTGTTATGCTGAATTTAGTGACGTTGCCATTGTTATCAACTGTTGTGATATTTTCCGCTGTTGATAGTTGGTCGTTGTTATGCGGCGTTTAGAGTTGTTTCCCATTATTGTGCGGCCTTTAGAGTCGTTGTCATTGTAACTATCTATTGTAAGGAATTTAGTTTTGCAATTCCTTACAAATATAGTATATACCCATTTTAAATCTTTTCAACTTCCCGTACTGCATAAAAATGAATATAAAGTTGTGGTTATTGTTTATTTATATTATTTGCTAAAATGCGTTTCGTTAAAGACTGTGAGGAAGGAAGTCAGCTGCGTTCATTTCGCCCTCACCAGGCTAGCCTAATATTAGTCATAAGATTAATTACATTTTTATAATTTTAGTTTTCTTTCGCTTTCCCTCTCAATGAATATAGAGACTTTATTTAAAATTATATCCTATTAATGATATGATCTATATCCATATATTTTCCATAATTAAAAATTAATCAAACCAAAAATGGCATCAATTAATGGCAAATCACCCAAAATGTTGGACAATTTCTTAATTTGTTGCTGAAGTACCTTAACGTTAACTACGTTGTATATATTTACAGAAATCCTTTAAAGTATTGACGCTAAAATTAAATGAACTGCTAAGTTCGACCCTGTGTGAAACGTCAACAAGGGAGAAAATGGCAGCTAATGCTTTAACTGAACTAAGAAAGACATCTAAGCCCAATGAGTACAACTTAGATGTACAGCCAAATATAAAGGAATTACATTCATCTAGAGATACATATAACCTGGTAGAAGTATTCAAAGAAGATAAAGATATTTTAAGGTTATCAGAAAAATCTGAAAATATTCGAAAATCCATGGGGTCTATAATTAATGCGAAAAAAATGGAATCATTACGTCTGAGTAAGGAGAGAATATACGACGCAACGGAGGTTTTAGATGCAGTGAAATCTCACAAGAGTAGTTTATTTTCGAATGATAAAAAGAATTTTGAAGTCGTGAATTATGAATTTTTTGAGCCTTTAAAGAAGGAAAACTTAAATCAATTACAGCAAAAACTTGAAACTGCAGCCGTGCTTATGGATATAAGCAAGAAAGCTATCATATCAGCACCAAATTCAAATCTCCAGCCTCCTAACCTCTCAGTAAGTAATAATATCAGTATTACAAATTCCGTTATAACAAATCGACCATCCAGAAATATTAATATAAAGTCTAGAAAAGAAATAGATTTGTCTCTAAAAGCATTTAGCAAGGAACAGTCAATTGTATGTGGTCATAACCGATCAGTTTTTGAACAAAATCCTTTACATGCATTATTAAACAAGTCCTGTGTTAAAAAACAATTAGATGATGTACATAATTATAATATATCTGAGGCTAAAACTGAGTGTTCATACGTTAATTTTGATCAAACTTCCTATTTAAATCGAGTGCACATTGATATCGTTCCACATGAAGACATTGATGGTGATATAGAAGCTAGCGAACCCAGAAAGGATAGACAAGCTCCAGAAAATTACCATGCAACTGACGCACTTACTACACACCTATGGCAAGCTCTGGCCCATAATGCTGGTAAATATATTGAAAAAATTTTTTAGAACATTTTTAGTTCCAAATTTAGTTCTAAGAGCACTTCTAAGAAATGGGTAGAGCAGTGAGGTGGTAGTAGTTTCTCTATATACTACTATAGTACTTTAGGTAATCCAAATATTTAAGAAGCTTCGATATTCCATTTTCATATTCAATTAGCTACATTGATACTTGACTAATCGTGGGGAAGCAATCGTATTTATAATCGCGAAGCCAATTGAAGCAACTTATCCTATGTTTTAAATATAAACAATTAGCGAGAACAATTTTTTTCAAAACCATTTTGTAAAAATTGCTAATCTTTTATTGAAAGTTTTATTTTATATATAATTCGGTGAAAAAGGTGAATTTAAAAAAAATTTTTTTTGTTATAAAGAATTTGGGAAAGCCTGTTAAAGATTTCAGTTTCCACATTTGTCTCATAATAAAATGATTTAAACAATCTATTGAATTAGCCTTATCTGTAATTTCAAGAGATTGTCGTAATGTATTTGTTGAAAACATCTAGTTGAAATCTTGCCAAAAAGGCGGCCTTCTACAACATTTTCCTTGAACGTTGGACAACCATGTACAAGTTTTTGCATTGTGTTTATAATTATCTCAATGTCTATATTATTCTTGGGGCTGCATTATTCTCGGGGCTGATTCTGCAGAAGGTTTGTCAACTAATATTTGAGATCGGTTTAAGTTGTAAATAATTTTTTCTGAAAGATTCTAAAATTACATCATGTTTAAAAAGGCGACATTTAAAATTATTAATATTTATAGTACAATGTGACGGCGCGTCGAACGGTCGTCACATTTAGTTATAAGTTTATCTTAAGACTTGAATGTTTAAATTGTTCATTTTTTTTAATTCTCTTTTGTTAAATTTAGAATTTAACTGAGAATTCAAAATAGAATATTTTATTCTAATTTGGAGGTTGGTCTAAGTTTTAGTCTTAGTACTTATTATTTTATTGTAAGTAGGTAGGTAGTTTGACGTTTTCAAGTTCTTGTGGCTGTCTCAAAGGACACACATAGACGACTTTTGGGTCCGTTGTAATACCACATGGATCTCATCACCCTTAGTTGAACCACGCAGAGCTATTTATATAGCTGATGAAATTCCCTATTTTCAGAGGTACAACCTCACAGAGATCATTGAATTATGTGCACCCATATAGGTGAATCTTTTGTGAGCCAATGCCAGACAACATATGCAGAATGGTCTTATCCTCATCTCTACAGCTCTACAAAAATCATTAGAAAATAGTCCTAGTCGTCTGGCATGGGCATCAATGAGGCAATGCACAGTTACGACTCCTATCACCCGCCGATTGTTCTCCTTACCTAGTGAAAGGGAACTATTTGAATTCTTTAGGTGAAACTTAGGCTGAATTTGTCTTGCAATACTAGAAGTCGACCTCTCTTCCCGCCTTTTATTGGCGTACTCAATAGCATCAGGAATACAGGTGTATACTATCGCTGTTCGGCAGTGACCCATTCTCCCAAGCCTTTCTATTTGGTATGTGCATACCAAACCTTCGAACCGGGAGAATAGTCGGAGCGCTGTAGTCAAGACTCTCGAAATAGTAAGACAAACCATCCATTATCTTCTGGTGACCAACTATTGTATTTGTCCAATTGCGTAAATGGAAGCAATTCGAGCACACGGATGATGAGATCCGTTCTCATATGACATTGGACTATGAGTATTTCAGCAAGGACTATTACAACAACATCGTGTCGTTAGGGGACCAGTATAAAGAATTATTTAAACAATAAATGGATACTTTGCAGCAACCCAAAATCCATCTCTCAAGAGTATACTGCCGAAGTAAGTCACAAATTGTCAGACAAATCAGGACTGAGGATATCGTCTCTCGAACGGTTGCTCAATGGCAAGGCAAGAGAAAATTCATCAGCACAATGTCTCGCAGCCATGGAAAAACTATGGGACAATATCAAAGCAGCGAATTTTTCTCTTTGGGAGCTGCATGACGACCCTAAATCAGAAGGATACAACATGGCAGCTTACATCTAGCTAGAAGAAAAAGTGTTTGAACAACGTGGAATAAATCCCATCAACGGTTCGGCACTTAAATTACAAAGAATTTCAATCCCGAAATTTTATGGTGATTACGTAAAATAGCGCCAGTTTCACGATCTATTTAATAAAATGATCCATATTCAGCCGTTTCCAAACATTCAAAAGCTGTGGTAATTAAAGACGAACTTGACTGGCGAGGCAAAAAAACTTGTCAGGCATTTGACATTAACTGAAGAAAATTACCAAACGGCCTGGGCTTTCAAGGCAGACACAACAATGTCCGTTTTCTTACTACGGCTCTGCTAGACAAGCTGCTGGGTCAACCCAAACATCCGTAGTCATCGGTGACAGCAATAAAAGCGCTACATGACACCACCAAGGAACCTTTAGCTGCTTTAAGCTACATCACTACTGATTCTTGGGGTCCATTACTGGTTCACCTTCTCATTAAGAAGATGGACCGTGCCTCTCATCTAATCTTCGAGCAAACCTTGCCAAAGCCGCGGGAACTTCCTTCGCTACAGCAGTTTTTAACATCACTGGAAGTCAGATTCGGCCACTTTGTCGGATTTGGTGTGTAAGCCATCTACACGTACCACATGTCCCAGGTATTTAATTTCTTGCTTAAAGAATTCGCATTTTTCTTTGTTTCTTTTTCAAGTCTAATGTGATGATATATCGAGCGCCTCGCACTTTGATCTAGGATATGGTGATTACTTGGTAATGGATAAGCGTCTGGAACAGAATGTACGTTCAATTGCCTGTAGTCGACACTAACCCGCCACTGTCCAGTTTTCTTTTTAACGAGCACCGAAGGTGCACTATATGGACTGCATGATTGTTCAATACATCCCTCTTCCATCAAGTCGTCTACCTCTTCATTAATAATCTTTCACATCGCTGGGTTTTTGGGATAATATCGCTGCTTTAGCGGGCGTTCATCGCGTATGACTATTTTGTGGAATGTGATGTTTGAAGTACCTGAAATACTCTTAAACTCACGTAGTTCTTTTCCTAAAGATTGGTCAATCAACTTCTGGATTTCTGTGTTTGCTCCCGTTATTGTGTCACATTGATTCTCTGTTGATGCCTGTGGTGTATCTTTATGCGTCTTTTCTTCTTAAAATTTTTTTTCAATTTTCTTCTTAAAATTTTTTAAGTGCGTGAAGTTAAATTCACAAGTAATTGAGTACTTTCGGAAAACGTGACGTGTATTTTCTCATGTATCTTCTTATTCCTTGTTCACGGCCGACTAAAAGCACTCGGCCACGACGAGGTACTAAAATTTAGTTGGAATCGGGATTGGCGTCCGCTTAAAAGCACTCAGCCAGGACGAGGTACTAAAATTTACTTGGAATTGGGATTGGCGTCCGCTTAAGAGCACTCAGCCAGGACGAGGTACTAAAATTTACTTGGAATTGGGATTGGCGTCCGCTTAAGAGCACTCAGCCAGGACGAGGTACTAAAATTTACATGGAATTGGGATTGGCGTCCGCTTAAGAGCACTCAGCCAGGACGAGGTACTAAAATTTACTTGGAATTGGGATTGGCGTCCGCTTAAGAGCACTCAGCCAGGACGAGGTACTAAAATTTACTTGGAATCGGGATTGGCGTCCGCTTAAGAGCACTCAGCCAGGACGAGGTAATAAAATTTACTTGGAATTGGGATTGGCGTCCGTTTAAGAGCACTCAGCAAGGACGAGGTACTACAATTTACTTGGAATCGGGATTGGCGTCCGCTTAAGAGCACCCAGCCAGGACGAGGTACTAAAATTTACTTGGAATCGGGATTGGCGTCCGCTTAAGAGCACTCAGCCAGGACGAGGTACTAAATTTACTTGGAATTGGGATTGGCGTCCGCTTAAGAACACTCAGCCACTACGAGGTACTAGAGGTTCAAGGTTTGACGGCTTACCACTTGGAGCATGAGATTCCAAAAGAGAGCGAATTCAGTGCGGTGGGCCCTTTTATACACCGATCAAAACAACTCCGCTGCAGTCGTTGTTGTGCACATTCCAGAATTTTCTAAGCGGCACACAACGTACTTGTTGTTGTTGTGCTTATTTCTAGAAATATTTCTTGTGATTTTTGATGAAATGAATGAAAAGTGGTTCTTTATTGAGCAATTATTAAGCATATAATTATGCAAAAAACATGAAAGTAAACTTAGAGACATTTTTGGAAATTTAGGAAGTATGTTGTTGTAGTTGTTGTTATAGTTTTAATGTTTGTATGTAGGATACAGAGGTGAGGAAATGTGTGTGCTTGCGGGTGACAGCTTGCTAAGCAGAGGCTGCTTAAGCAGAAGCTGTGTAAGCAGAAGTAGTGTTGTAGTTGTTGTTTATTTAATTGTTTCGTTTTAGTAAAACTTAATGTAAACATTAAGGGAGCGGTTCAAGCTTTGGCTCGCACAGTCTGAAGCGCGGAGTTGTTATTTGAAGAAATTTAATATTTATATGTAGGATACAGAGCTGTGGGAACGAGTACGGGTGTGTATAGCGGCTGCGCAAGCAGAGGTTGTGTTGTTAGTGGGAAGTGTAATAAAATGTTAAGTGGCTGCGTGCTCCGTATCTTGGCACGCATGCGGTTGACGCAGAGAGATGTTTGAGGAAAATTTGACACCTCTGTTTTAGCTGTGTAGTATTTTAAATACCGCAGGGAGGTCGATGATTTTATTTCATAACTTGTAAAAGAATATCTTTTTTTTAATACCGAAACAGGCGGTCTAACAAATTAGTATAAACATTTTTTCAAAATTTATTACATACTAAGTTTTTTAGTGAAATGTGGTAATTGGATGAGGGTAGGATAGGGATAAGGATATGTAGAGTAAGTGCAAGCGTGTGACTTTTATTTTGTTCGTTTTTGATTATGAGAGAAGGCGAACTTTACCTTGTGACGCATAGTGTTAGTTGGTTGGTTGATCAGTGGAGTTATTTTAGGAAATTAGTATGAGTCATCAATTTCCTAGAATTTATTTTTACAGAGACGCGTTTTGTATACTATTATTGTTGTTGAAAATTAAAGAGAGGTGAATCGCTATGACAGAGGAGTAAGTAGCAACAAGTTATTATAGAACTTCATTAATCGTTTGAGTCTCCAAGACATCAAGCCGTGTGAGCTCCAAATAACTTTTCAGAAAATATTCATATATTTGGTATGGTTTAAAGTATTAAGTAAATTATAATTATATTTATAACTAAAATAGTAAATAAAAAATTATTTACTATTATTCAAATTGGAGAGATAAAGCGCATTAGGTGGCAAAACTAAAACCCAGAGCATTCACAAAGAGTACATTAAAGTGTAAAACTAAAACTGAAAGTTTTATAAAGAACGCTCAAAATTTAAAGGATACTGAAGTGAAATCTACTTCATTAATATTATTATCATCATAATCATCATCAACAATAACAACATCTTCAGTTAAATCTTTTCAAAATGGAAGGATTCATTTGCAGTGTGGTGTTCGTTTCACCGAAAATCGCAGCCTTAAACGCCATGTTTTAAACAAACATGCTGAAAAACAAGCATTCGATGGCAATGAATGCATCATTAAATTTACCCGACGCGATAATCTGAAAATACATGTAAATTTATTTCATCCACAACCAAGCATAAGCTGTGCTTCACCAGCAAAACGTGTTCATAATGAAAACTTTTCAATTTGTAATGAGAACGTTTTGAAGAAACACTGGAATTATCATATTAGGACTAATAAACATAAAAAAAATGCTGGTATCGCGATTAACGAGCACTTTAAAACAATAAGGTCAGCCTTCAATGAAAGGGTTGAAACGCTTATGCTCGAAAACGTGAACAAGGGTTTGCTCATTTCAGAAACGTTTTTTACAGTAAACAGGGACATCATTATAAAAGCCTTGGAAGATTTACTTGAAAAACACTTGGGCTATAAATTCAATGTAGAGATATTTTGTGAGTATATTAAAATGAGTATTGAAGAAGATATGGTTGTGGATGTAAAATCGTTCCAAACCAAAATGACTTTAATACAGACAAGAGAAGATATCGAAAGCAGCTACAATAATATGATTTATCAGATTTGCAAGAAAATGTCTGTGTTTCAGGAAAGGGACAGTGGCTGGTCTCTCGTAAGGATATGTCACGTGGAGTTCAATATTAATCAATATCGACCAATAAGGGAATAGCTATAAGAGAAAAAAAAATATTGTTATTTATTAAATTCAATTTATAAACAAAATAATAAATTAAAATATATATATGTATATTAAGCAAAACAACTGTTAGATTTAAGAAATTGTATGAATAAATTTGAATATAAAAACACCATAAAACAGTCGATTACCTACATTTTCAGATTAGGACAGCACTTGACTTTGAACTGATAGCACTGATTTAACTGATCTGCTCTGATAACTGACTTGGAAATACATGGGCACCGACTCTTTTTTGCATAGCATACAAATCAACGACTATTACAGAAGTATTCTCGATGATATCGATTTAAAATCCGATACCTCAGAATATTCACCAGACGATCCGCTTGCCAGAGGTCGTCGATTCCTTTAGATTACACGTCTTCGTTTAAAATTTTTTCGAGCTTGAGTGTCTAAACCCGCTTTTTACTCATTTTAGCATTTCTTGTAGAATTTTTGTTCCTAGAAGAAAGACTTCGTTGCTGTTGTTGTAATTTGTAAACAATTTTATTCCCTCTACCGATCTTCCTTTCGTGCTTCTAAAACTCAATTAACCAACATTTTAAAGTAAATTTTTTTTTTTTTTTTTTTTTTTTTATGGCAGATAGAACCAAGCTCAGGGGATGCCCCCTATCCATGCAAAGCATTCGTTGGTTTAGAAGGGTAAAGGTTAGTGGGAAGGAGAAGAGTGGGAGTAGTGTCGATTTACACCTCTTTTAAAAGCATCGACGTTATAAGTGGGTGGGAAAACATGCGCAGGGAAACTATTCCACAATTTAACTGCGCGACCGAAAAACGAATTATCGCGGTAGTGGGTAGTGCGATGGAACGGGATCGAAACGTAAAAGGGGTGCACCGCTCTGGAAAGCCGAGTAGATCTGTTGAATACCTGAACCGAAGGGATCAGGCTGGCTACTTCAGAGGAACAGTTACCATTAAAGTAACGGTAAAATAAGGTTACACACCCCACATCCCGACGACATCCCAAGGTTTCAATAGAGCTGGATACCCTACTGTCCCCTATAAGTTTTATCGCACGACCTTGTATACGGTCCAGAAGCTGAAGATATGTTTTCGAAGCTCCAGACCAAATATGCGAGTTGTACTCCATTTTCGGACGGATATAAGTGGTGTAGATACAACGAAGGTCGGTTGAAGTGAAGTATTTCATGCACCGCTTTAAAAAGCCTAAGCACTTGGCTGCTTCTTTCGACACGTCAAAGATGTGATCGTTCCAGCGAAGATCACATTGGATTGACATGCCCAGAACATCAAGAGCCTCCGACTCATTAATATCCACACCACCCATATTTAAAGGTGGAAAGTTGTCGCCCGCCAGACGCTTGTGGGTCAACAAACAGCATTGGGTCAAACAGCATGCAATAAAACAAGTTTTAATTTATTGATAGAATTACTACTTTTTTTTAAATCTTTGTAGGCTTGAATATTCTATTTTGAGCGCTTGAATCCCTACGCCACCGAGGTAATTTAGTCTTCATTTATAACTTTTTTCTTAGATTAAAAACGAAATCTTGAAACAAAAACCAGTTAGTTCAATGAATTTATAATGGAATCTAAAGATTTTTATGAAAACTTATTAAAAGGTTATTTGAAATACTTTCTATTTAGGGTGAAAGCCTTACTCTAGATAGATGCATACGTGCATTATACATGAAATAACATACATGAAACCGAACTGACGAGCCTTTCTGGCAGGAGGCGAAAAGCTTATTGGGATGCCCACGGCCTACACGGCAATGATTTTTAGCCAAACGTTGCTTTTTTGTTTTGTTTGTTACCTAGGCGTTTTCAATGAAAAAACGAAAACAACTTATGATCCCTTCCTTTCCTTTGTTTCTTCACCACTCGCAATTTTCACAAGTATTTATTTGTAATCAAATCACCCACCTAGTATTTGTTTTTAATCTTTATGTAGCAGACAGGACTGGACTAAACTATACGAACCGTGACGAGGTGTAAACCAGTGCGGTCGGCCCGGAACCATATAAACCGTAGGCTTCCGGTGTCCCTCAGCAAGGTTTGCAAAATAACCTCTAACTGACGCGGCAGTGACGACTATGGCCGTAGGGCTAGTTTAATTTTAAGTAGGATAGGGAATTGTAGGCAGGTTAGATTAGGGCCATTTTATCGAAGTTTTTAATGAAAACTTCATAACCCTATGGGGTCTTACAAGTTACCACATAGAGATTGCTTGTTTTGTGATCTTGTTTTTCCCTTATCCAATATTAAATTTATTTTAACTCTAGTTTTAAGGTTTGAAACAGAATAGTCACTAAATTCTAACTTCAAACTTTAAAACAAATTACATAAATTAATTAAATTAACAATAAAATAACAGAGTAACGTAGAATCATAGGCAAACAAAAATTATACTTCAATTTCTACACTTCATAGAGGTTTTATAATCATATATTTTTGAAATACTTCGTAAAGGTTTTATAAGGTTTATGGGAATTTAATGGTTTTATGGGAATTTATAATGGGATCTAAAAATTTTTATGAGAACTTATTAAAAGGTTATTTGAAATACTTTCTATTCAGGGTGAAAGCCTTACTCTAGATAGATGCATACGTGCATTATACATGAAATAACATACATGAAACCCAACTGACGAGCCTCTCTGGCAGGAGGCGAAAAGCTTATTGGGATGTCCACGGCCTACACGGCAATGATTTTTAGCCAAACGTTGCTTTTTTGTTTTGTCTGTTACCTAGGCATTTTCAATGAAAAAACGGAAACAACTTATGATCCCTTCCTTTCCTTTGTTTCTTCACCACTCGCAATTTTCACAAGTATTTATTTGTAATCAAATCACCCACCTAGTCATTTGTTTTTAATCTTTATGTAGCAGACAGGACTGGACTAAACTATACGAACCGTGACGAGGTGTAAACCAGTGCGGTCGGCCCGGAACCATATAAACCGTAGGCTTCCGGTGTCTCTCAGCAAGGTTTGCAAAATAACCTCTAACTGACGTGACAGTGACGACTATGGAAGTAGGGCTAGTTTAATTTTAAGTAGGATGGGGAATTGTAGGCAGGTTAGATTAGGGCCATTTTATCGAAGTTTTTAATGAAAACTTCATAACCCTATGGGGTTCCTTGCACAGACTTGCAAAGATATC
Organism: Sicus ferrugineus; assembly: GCA_922984085.1. Lineage (NCBI taxonomy): Eukaryota > Metazoa > Arthropoda > Insecta > Diptera > Conopidae > Sicus > Sicus ferrugineus. The sequence continues at coordinate 39,943,892 of OV277349.1, forward strand.
GCTGGTCTTACAAGTTACCACATAGAGATTGCTTGTTTTGTGATCTTGTTTTTCCCTTATCCAATATTAAATTTATTTTAACTCTAGTTTTAAGGTTTGAAACAGAATAGTCACTAAATTCTAACTTCAAACTTTAAAACAAATTAAATAAATTAATTAAATTAACAATAAAATAACAGAGTAACGTAGAATCATAGATAGGCAAACAAAAATTATACTTAAATTTCTATGGGAAATACTTAGTGAATTCAATATGAAATACTTGGTAGATAATTTTTAAAACTCATTCGATGGTACTTGTCGAGGAATTCAATGGGAAATACCCAGTGAATAATTCTTAATGAATTGGAAACATTCAATAGGAAATACGTTATGGATTTCAATTTGAGGGTGCTTGTATTCAGTAGGAAATACTTGGTAAATAATTTTCTAAATTAATTTTTTAAAAACTTAATTTTAGAAATTAATTTTTAAAATTCATTTGATAGTAAATTTTTTAAATTCATTTGATGGTATTTATTGAGAAATTCATTTGATGGTACTTATCGAGAAATTCAATAGGAAATACCCTAAGAATAGTTTTTAGAAATACCCAATAATTAGTTTTTAATGAAATACTTAATAGATAATTAATTATTTGTAATTAGAAACATTCTCACACAATTCATATTTAAGCAAATGATTCTTTAATTTTACATGAACACATTAAGTATCTTTCTAAAAGCAAACCAATTCCCTAAACATAAAAAGCGGTCCAGGAGATATGAAAACATCTAAGGAAAAACCCACCACCAACATGAAGATATGAAAAACAAACAAAACATCCAAGGAAAATTCCACCACCAACATGGGAGATATGAAAAACAAACAAAAAATGGGAAACAATTGAAATGCTAAAATTTTATTATATTTAATAAATTTTTTATTGAAGTTCTTATTGAGGTTTTATTTGGTTTTTATTGAATCTTTATTGGAAAACACTTTCACAAACATCGGAGATATGAAAACATCTAAGGGAAACCCACCACCAACATAGGAGATATGAACAACCTAGGAGATATGAAAAACAAACAAAAAACAAACAAAACAAACAAAACATCCAAAACATCCGAGGAAAATCCACCACCAACATGGGAGTTATGGAAAACAAACAAAAGAAAACATGGATAACAATGGATATACTTAAAGAATACTTAAAAATTAAAAAAATTTTATTTTTATTATTTTTATTAACAAATTTTAATTTATTAAAAATTTTTATTGAGTTGTTCTTGGAAAGTTTTTATTGAGGTTTTTATTTGGTTTTTGTTGAATCTTTATTGGAAAACACTTTCACCAATTTTTAAAGAAAAATTTAATGGGGGATTTCTGAAAATACGTTAAAAAATTTTGTATAAAAGTTAATGGGAGAATTTCTGAAAATACCTTAAAAATTTGTATGAAAGGACTCCTGGGGGAAACTTACATTCTAAGAATAAAATGGGACATTTTTTTAAAACACTTCATAGAGGTTTTATAATCATATATTTTTGAAATACTTCGTAAAGGTTTTATAAGGTTTATGGGAATTTAATGGTTTTATGGGAATTTATAATGGAATCTAAAGATTTTTATGAGAACTTATTAAAAGGTTATTTGAAATACTTTCTATTCAGGGTGAAAGCCTTACTCTAGATAGATGCATACGTACATTATACATGAAATGACATACATGAAACCCAATTGACGAGCCTCTCTGGCAGGAGGCGAAGAGGTTATTGCCCACGGCCTACACGGCAATGATTTTTAGCCAAACGTTGCTTTTTTGTTTTGTTTGTTACCTAGGCGTTTTCAATGAAAAAACGAAAACAACTTATGATCCCTTCCTTTCCTTTGTTTCTTCACCACTCGCAATTTTCACAAGTGTTTATTTGTAATCAAATCACCCACCCAGTATTTGTTTTTAATCTATATGTAGCAGACAGGACTGGACTAAACTATACGAACCGTGACGAGGTGTAAACCAGTGCGGTCGGCCCGGAACCATATAAACCGTAGGCTTCCGGTGTCTCTCAGCAAGGTTTGCAAAATAACCTCTAACTGACGTGACAGTGACGACTATGGCCGTAGGGCTAGTTTAATTTTAAGTAGGATAGGGAATTGTAGGCAGGTTAGATTAGGGCCATTTTATCGAAGTTTTTAATGAAAACTTCATAACCCTATGAGGTTCCTTGCACAGGCTTGCAAAGATATCGCTGGTCTTACAAGTTACCACATAAAGATTGCTTGTTTTGTGATCTTGTTTTTCCCTTATCCAATATTAAATTTATTTTAACTCTAGTTTTAAGGTTTGAAACAGAATAGTCACTAAATTCTAACTTCAAACTTTAAAACAAATTACATAAATTAATTAAATTAACAATAAAATAACAGAGTAACGTAGAATCATAGATAGGCAAACAAAAATTATACTTAAATTTCTACTCATACAAAAGTTGTCAATATCCTGTAAACGGTATAAGATATTAATACGAAATTTTATTACGAGGTATCTACACGTATTACCAATTTGTATACAAAAATGAGCGTGGTCCGCCCACTTATACAAAAGTTGCCAATATCACATAAACGGTTCAAAAAATATTAATACCTTCGTAATTCTATCTAGCAGTACCTTGTTAAGTGGCAAAATTGGTTAGGTGTGTGGCTTAAAAAGTGGCTTAACCTTGTTAAGTGTCAAAATTATAATTTTTCAGTTACTCGGGTGTAGGATATTTAGATTTTGGCCAGGCCGAAGACAACACTCTTACTTGTTTTTATTTCATTAACGGTAAGATGTGTTGAAAACGTTGAGGAAAAGTAGGTTTAACCCGATTTTGAGGGAACAGATATGACTTTAGAAACTTTTTAAATAAATGAAAACAATTTTGTTGGATAGATCTTTTATTTTATTATTTATTTATATTTTTTCATTTCATTTTATTTTATTTTATTATTTATTTATTAATTTATTATTTTATTTCCTATAATGGTTTCACTTCATAAAAAATATTACATTCGATTTTTTAATATGAAAAATATAAAACTACCAGTAAAAAAATTAAGGAGGATGTAGATTGGCAGAATAACTTCCAGCATATCAAGGAACGTGGTCAGTACTTGATGCAAACGAATAAGTGGAGCGACTGCCGTTTCCTGGTAGGAATAGCTCCTAATCAGAGGGTAATTTCTGCGCACAAGTTGATACTGGCCATGACTTCTCCCGTATTCGAGCGTATGTTCTATGGCAACATGCCGGACGAGACCTATCCAATCGCCATTCCGGACATACAGCCGGACGCGTTTCAAGCCATGCTGAAGCACATCTATTCGGACTACATTAATATCAGCTCCTTCGAGAAGGCCTGCGAAATGTGTTACGTGGGTAAGAAGTACTTTTTGTTGCATGTGGTGAAGCAGTATACTCTGTGCCAACCTGAGTCCGAAGAACGCTTGTTGGTTTTACGAATTCGCAAGGTTCTTCCACGAACAACGATTGATGGAAAGTAGCATGGAGGTAAGCACTCCACAGCCTGTTAATGTACAGAGCTCACAATTGTGTTTTTTATTTTTTTTGTAATCAGTTTATCGTGAGCAAGACGAGAGAAGTACTCGCTGATCCTGGCTTCGTTAACATTGAAATCACAACTCTGCTTGCCATATTAGACCAGGACAAGCTAAACATTGACACCGATTTGGATCTGTTTAATGCTGTGGTAAAATATGCTACGGAACGCGGAATGTTCACAGAAAGCGAGCCGAAATTGAAGCAACCGAAGCTGGATGATGCCTGTTGATGTGGAAGCCATGCATGACTCCGAGGCGGTTGAGCGAATCAAAATTGAGCCGGACGTGCACTGCCGAAGCGATGACGACTCCTCGCATGATATCTCTTATGACAAGCCACAACTAATCGGCGACGTTGTTGCAGTCGACAGTGACGCCTCAACTGCAAACGGCAACGAGGAATCCTTTCCTGATGAAACCAACATCAACCAGATTATGAACACACAGTGCCATATTATGGATGAAACACTCATACGACAAACCGTGAAAAAACTTTCAATCCTAATTAAGGTTTCAAGCCCAGCAATTAATGACTATCCCATGCCGGAAGGCTTCTGTACATCACTCGTTTCGCGCAACAACTACAAACATCGTAGCCAGAAGGACTTATCTTCGTACATGAATTCGATGTCAACGACAATATGTAGTACCACCGTTGAACACACATCTCAGCATTCGCAGTCAACGGGCGCCCTGAATAGCTTCAGCGGTAGCGAGACAGATCTGGTGTACACTAACGACACGCAGCGTTCCTATTGTGTGCACACTGTTAGCCATCAATTTGACTACCGGAACATGAGTGTGACGGACTGTGGATTGACCTTTGAGGTGGACACCAACATATGGATTTTAGGTGAGATGCTCAAAAGCGTTTGCATGCAATTTTCTACTCATACGTGCTTGCTCGTTCAGGTCTGCAGGTCCCCACGCAGATTCTCTATGATGAGCTGATGAATTCTGCCTGCTTCTCCGAGCGCTACGTGGAGATCCTATATGCATACATACAGGACATGCAGGGCTCCCGACTCTCATATTGAATTAAGATTCAATCAGAATTGATTGAATTAAGATTCAATCAGAATTGATTGAATCCTTATTGTAAGAAAACCTTAATTGTAATCAGTATTTGTGAAGTATTTAAACATAATAAGTCTCTAAATTTCGGATACGCGATATTTTACTCATTGAACTAACAGTTTTTTGTTTCAAGATTTCGTTTTTAATCTAAGAAAAAAGTTATAAATGAAGACTAAATTACCTCGGTGGCGTAGGGATTCAAGCGCTCAAAATAGAATATTCAAGCCTACAAAGATTTAAAAAAAAGTAGTAATTCTATCAATAAATTAAAACTTGCTTTATTGCATTTACTTTAAAATGTTGGTTAATTGAGTTTTAGAAGCACGAAAGGAAGATCGGTAGAGTGAATAAAATTGTTTACAAATTACAACAACAGCATGAAGTCTTTCTTTTAGGAAAAAAATTCTTCAAGAAATGCTAAAATGAGTAAAAAGACGACTTAGTAGAGGCGCTTCACACTCAATCTCGAAAAAATTTTAAACGAAGACGTGTAATCACTAAAGGAATCGACAACCTCTGGCAAGCGGATCGTATGGTGAATATTCTGAGGTATCGGATTTTAAATCGATATCATCGAGAATACTTCTGTAATAGTCGTTGATTTGTATGCTATGCAGAAAAGAGTCGGTGCCCATGTATTTCAAAGTCAGTTATCAGAGCAGATCAGTTAAATCAGTGCTATCAGTTCAAAGTCAAGTGCTGTCCTAATCTGAAAATGTAGGTAATCGACTGTTTTATGGTGTTTTTATATTCAAATTTATTTATATAATTTCTTAAATCTAACAGTCGTCTTGTTAATATATATTTATATTTTTAATTTATTTTGTTTATAAATTGAATTTTAATAAATAACAATATTTTTTTTTCTCTTATAGCTATTGGTCGATATTGATTAATATTGAACTCCACGTGACATATCCTTACGAGAGACCAGCCACTGTCCCTTTCCTGAAACTCAGACATTTTCTTGCAAATCTGATAAATCATATTTTTGTAGCTGCTTTCGATATCTTCTCTTGTCTGTATTAAAGTCATTTTGGTTTGGAACGATTTTACATCCACAACCATATCTTCTTCAATACTCATTTTAATATACTCACAAAATATCTCTACATTGAATTTATAGCCCAAGTGTTTTTCAAGTAAATCTTCCAAGGCTTTTATAATGATGTCCCTGTTTACTGTAAAAAACGTTTCTGAAATGAGCAAACCCTTGTTCACGTTTTCGAGCATAAGCGTTTCAACCCTTTCATTGAAGGCTGACCTTATTGTTTTAAAGTGCTCGTTAATCGCGATACCAGCATTTTTTTATGTTTATTAGTCCTAATATGATAATTCCAGTGTTTTTTCAAAACGATCTCATTACAAATTGAAAAGTTTTCATTATGAACACGTTTTGCTGGTGAAGCACAGCTTATGCTTGGTTGTGGATGAAATAAATTTACATGTATTTTCAGGTTATCGCGTCGGGTAAATTTAATGATGCATTCATTGCCATCGAATGCTTGTTTTTCAGCATGTTTGTTTAAAACATGGCGTTTAAGGCTGCGATTTTCGGTGAAACGAACACCACACTGCAAATGAATCCTTCCATTTTGAAAAGATTTAACTGAAGATGTTGTTATTTTTGATGATGATTATGATGATAATAATATTAATGAAGTAGATTTCACTTCAGTATCCTTTAAATTTTGAACGTTCTTTATAAAACTTTCAGTTTTAGTTTTACACTTTAATGTACTCTTTGTGAATGCTCTGGGTTTTAGTTTTGCCACCTAATGCGCTTTATCTCTCCAATTTGAATAATAGTAAATAATTTTTTATTTACTATTTTAGTTATAAATATAATTACAATTTATTTAATACTTTAAACTATACCAAATATATGAGTATTTTCTGAAAAGTTATTTGGATCTCAAACGGCTTGATGTCTTGGAGAATCAAACGATTAATGAAGTTCCATAATAACTTGTTGCTACTTTTATACTCCTCTGTCATAGCGATTCACCTCTCTTTAATTTTCAACAACAATAATAGTATACGAAACGCGTCTCTGTAAAAATAAATTCTGGGAAATTGATGACTCATACTAATTTCCTAAAATAACTCCACTGATCAACCAACCAACTAACACTATGCGTCACAAGCTACAGTTCGCCTTCTTGAATAAACAAACGAACAAAACAAAAGTCACACGCTGACACTCACTTTTGCTACTTATGATCTCCCAGTACTCACATATCATAACACACGTCTCTCCCCTCCCTCTCCCTACTTCCACACCATCTCGCCTACCAACCGTTGACCGATCAACTAACTGATCGTCTGTCCGTCCGTACGTCCGTCTGTCCGTACGCCAGCCGCCAACTTCCAACCTTCAATCCTCTTTCTCACTCTTACATACACTACGCCCACCGTCTCACTCCTACACACACATCCACCTTTGGGGGTGGCACCTCCGAAATACACAGGAGATGCTATGGATTAGAAACGCCATATTACTACTACTTTGATAGAATTAATTCCACCTGAAGTTGGTCACCGCGTTTTCAGTTTACGTTTACTAAAAACGGGCTCGGTTGGGATGCAGGCCAGGTTCTACACCCGGAGTTGTAAGAAAAAATATTTTTTCTTACAGTGTGTCATAAGGCGACGTTTCTTTGATGATTTTTGGCATGGTATATGAGTGGGTTGACACAAGATTATACGGTGGTTGTTCACTATATGACTAGTTCACCGAGTTTTAGATTTTTATTAGAAGATGTTTCAGTGTGAATTGTCTGCGGTGGCATTTGTTTCTAACGTCTTTTCGATTTCCGGAACCACGAATTGTGCCGATTGAGTTAGGGGAATACTGCAGTTGACTCAAATTCTCGGATTTGTCGTTTTTCATCGGGGATAAGATCGTCGCGTTGGAGAAGCTCGTAAAACGCTGAGGCAGTTCTGTCTCACTACCATTTGAATCCAAGATGAATTTGGCCATTACATTCTGCAGCTTCTCCTTGGACAAGGTATATATCCAGATTGTTTTGCCCTTATACGCGTTTGTTTAATTTGGTTCTCGAGTTGTTGTTCTCAGTTGAGGATTTTCAGATTAAATTTTCTTAAATTTTTCCGAGTGCCTAGTCTGTACACTTTTAAAGTCTCTGTTCGGGCGCCATTGTAACGAAACTAGTGAAACCGTCGGCTTCCAGAGTTCGTGTACAAAAATAATTAACGATGATGAGTGTATTATGTTTAAGAGTGATGATGAGTGTATTACGTTTATTTAATATTTCTATTTATTAGCAGATGTTTATTTACATACAAGCACCGGTTAAAAATGTTAGAGTTATAAATAGTAACATTTAATAAAATAACATTAAAGTACCATTTAATCAAAGTAACATTTAATCATATTCTTAGTTCTATTTGTCTTTATGTAACATTTAATCAAATTCTTAGTAATGCTTTATCTGAATATCAACTTCACATTCGCCGAAGAGAATTTACCACAGAAGTCCTAGAGATGGCTGAAAACCTTGAAGACATAAAGAACAAAGCTGAAGCATCGCAAACAAATTCCACCAGGAAACAACAACATCACATAATGACAAAAGACACCCACACTGCAAGACATCAAGCTCGACCCAAAGACCAGCCCCTCGACATCATCAAAAACCCCCAAACCGCCTATCGTATCTGTGGAACCTAGGGACATGATACAGAGGCCTGCCAAAAACCAAAAAAATCTTCTGTTGCGAGTGTGGGCGACTAAACGTACGCACTATTCACTGCTGAAAAGGAAAACTGGAAAACGTTTTTTCTGAAAAACCCTCACTAAATCTCGAAACAACAAACCTGTCACAACTGACTACAATAATTACGATGGAAGGGAAAGAAATGCACGCTATCATCGACACGGGAACCTCAACCAGCTTCATGGGAAGAAAAAAGGCACGCACACTCAAAACCAAGCCAAGAACTATCGCAACGCCAGTCCAGATTACCTTAGCCGACAACTCTTCCATAACTCTGAAGGAAGCACTCACAATTCCATTACAGCTCGGGGAATTCTCCGACTACTCTGACTCTGACAACGATGCTGAAAACGGGGAAAACACTGGAAATGGACCGACGAACAACAACAGGCCTTTGAGAAACTCAAAACCCAGTTAATTCAAGCACCGGTACTAGCCTGCCCCGACTTTGAGAAAATATTTACATTACAAACAGACACCAGTGAATATGGACTCGGCGCAGTCCTCACACAAAACCTGGACGACGCCGAAAGAGTCATAGCATACGCCAGCCGTCATTTGAAAGAGTCTTAGTAAGATATGGAACTCAAAAGTCCTAGTCACGGATAATGGTACACAATTTTCAAGCAGAGTTTAAAAACTTCGTGAATACTATTGAAGTCAGGCAGCAGTTCACGGCCACCCATTCGCCTCAAGAAAATCCGACAGAACGAGCCAACCGAACTGTCAAAACAATCACCGCACAGGTCGCCCGGAACAACCAAACAACAAGGAATGAACAGTTACTTGAGATAATGCTGGCCATCAATACTGGTGAGTCAGCCACCACCGGCTATAGCGCAGCTTTCTTAACACAGGGCAGAGAACCCAGGTTACCTAACGCCCTCTACGATGCTGGGCACTGGCGGAAGCCGGGAAAATCCAGACGATTGGGCCAAATTTCTTCGAGGAATCTTTGATATGGTCACTACAACCTACGACGACGACCCTGGGCCTGAAAGTCAGACAATTGATACTCATTAAAACTCATCACCTGTCCAACGCCAACGAACACTTCAATGCTAAACTGGCCCCAAAGTATTTAGAACCTTTCCAAATCATGGGATTCAAGTCACTGGTCATCGCATTAATAAAGAAGCCCGGACAAACCCAGCTACAAGCAGTGCACGTGACACATTTGTTTTAACGTCTTTTCGATTTCCGGAACCAGGAATTGTGCCGATTGGGTTGGGGGAATACTGCAGCTTGCCTCAAATTCTCGAATTTGTCGTTCTTCATAATGGTAAGATCGTCGCGTTAGAGGAAGCTCGTAAAACGCTGATGCAGTTCTGTCACACTACCATTTGAATACAATGTGAATTTGCCCACTACATTCTGCAGTTTGTCGTTAGGAAAGGTTGTCAGGAACAAATTAAATCGCACTTAATTTCCTCCTCACATAAATTTTCTACTTATATATATGCCCAGAATATATGGTAATTAAATTTCAAACTACCGTTTCTGTATATTATTATGAATGTAACGAACGGCAAAGTAGAAAAAATATTTGACAAAAATTGAGAGTTGTTAGAAAGTAGCACCATCGCCTGAGTGGATCGAGAGAGCTCGACCACAGATACGACCACGCAGGCAAGAAAGAGACAAAAAGCGTCTTACAACAAGCGCGTAGGTATACCATCGCCACTATATAAGGCGCTTTACCACGAGGAATCGAGGCTTTTTTACGTGAACTCCCGGCCTGGACAGTAGTCTTCTGGAATTCCATCTTCGGTAAGTCATTTCAACGTCGACGCCAGTAGAGCCTCGACTTCGGCAGAGCCACAACGTCGACGCCAGCAGAGCCTCGATTTCGGCAGAGCCACAACGCCGACGACAGCAGAGCCTCGACTTCGGCAGAGCCACAACGTCGACGCCAGCAGAGCCTCGACTTCGGCAGAGCCACAACGTCGACGCCAGCAGACCCTCGACCCCGGCAGAGCTACAACGTCGACGCCAACAGAGCCTCGCGGCCAACAGTTCGCATCAGAGCGTCGCCTGTGGAGTTGTACTCCCGCTGCCCAACGATTCTCATCATCACGTCGCCTTGCGGAGTTGCACTCCCGCGGCTAACACTCACATTAGAACTTCGCCTGTGGAGTTGTACTCCCGCGGCCAACAGTTCGCATCAGAGCGTCGCCTGTGGAGTTGTACTCCCGCGGCCCAACGATTCTCATCAGCACGTCGCCTTGCGGAGTTGCACTCCCGCGGCCAACACTCACATTAGAACGTCGCGTGTGTAGTTGTACTCCCGCGGCCAACAGTTCGCATCAGAGCGTCGCCTGTGGAGTTGTACTCCCGCGGCCCAACGATTCTCATCAGCACGTCGCCTTCTGGAGTTGCACTCCCGTGGTCAACACTCACATTAGAACGTAGCCTGTGGAGTTGTACTCCCGCGGCCAACAGTTCGCATCAGAGCGTCGCCTGTGGAGTTGTACTCCCGCGGCCCAACGATTCTCATCAGCACGTCGCCTTGTGGAGTTGCACTCCCGTGGCCAACACTCACATTACAACGTCGCCTGTGGAGTTGTACTCCCGCGGCCAACAGTTCGCATCAGAGCGTCGCCTGTGGAGTTGTACTCCCGCGGCCCAACGATTCTCATCAGCACGTCGCCTTGTGGAGTTGCACTCCCGCGGCCAACAAACGCACTAGAACGTCGCCTGTGGAGTTGCACTCCCGCGGCCAACACCCGGTTCGCTCGCACCCCACTGGAGCGGGGACAGGTTCTTTCACCACAGCGTCCACCTGTGAAGGCTATCAGTGGCCATACATCTATTTTGTACCCATTTATACATTTTAAAACCATTTCCAAATATTTTATATAAGCTTAATTGTTGAATTAGAATTACGAATTATTGAACTAATCTAGAAATTAATAAAAGAGAGAATTCATTGAAGGAAGCCTTGTGTCTCAATCAAATAAATAACTGGACGGATCCTGGACTCGGCTGAGTCACATACCCCGGCCAGATAAGGGGTAAGTTTCGTTACAGTGGCGCCCGAGCAGGGACATCACGGTTTCCAACATCTCGACGAGACACGAACATCGAAATAACTCATCACAGAGTGCCGTAGAAAGACGCACGCCATGAAGATCATCTGGATTTACTCACTACGCTAATAACGAGCTAATAACCTACGCGAAGGAATTTGAACTCGACGAAGGTGGAACCATCGAGGATTTAAGAAAACGGCTGGCCACTTTTGCATCAGACTCGAAGGATCACGAAAAGGTCACGGCGCGACTAGAACAACTGGAAAGGATTCACCAGCAAGCGAAGTCCCCGCACCGAATGGGGACGGCACAGACGCATCAGCCAGAAACAGTGAAAACTCTGGAACTGCCCACCACCATTTCAACAGCAAGTCAAGGGGGTGAATGAGGGCCACCGTCGAGGGAACGCACGACAGATCACGCCGACGTCATGGACAAAGTGCGGAAGTCAGTTAGATATGACGGTGGTCGCGATCCTCTCGCGTTTATCGAAAGGTTGGAAGAACTGGCCACCGCGTATGGTATAAGCCGAGACTTACCAAGACCAATGCCGGAACTTCTTCGAGACCGAGCACTGGTCTGGTTCCGCAACAGAATAAAGGATTGGCAAATCTGGGGTCAATTTAAAACGGCGTTTTTGAAATTCTTTCTATCCAGCCGTTATTTCGAGGGACTCGAGGACCACATACGTAATCGGCAACAAAAACCAGACGAAACCTTCAAGGACTACGTGCTCGACCTGTACGACGCTATGCGTCATGTCAACTGGGCCGAGGAGGAAAAGCTTGAATGCCTCTATCGAAACGCGCGGAAAGACGTGCAACTTTACTGAAACGGCGCGACTTCATGAGCCTCGAGGAACTCATCGGTCTAGCAGAGGACCTTAAAGAAATACATGGACGGCAACCGGAACCCACAAACCACCGGCCACATGAGCGAGAAGTGAAGCATCGACAGCTGGCACCCCCAGCCGAAGTGAGTATAAGCCCAGCCACTGCCTGTCGACGATGCGGGCAAGATGGACACACGGAACGGTTTTGTCACAACCGCCGTATCCTGTTTTGTATGACTTGCGGACGTCGCGGACTCCGCACTATCGAATGCTGCCAACGGCCTCCCCGGGAAACGAGGACGAACCACGCCAGGCAGGAGGGAAGGCGGGTCCAGCAACTACGACCCCGGGTCAACTAAGCCTCATACACCACGACAGTACTCATTTAACTGCAGAAGTCATAGTGGAACACCTCAAGAAAAGAGCGGTGTTGGACACGGGAGCGACAAGGAGCTTTGCCAGCCAAGCTTTTGTGCAGGAGCTCGGTCTTCCGGTGAGCCGAACTACTTCCACAAACTACATTCGCCTCGCCGACAACACACGAAGGATGACCAACGAATGCCTCCAGGTAAGAATCAAACTCGGCACATGTGAGATCGATGTGGAGCTGTTGATTATGGCCGGGGCATCGGACGACTTGCTTCTGGGCCTGGACTTCTTGGCGAAGGCTGGGGCAGAACGCGGCTTGGCAAACACGCGGACAGAAACGTCGAGAGGAGTGGACGTGCACGGCTCTCCAGGAGGAGGACCCTCCATCGCTGAGCATCGATCATTTCCTGCGGCACGAACTCGCGAAATTCGATGAGGTATAAGGAACATGCAACATTACGTCGCACAAAATTGCCATGAAAGATGAGCGGCCGATTAAGCAGAGATACATCCCACGCAACCCGGCCATGCGGGAAGTAATACGCAGAGAGGTCGACGAACTTCTGGCTAAAGGATGCATCGAGCCGTCACACACTGCCTGCACTGCCACGATAGTCCTGGTCAAAAAGAAAACGGGCACCTGGAGACTCTGCATTGACTACCGGCAGCTAAACGACAGATCAATTCCTGACGCGTATCCACTTCCGCTTATACATTACATACTCGACCGACTACGAAACGCAAAGGTTATCAGCAGCTTGGACCTTAAAAACGGGTATTGGCAAATACCCATGGACGACGACAATAATAAACATACAGCATTTACGGTCCCGGGGCGAGGACTCTTCCAATGAAAGGTCATGGCATTCGGCCTCCATTTTGCTCCGGCGACATTTCAGAGGGCGTTGGATAAAGTCATTGGACCTGACTTAGAACCACATGCTTTCGCAATTCTGCATGACATCATAGTTACAAGCAGCTCAGTGGAGGAGCACGTGGGCCACCTGTAGGAAGTCCTCCGAAGGTTGCGGTCAGCGAACCTGAAATTGAACCCAGAGAAATGTGAGTTCTTCAAAAAGCACACTAAGTATTTGGGCCACGTGGTAAGTGAACGTGGCATCGAAACAGACCCAGACTTCCGCCATCAAGACGCTGAAACCACCCTCCAACGTACGCGAGCTGCGACAGTGCCTGGGAATTGCGTCCTCGTATCGCCGATTTGTACCAGAATTCGCAACCGTAGTACACCCGATGACCACTCTGCTGAAAAAGGGCAGACATTGAAAGTGGCAAGACGAACAAGGCCTTCGATAAGCTGAAAGGAATGCTTGTCAATGCACCGGTCCTGACCTGTCCGGACTTCACCAAGCGATTTATCCTCCAGACTGACGCCAGCGAGGTCGGCCTGGGAGCCGTGTTAACGCAAGACGACGATGGGAGTGAAGCCGTAAGCGCCTATGCCAGTCGCCGCCTCAACCCAGCCGAACAAAATTACACCACTACGGAAAAGGAGTGCTTGGCGATCATATGGGGCATCAGGAAAATGCGGTGCTACCTCGAGGGGTACCAGTTTACAGTGGTTACAGACCATACTACCGCGAAAAATTCGTTTTTCGGTCGCGCAGTTAAGTTGTGGAATAGTCTCCCTGCGCATGTTTTCCCACCCACTTATAACGTCGAAGCTTTTAAAAGAGGTGTATAGTAAATCGACACTACTCCCACTTTTCCCCTTCCCACTTCTAACCTTTTCCCTTCTAAACCAACGAATGCTTTGCATGGATAGGGGGCATCCCCTGAGTTTGGTTCTATCTGCCATAAAAAAATCTCCCTTAAGTGGCACAATTCGATAGAGAATCCATCGGGCCGGATCGCAAGGTGGGCGTTAGAACTGCAGCAATATAGGTTCGACGTCCAATACAGAAGAGGGCAACACAACGCAGTGGCCGACGCATTGTCGCGACAACCGGTAGACACCCTCCGCCGCACAGGAATTGACGAGGAGAAGTGTAAGAATTGTCCTTGGTTAGAAAAGAAAATCGCTGCTATTCACGACAACCCCGAGAAATACCCAGATTTCCTCGAGCAGGATGGGAATCTGTACAGGCAGATAGCGCAACGCGAATACGACGAGGAAGGCACCCCGTGGAAGATGTGCGTCCCAAGCTTCCTCCGCCAACGTGTGTTACGCGAGAACCACAGTCATTCCAGCACAGGTCACTTAGGAATTCGGAAGACCACCGCTAGGATCATGGACAGATACTAATGGCCACGCATGTCGCGAGACATTAAAAACTTTGTGCAACGATGCGAATCATGCCAGAAGTTCAAAGTGGACCAACAACTAAAGGCTGGGAAAATGCTGAGTCAAATCGCCGATGAACCGTGGGCCAACGTTTGCACGGACTTCATTGGACCACTTCCCCGGTCAAAGCACGGTAATAATACGATTCTAGTATTTTTTGACAGGTTCTCCAAGTGGATTGAAGCCGTACCACTGCGTAAGGCCTCAACGCCAAATCTTATAAAGGCTTTCCGAGAGAGGATACTGGCCCGTTACGGCACACCAAAAGTTTTAATTTCAGACAACGGCGTCCAGTTAACGAGCCGAGCGTTCGAAAGCTTTCTCACAGCAATAGGAACCAAGCACCAGTATACAGCCCCTTACACCCCACAGGAGAACCCAGCGGAACGAGCAAACAGAACTTTGAAGACCATGATCGCCCAATACGCTGATGGACAACAGAACGCCTGGGACGAGTTGATTCCCGAAATCACACTGGCCCTGAATTCAAGCAGATCGGCCCTGCCTCAATATGCCTGGCTATAGTCCTGCCTATCTCACGCAAGGACGAGAGCTGCGGTTGCCGGGACCTTTATACGACCAGAAAACATTCGGCACGGGACAATCGCCCGAGGAGGCGGATGACAAGGCCAAGCGACTCACAGAAATCTTTGCGATCGTTAGGAAAGACTGACCCAAGCCGCCTCCGATCAGGCTCGTCATTACAACTTGCGGCGACGCCACTGAACACTGAATATTGGACAGCTCGTCCTTAAACGAACCCATCCACTCTCGAAGGCCGCCGACAGTTTTGCAGCCAAATTGGCACCAAAATATGAATGCCCCTACAAGGTAATCACGTTCACATCCCCGTTGATTGTACAACTCCAGGAAGTAAATAGTGCCTCCAAGAAGACGAAGACAGCACACGTCAGCGCGCTCAAAAGCGTACCCGCAGACACAGGTCCCACGACCGACACATGCAAACACGGCAGCTTAGGAAGAACACAGCGAGGTTCTCACTTCTATAAATACATAATATTTAAATAACAGAAAGAAGCCACAGCAAAGCCCTAGTATATAAGAATTACATTCCGATTTATTAAGAAACTATTTTGAAGATTTAGTTGAATAATGCGAGAAAATTTATAACATGCATGCCACAACAGGACCCGAGCTCAAGCACACAGAATGCAAAGTAATAACAAAACCCAAGGAAGCGACCAATTACACACGAAATAACGGGATCCTTCGTTATCACAATTTACGGAGATCGCTGCAAAAAGAAAATATTTCACATTTATTCAAAAGGTGGGCTGCCGGAGTCCATACGGTACGAAGTCCAGGACATTAAGCGGAGGAAGCGAGGCAGGAACGCCATAAAGCTGGCCCGTGTCAGCGGGGGCATCCGATATGAAATAAAGATCACGCGGACGGGCAGGATCGCCGTTGCCACTACCTCCCCAATAAAGTAAAAGGGAGATGTCAGGAACAAATTAAATCGCACTTAATTTCTTCCTCACATAAATTTTCTACTTACTATATATATATGCCTAGAATATATGGTAATTAAATTTCAAACTACCGTTTCTGTATATTAATATGTATGTAACGAACGGCAAAGTAGAAAAGAGATTTGACAAAAAATGAGAGTTGTTAGAAAGTAGCACCATCGCCTGAGTGGATCGAAAGAGCTCGACCACAGACACGACCACGCAGGCAAGAAAGAGACAACAAGCGTCTTACAATAAGCGCGTAGGAATACCATCGCCACTATATAAGGCGCTTCACCACGAGGAATTGAGGCTTTTTGACGTGAAATCCCGGCCTAGACAGTAGTCTTCTGGAATTCCATCTTCGGTAAGTCATTTCAACGTCAACGCCAGTAGAGCCTCGACTTCGGCAGAGCCACAACGTCGACGCCAGCAGAGCCTCGATTTCGGCAGAGCCACAACGCCTACGTCAGTAGAGCCTCGACTTCGGCAGAGCCACAACGTCGACGCCAGCAGAGCCTCGACTTCGGCAGAGCCACAACGTCGACGCCAGCAGAACCTCGACGCCGGCAGAGCTACAACGTCGACGCCAACAGAGCCTCGCGGCCAACAAACGCATCAGAGCGTCGCCTGTGGAGTTGTACTCCCGCGGCCCAACGATTCTCATCAGCACGTCGCCTTGTGGAGTTGCACTCCCGCGGCCAACAAACGCACTAGAACGTCGCCTGTGGAGTTGCACTCCCGCGGCCAACACCCGGTTCGCTCGCACCCCACTGGAGCGGGGACAGGTTCTTTCACCACAGCGTCCACCTGTGAAGGCTATCAGTGGCCATACATCTATTTTGTACCCATTTATACATTTTAAAACTATTTCCAAATATTTTATATAAGCTTAATTGTTGAATTAGAATTACGAATTATTGAACTAATCTAGAAATTAATAAAAGAGAGAATTCATTGAAGGAAGCCTTGTTTCTCAATCAAATAAATAACTGGACGGATCCTGGACTCGGCTGAGTCACATACCCCGGCCAGATAAGGGGAAAGTTTCGTTACAGTGGCGCCCGAGCAGGGACATTAAGGCTTCCATCATCTCGACCAGACACGAACATCGAAATAACTCATCACAGAGTGCCGTAGAAAGACGCACGCCATGAAGATCATCTGGATTTACTCACTACGCAAGGACGAGCTAATAACCTACGCGAAGGAATTTGAACTCGACGAAGGTGGAACCGTCGAGGATTTAAGAAAACGGCTGGCCACTTTTGCATCAAACTCGAAGGACGACGAAATGGTCACGGCGCGACTAGAACAACTGGAAAGGATTCACCAGCAAGCGAAGTCCCCGCACCGAATGGGGACGGCACAGACGCATCAGCCAGAAACAGTGAAAACTCTGGAACTGCCCACCACCATTTCAACAGCAAATCAAGGGGGTGAATGCGGGCCACCGTCGAGGGAACGCACGACAGATCACGCCGACGTCATGTACAAAGTGCGGAAGTGGTCAGTTAGATATGACGGTGGTCGCGATTCTCTCGCGTTTATCGAAAGGTTGGAAGAACTGGCCACCGCGTATGGGATAAGCCGAGACTTGCTACCAAGGCCAATGCCGGAACTTCTTCGAGACCGAGCACTGGTCTGGTTCCGCAATAGAATAATGGATTGGCAAACCTGGGGTCAATTCAAAACGGCGTTTTTGAAATTATTTCTGTCCACACGTTATTTCGAGGGACTCGAGGACCACATACGTAATCGGCAACAAAAACCAGACGAACCCTTCAAGGACTACGTGCTCGACCTGTACGACGCTATGCTTCATGTCAACTGGGCCGAGGAGGAGAAGCTTGAACGCCTCTATCGAAACGCGCGGAAAGACGTGCAACTTTACGTGAAACGAAGACTTCATGAGCCTCGAGGAACTCATCGGTCTAGCAGAGGACTTTGAAGAAATACATGGACGGCTACCGGAACCCACAAACCACTCGTATCCTGTTTTGTTGGACTTGCGGACGTCGCGGACTCCGCACTATCGAATGCTGCCAACGACCTCCCCGGGAAACGAGGACGGACCACGCCAGGCAGGAGGGAAGGGGGGTCCAGCAACTACAACCCCTTGCCGGGTCAACTAAGCCTCCTACACCACGACAGTACTCATTTAACTGCAGAAGTCATAGTGGGACACCTCAAGAAAAGAGCGGTGTTGGACACGGGAGCGACAAGGAGCTTTGCCAGCCAAGCTTTTGTGCAGGAGCTCGGTCTTCCGGTGAGCCGAACTACTTCCACCAACTACATTCGCCTAGCCGACAACACATTAAGGATGACCAACGAATGACTCCAGGTAAGAATCAAACTCGGCACATGTGAGATTGATGTGGAGCTGTTGATTATGGCCGGGGCATCGGACGACTTGCTTCTGGGCCTGGACTTCTTGGCGAAGGCTGGGGCCGTCATCAGCTGCGGCGAACAAACGGTCACTCTGCGAGAGACACACGGACAGAAACGTCGAAAGGAGTGGACGTGCACGGCTCACCAAGCGATTTATCCTCCAGACTGACGCGAGCGAGGTCGGCCTGGGAGCCGTGTTAACGCAAGACGACGATGGGAGAGAAGCGGTAATCGTCTATGCCAATCGCCGCCTCAACCCAGCCGAACAAAATTACACCACTACGGAAAAGGAGTGCTTGGCGATCATATGGGGCATCAGGAAAATGCGGTGCTACCTCGAGGGGTACCAGTTTACGGTGGTTACAGACCATACTACCGCGAAAATTCGTTTTTCGGTCGCGCAGTTAAGTTGTGGAATAGTCTCCCTGCGCATGTTTTCCCACCCACTTATAACTTCGAAGCTTTTAAAAGAGGTGTATAGTAAATCGACACTACTCCCACTTTTCCCCTTCCCACTTCTAACCTTTTCCCTTCTAAGCCAACGAATGCTTTGCATGGATAGGGGGCATCCCCTGAGTTTGGTTCTATCTGCTATAAAGAAAAATCTCCCTTAAGTGGCACAATTCGATAGAGAATCCATCGGGCCGAATCGCAAGGTGGGCGTTAGAACTGCAGCAATATAGGTTCGACGTCCAATACAGAAGAGGGCAACACAACGCAGTGGCCGACGCATTGTCGCGATAACCGGTAGACACCCTCCGCCGCACAGGAATTGACGAGGAAAAATGTAAGAATTGTCCTTGGTTAGAAAAGAAAATCGCTGCTATTCACGACAACCCCGAGAAATACCCAGATTTCCTCGAGCAGGATGGGAATCTGTACAGGCACATAGCGCAACGCGAATAGGACGAGGAAGGCACCCCGTGGAAGATGTGCGTCCCAAGCTTCCTCCGCCAACGTGTGTTACGCGAGAACCACAGTCATTCCAGCGCAGGTCACTTAGGAACTCGGAAGACCACCGCTAGGATCATGGACAGATACTAATGGCCAGGCATGTCGCGAGACATTAAAAACTTTGTGCAACGATGCGAATCATGCCAGAAGTTCAAAGTGGACCAACAACTAAAGGCTGGGAAAATGCTGAGTCAAATCGCCGATGAACCGTGGGCCAACGTTTGCACGGACTTCATTGGACCACTTCCCCGGTCAAAGCACGGTAATAATACGATTCTAGTATTTTTCGACAGGTTCTCCAAGTGGATTGAAGCCGTACCACTGCGCAAGGCCTCAACGCCAAATCTTATAAAGGCTTTCCGAGAGAGGATACTGGCCCGTTACGGCACCCCAAAAGTTTTAATTTCAGACAACGGCGTCCAGTTAACGAGCCGAGCGTTCGAAAGCTTTCTCACAGAAATAGGAACCAAGCACCCGTATACAGCCCCTTACACCCCACAGGAGAACCCAGCGGAACGAGCAAACAGAACTTTGAAGACCATGATCGCCCAATACGCTGATAGACAACAGAACGCCTGGAACGAGTTGATTCCCGAAATCACACTGGCCCTGAATTCAAGCAGATCGGCCCTGCCTCAATATGCCTCGCTATAGTCCTGCCTATCTCACGCAAGGACGAGAGCTGCGGTTGCCGGGACCTTTATACGACCAGAAAACATTCGGCACGGGACAATCGCCCGAGGAGGCGGATGACAAGGCCAAGCGACTCACAGAAATCTTTGCGATCGTTAGGAAAAGACTGACCAAAGCCGCCTCCGATCAGGCTCGTCATTACAACTTGCGGCGACGCCGCATTATTTCGGAATTACATTCCGATTTATTAAGAAACTATTTTGAAGATTTAGTCGAATAATGCGAGAGGGAAAATTTATAACATGCATGCCACAACAGGACCCGAGCTCAAGCACACAGAATGCAAAGTAATAACAAAACCCAAGGAAGCGACCAATTACACACGAAATAACGGGATCCTTCGTTATCACAATTTACGGAGATCGCTGCAAAAAGAAAATATTTCACATTTATTCAAAAGGTGGGCTGCCGGAGTCCATACGGTACGAAGTCCAGGACATTAAGCGGAGGAAGCGAGGCAGGAACGCCATAAAGCTGGCCCGTGTCAGCGGGGGCATCCGCTATGAAATAAAGATCACGCGGACGGGCAGGATCGCCGTCGCCACTACCTCCCCAATGAAGTAAGAGGGAGATGTCAGGAACAAATTAAATCGCACTTAATTTCTTCCTCACATAAATTTTCTACTTACTATATATATATGCCTAGAATATATGGTAATTAAATTTCAAACTACCGTTTCTGTATAATAATATGTATGTAACGAACGGCAAAGTAGAAAAGAGATTTGACAAAAATTGAGAGTTGTTAGAAAGTAGCACCATCGCCTGAGTGGATCGAAAGAGCTCGACCACAGACACGACCACGCAGGCAAGAAAGAGACAACAAGCGTCTTACAATAAGCGCGTAGGAATACCATCGCCACTATATAAGGCGCTTCACCACTAAGAATCGAGGCTTTTTGACGTGAAATCCCGGCCTGGACAGTAGTCTTCTGTCTGGACCTCAACGCCGGCAGAGCTACAACGTCGACGCCAACAGAGCCTCGCGGCCAACAAACGCATCAGAGCGTCGCCTGTGGAGTTGTACTCCCTCGGCCCAACGATTCTCATCAGCACGTCGCCTTGTGGAGTTGCACTCCCGCGGCCAACACTCACGTTAGAACGTCGCCTGTGGAGTTGTACTCCCGCGGCCAACAGTTCGCATCAGAGCGTCGCCTGTGGAGTTGTACTCCCGCGGCCCAACGATTCTCATCAGCACGTCGCCTTGCGGAGTTGCACTCCCGCAGCCAACACTCACATTAGAACATCGCCTGTGGAGTTGTAAACCCGCGGCCAACAGTTCGCATCAGAGCGTCGCCTGTGGAGCTGTACTCCCGCGGCCCAACGATTCTCATCAGCATGTCGCCTTGCGAAATTGCACTCCCGCGGCCAACACTCACATTAGAACGTCGCCTGTGGAGTTGTACTCCCGCGGCCAACAGTTCGCATCAGAGCGTCGCCTATGGAGTTGTACTCCCGCGGCCCAACGATTCTCATCAGCACGTCGCCTTGTGGAGTTGCACTCCCGCGGCCAACACTCACATTAGAACGTCGCCTGTGGAGTTGTACTCCCGCGGCCAACAGTTCGCATCAGAGCGTCGCCTGTGGAGTTGTACTCCCGCGGCCCAACGATTCTCATCAGCACGTCGCCTTGTGGAGTTGCACTCCCGCGGCCAACAAACGCACTAGAACGTCGCCTGTGGAGTTGCACTCCCGCGGCCAACACCCGGTTCGCTCGCACCCCACTGGAGCGGGGACAGGTTCTTTCACCACAGCGTCCACCTGTGAAGGCTATCAGTGGCCATACATCTATTTTGTACCCATTTATACATTTTAAAACTATTTCCAAATATTTTATATAAGCTTAATTGTTGAATTAGAATTACGAATTATTGAACTAATCTAGAAATTAATAAAAGAGAGAATTCATTGAAGGAAGCCTTGTTTCTCAATCAAATAAATAACTGGACGGATCCTGGACTCGGCTGAGTCACATACCCCGGCCAGATAAAGGGAAAGTTTCGTTACAGTGGCGCCCGAGCAGGGACATTAAGGCTTCCATCATCTCGAGCAGACACGAACATCGAAATAACTCATCACAGAGTGCCGTAGAAAGACGCACGCCATGAAGATCATCTGGATTTACTCACTACGCAAGGACGAGCTAATAACCTACGCGAAGGAATTTGAACTCGACGAAGGTGGAACCGTCGAGGATTTAAGAAAACGGCTGACCACTTTTGCATCAAACTCGAAGGACGACGAAATGGTCACGGCGCGACTAGAACAACTGGAAAGGATTCACCAGCAAGCGAAGTCCACGCACCGAATAGGAACGGCACAGACGCATCAGCCAGAAACAGTGAAAACTCTGGAACTGCCCACCACCATTTCAACAGCAAGTCAAGGGGGTGAATGCGGGCCACCGTCGAGGGAACGCACGACAGATCACGCCGACGTCATGGACAAAGTGCGGAAGTGGTCAGTTAGATATGACGGTGGTCGCGATTCTCTCGCGTTTATCGAAAGGTTGGAAGAACTGGCCACCGCGTATGGGATAAGCCGAGACTTGCTACCAAGGCCAATGCCGGAACTTCTTCGAGACCGAGCACTGGACTGGTTCCGCAATAGAATAATGGATTGGCAAACCTGGGGTCAATTCAAAACGGCGTTTTTGAAATTATTTCTGTCCACGCGTTATTTCGAGGGACTCGAGGACCACATACGTAATCGGCAACAAAAACCAGACGAACCCTTCAAGGACTACGTGCTCGACCTGTACGACGCTATGCTTCATGTCAACTGGGCCGAGGAGGAGAAGCTTGAACGCCTCTATCGAAACGCGCGGAAAGACGTGCAACTTTACGTGAAACGAAGACTTCATGAGCCTCGAGGAACTCATCGGTCTAGCAGAGGACTTTGAAGAAATACATGGACGGCTACCGGAACCCACAAACCACCCGTATCCTGTTTTGTTGGACTTGCGGACGTCCACGCCAGGCAGGAGGGAGGGAGGGTCCAGCAACTACAACCCCTCGCCGGGTCAACTAAGCCTCCTACACCACGACAGTACTCATTTAACTGCAGAAGTCATAGTGGAACACCTCAAGAAAAGAGCGGTGTTGGACACGGGAGCGACAAGGAGCTTTTCCAGCTAAGCTTTTGTGCAGGAGCTCGGTCTTCCGGTGAGCCGAACTACTTCCACCAACTACATTCGCCTAGCCGACAACACATTAAGGATGACCAACGAATGACTCCAGGTAAGAATCAAACTCGGCACATGTGAGATCGATGTGGAGCTGTTGATTATGGCCGGGGCATCGGACGCGTTGCTTCTGGGCCTGGACTTCTTAGCGAAGGCTGGGGCCGTCATCAGCTGCGGCGGACAAACGGTCACTCTGCGAGAGACACACGGACAGAAACGTCGAAAGGAGTGGACGTGCACGGCTCACCAAGCGATTTATCCTCCAGACTGACGCGAGCGAGGTCGGCCTGGGAGCCGTGTTAACGCAAGACGACGATGGGAGAGAAGCGGTAATCGTCTATGCCAATCGCTGCCTCAACCCAGCCGAACAAAATTACACCACTACGGAAAAGGAGTGCTTGGCGATCATATGGGGCATCAGGAAAATGCGGTGCTACCTCGAGGGGTACCAGTTTACGGTGGTTACAGACCATACTACCGCGAAAATTCGTTTTTCGGTCGCGCAGTTAAGTTGTGGAATAGTCTCCCTGCGCATGTTTTCCCACCCACTTATAACTTCGAAGCTTTTAAAAGAGGTGTATAGTAAATCGACACTACTCCCACTTTTCCCCTTCCCACTTCTAACCTTTTCCTTCTAAACCAACGAATGCTTTGCATGGATAGGGGGCATCCCCTGAGTTTGGTTCTATCTGCCATAAAAAAAAATCTCCCTTAAGTGGCTCAATTCGATAGAGAATCCGTCGGGCCGGATCGCAAGGTGGGCGTTAGAACTGCAGCAATATAGGTTCGACGTCCAATACAGAAGAGGGCAACACAACGCAGTGGCCCACGCATTGTCGCGACAACCGGTAGACACCCTCCGCCGCACAGGCATTGACGAGGAAAAATGTAGGAATTGTCCTTGGTTAGAAAAGAAAATCGCTGCTATTCACGACAACCCTGAGAAATACCCAGATTTCCTCGAGCAGGATGGGAATCTGTACAGGCACATAACGCAACGCGAATACGACGAGGAAGGCACCCCGTGGAAGATGTGCGTCCCAAGCTTCCTCCGCCAACGTGTGTTACGCGAGAACCACAGTCATTCCAGCGCAGGTCACTTAGGAACTCGGAAGACCACCGCTAGGATCATGGACAGATACTAATGGCCAGGCATGTCGCGAGACATTAAAAACTTTGTGCAACGATGCAAATCATGCCAGAAGTTCAAAGTGGACCAACAACTAAAGGCTGGGAAAATGCTGAGTCAAATCGCCGATGAACTGTGGGCCAACGTTTGCACGGACTTCATTGGACCACTTCCCCGGTCAAAGCACGGTAATAATACGATTCTAGTATTTTTTGACAAGTTCTCCAAGTGGATTGAAGCCGTACCACTGCGCAAGGCCTCAACGCCAGATCTTATAAAGGCTTTCCGAAAGAGGATACTGGCCCGTTACGGCACCCCAAAAGTTTTAATTTCAGACAACGCCGTCCAGTTCACGAGCCGAGAGTTCGAAAGCATTCTCACAGAAATAGGAACCAAGCACCAGTATACAGCCCCTTACACCCCACAGGAGAACCCAGCGGAACGAGCAAACAGAACTTTGAAGACCGTGATCGCCCAATACGCTGATGGACAACAGAACGCCTGGGACGAGTTGATTCCCGAAATCACACTGGCCCTGAATTCAAGCAGATCGGATGTAACTGGCTATGGTCCTGCCTATCTTTCGCAAGGACGAGAGCTGCGGTTGCCGGGACCTTTATACGACCAGAAAACATTCGGCACGGGACAATCGCCCGAGGAGGCGGATGACAAGGCCAAGCGACTCACAGAAATCTTTGCGATCGTCAGGAAAAGACTGACCCAAGCCGCCTCCGATCAGGCTCGTCATTACAATTTGCGTCGACGCCACTGGACACCGAATATTGGGCAGCTCGTCCTTAAACGAACCCATCCGCTCTCGAAGGCCGCCGACAGCTTTGCAGCCAAATTGGCACCAAAATATGAATGCCCCTACAAGGTAATCGCGTTCACATCCCCGAGCCTCGACGCCAGCAGAGCTGCAACGTCGACGCCAAAAGAGCCTCGCGGCCAACAAACGCATCATAGCGTCGCCTGTGGAGTTGTAATTCCCATCTTGACCAGCTCCTATTGTTATTCCTGTACCAACAAAGAGCTTTGTCCTTCAGCAACTCCGGCATGGTTCGTGGCAGCATATGCTTAGGCAATTCCTCGACTCTCTCGATGAAGCCTATTGGGTCTCTACCACCGTCGTACCTACAAGACCATTTACGTACCTTGTCAATTACCTCAGAGTAGCACATCCTACTATGGGCCACACTCTCTGGCTCGCACCTCGCTGCTATGCAACCACATGTTGACATGGAAACTTGATTGCCGGGGTTCACGTTAAGCACTTCTGTTACATTTGCCCTCTGTTCGCTGTGTTTTGGAACCGCACCTTGCAATGATGCCGTCGCCGGTCGCGCACTTGGAGAAACACCGCGATTCCACTGCACTTCAAGTTCGCGTAACCTGTCGATCACCTCGTCGGTCAAATCAGGCGACATCATAAACCCGGAGAGCACTTTACGGAGTTCGCCGACCGTGCCTTTTGATTCCACACCGAATTCACGTAAAATCTCCTGCAGATTTTCTTTCGGAACATTATAAATCCACCGTTTACCCATTTCGATTTTCCGTTTATTTCGCGTAACTGTTTCCGCCCTATTTCTTTGCACGATGTTTTTCTATTTTGTTCCGTTTATTTCGCGTAACTGTTCCTTTGAAATACCGCGTTATTTTTTTGCACAATGATTTTTTATTTGAATTCGCCGTTAGCACAGGTTAGCGTTCAATTATTTGTTCGATTTACCGTTCGCTTCGCGTAACTCTTTATAATACCTTTTTTTTTCTAAAGTACCGTTTTTTTTCGCGATTCAGCACTGCACTATAGTTCTTGATTTTACTCGGAAACTATTGTCCCTGCTCGGGCGCCATTTTGTAACGAAGTTTCTTGCCGGGGTATACTCAGTCTCGCCAGAGTCCCGTTCGGAACACTTAAATAAAAAGCTTTCGGTTTTCTTTTGACAGTTTTTCGACTATTTATTCACCGTAATTCAAAGTTTTATTTTTCGGTATTTTAATGCTAATAGTATTTCTTACTACTTCTTTTAGTACTACTTCTTTTAGTACTTCTTTTTTACTTCTTTCTTACTAGTTCCTTTAGTTCTAACGTCCGCTGAATAGCACTCAGTCCGTAAAAATACAAAATCTATATACACAGAGTTCTATAATACGAGGTTCTATGATGGTCGGCGTCAGCCACTACGAGATACTAGCATTTACATTGATTCAGGATTGGCGTCCGCTTAAAAGCACTCAGCCACGACGAGGTACTTAAATTTACTTGGAATTGGGATTGGCGTCCGCTTAAGAGCACTCAGCCAGGACGAGGTACTAAGATTTACTTGGAATTGGGATTGGCGTCCGCTTAAGAGCACTCAGCCAGGACGAGGTACTAAAATTTACTTGGAATTGGGATTGGCGTCCGCTTAAGAGCACTCAGCCAGGACGAGGTACTAAAATTTACTTGGAATTGGGATTAGCGTCCGCTTAAGAGCACTCAGCCAGGACGAGGTACTAAAATTTACTTGGAATCGGGATTGGCGTCCGCTTAAAAGCACTCAGCCAGGACGAGGTACTAAAATTTACTTGGAATTGGGATTAACGTCCGCTTAAGAGCACTCAGCCAGGACGAGGTACTAAAATTTACTTGGAATTGGGATTGGCGTCCGCTTAAGAGCACTCAGCCACTACGAGGTACTAAAATTTACTTGGAATCGGGATTAGCGTCCGCTTAAAAGCACTCAGCCAGGACGAGGTACTAAAATTTACTTGGAATTGGGATTGGCGTCCGCTTAAGAGCACTTAGCCAGGACGAGGTACTAAAATTTACTTGGAATTGGGATTGGCGTCCGCTTAAAAGTACTCAGCCAGGACGAGGTACTAAAATTTACTTGGAATTGGGATTGGCGTCCGCTTAAGAGCACTCAGCCACTACGATGTACTAAAATTTACTTGGAATCAGGATTGGCGTCCGCTTAAAAGCACTCAGCCAGGACGAGGTACTAAGATATACTTGGAATTGGGATTGGCGTCCGCTTATGAGCACTCAGCCATTACGAGGTACTAAGATTTACTTGGAATTGGGATTGGTGTCCGCTTAAGAGCACTCAGCCAGGACGAGGTACTAAAATTTACTTGGAATTGGGATTGGCGTCCGCTTAAGCGCATTCAGCCACTACGAAGTACTAGAGGTTCAAAGTTTGACGACTTACCACTTGGAGCACGAGATTCCAAAAGAGACCGAATTCAGCGCGGTGGGCCCTTTTATACACCGATCAAAACAACTCCGCTGCAGTCGTTGTTCTTGTGCACATTCTGGAATTTTTTAATGTGCATAGCGGCACACAATATACTTGTTGTTGTTGTACTAATTTCGAGAAATATTTCTTGTGATTTTGTTGGTAGTTCTTGTTCACATTCCAGAATTTTCTAATCTGCATAGCGGCACATAACGTACTTGTTGTTGTTGTGCTTATTTCTAGAAATAAATTCTTGTGATTTTGTTGGTAGCTTCCCACGCTCTAATTTAATTTTTGCTTGCTTGTTTCGCGTCTCAGTCTGTGTTGTAGTTGTTGTAAACAGTATTCCACCTGATTTTATTAGTAATTTTCCAAGGCTCTGCTTTAATTTTTGCTTGCTGATTTGGCGTCTCGGTTTGTGTTGTAATTGTTGTAAAAAGTATGTGGTTCATGTATTCTGTGTGACTGTGGTTTTTTTAATCCCTTTGTTAGCAAGCGAGTTAATGTGTTTGTTCTTGTTATTGTTAGTTTTGCATATTTTCGCCTTTGCTACGTTGCCTTTTTTTTCTTTTTATTGTTGTTGATAGAATTAATTCCACCTGAAGTTGGGTCCGCACAACCAGGTCACCGCGTTTTCAGTTCACGTTTACTAAAAACGGGCTCGGTTGGGATGCAGGCCAGGTTCTACACCCGGAGTTGTAAGAAAAATATTTTTTTCAATATAATTTTTTACAATAATATATTATTAATTATTTTATTATTATAGTTAATAAAATTTAATATATTTTGATAAAAGTTTACATTTTAATAGATAATTATTGTTTATCTGAATAATATAATATATGAATAAAATATTATTGTTGAGTTTTGTTTTACAAACCTGAAGTGTCAGTAGTTTTCTTTTCGTTGGCCCCGCTGAATGATATTGAAGTGAAAAAAAACAACAAATGATGGTTAAATCCAATATGTGCAGTGAAGTGTACATTTAAAACTAGTATGATTTTTAAAAAAAATGTAATTTTATTTAGAGAAAAAAAAATTAATGTATTTAGCTTTAGATAAAAAGAAATAATCTATTTATAAAAGTTCGAACACGAGTTCGAGTGTTTTATTTGGTTAAACCTTGAAACGCGATCATTGCTTCAAGGTTAAGGTTTTGTTTCCGCGTAGTGAGCGAACGGTGAACGACCGTAAGAATAAAGAAATTCGACGCTCGATTTTAATGCGGCCACTTACTCTGGCCTTGAATTTATTTCAGCGTGTTGTTATGTAATTTTTGTTAATTGAAGTAGGTCAGTAGTGACAAAGAGGAGAGTTGCTGACTGCAGCATTTTTAATCGCAGCCAAACTAATTAAGTTAGCTTAATGGAAATAGTGAGTGAATGGGAAGAAAAATTTTTGATAATAAATAGAGAATATAATGATTTGTTAGGACAAATAGATAGATTTATAGATAAGATATGGTTAAATTTGAATTTAACAATAAATAATAAGGAAAACTTAGAATTAATTAAAGCAAAATTAAACAGGGCCAGCAATAGTTCAAAAGTAGAGGCAGATGCCGTTTTAGATGAATTATTGAATTTCATAGACCAAAGGAACCAGAACTACGTGGAGGAAATAAGGAATTGGAAAAAACAATTTGGGCATTTAAAAAACAGAAAAACAGCGGAGTAAGGAGGACTTCTCGTCGTTGGAGCAGGCATGCCGGAGACTCCAAGAGCTAAAAGAAGAGAATAGGCTTCTAAAACAAGAGCTGGAGCTGGCCCACGACCAAACGCTGCACCATAAGGAAGCTGTTGTTCAAGTCAGCAGCCCAAAGCAGAGCGATTCTATTTCCTTTCCTTCCGCGTTATCAATAAAATACAAATTGGATATCGAGGCGATTTCGAAATCTGTTAGTAGGCTGGTACCTCTGTTTTCAGGGACGAGATCACCCGACTTGAGAGGGAAGGTCTACAAATTCATAGAGGGGTGCGAATTAGCTAAGAGGGGCATCTGTAATACAGAAATGCAAGATTTCATTGCTTGCGTGAAACAGAGGCTTCACGGTAGTGCGTATACTCTATTGAGAGGGAAGCAAGTCACCACGACAGAAGCGCTATACGCTGCAATAAAACAAGCGTACTTGCCATTAAAATCACTGGACACTGTGATGGCGGAGATACAGATGACTGTTCAATCTCCGAGGGAAGGCATCAGGGAATTCGCTGAAAAACTAATTGATTTACGAACGCAGGCGGAGGACTATATATCGGACCATTATAAGGGTTCAGGGGATCAAGCTCTGCGAGAGGAGGTAGCTGCCTCAATAACAAGGACTTTCACATTAGGATTACAGGACTCTACCCTGAGGATGAAACTAGTAGGTTCCTCGGAAACAAATTTGGAGAAGCTGGTAGATCTTGTAACGAAGTTTCTTGCCGGGGTATACTCAGTCTCGCCAGAGTCCCGTACCGAACACTTAAATAAAAAGCTTTCGGTTTTCTTTTCACAGTTTTTCGACTATTTATTTACCGTAATTCAAAGTTTAATTTTTCGGTATTTTATTGCTAACAGTATTTCTTAAAACTAGTTCCTTTAATTCTAATGTCCGCTGAATAGCACTCAGTCCGTAAAATGCAAAATCTATATACACACAGAGTTCTAGAATACGAGGTTTTATGATTGTCGGCGTCAGCCACTACGAGGTACTAGAATTTACTTTGATTCAGGTTTGGCGTCCGCTTAAAAGCACTCGGCCACGACGAGGTACTTAAATTTACTTGGATTCGGGATTGGCGTCCGCTTACAAGCACTCGGCCACGACGAGGTACTAATGAAATTTACTTGGAATCGGGATTGGCGTCCGCTTAAAAGCACTCAGCCAGGACGAGGTACTAAAATTTACTTGGAATCGGGAATGGCGTGCGCTTAAGAGCACTCAGCCAGGACGAGGTACCAAAAGTAACTTGGAATCGGGATTGGCGTCCGCTTAAGAGCACTCAGCCAGGACGAGGTACTAAAATTTACTTGGAATTGGGATTGGCGTCCGCTTAAGAGCACTCAGCCACTACGAGGTACTAGAGGTTCAAGGTTCGACGACTTACCACTTGGAGCACGAGATTCCAAAAAAGATCGAATTCAGCGCGGTGGGCCCTTTTATACACCGATCAAAACAACTCCGCTGCAGTCGTTGTTCTTGTGCACATTCTGGAATTTTCTAATGTGCATAGCGGCACACAATGTACTTGTTGTTGTTGTGCTAATTTCGAGAAATATTTCTTGTGATTTTGTTGGTAGTTCTTGTTCACATTCCAGAATTTTCTAATCTGCATAGCGGCACACAACGTACTTGTTGTTGTTGTGGTTATTTCTAGAAATAAAAACTTGTGATTTTGTTGGTAGCTTCCCACGCTCTAATTTAATTTTTGCTTGCTTGTTTCGCGTCTCAGTCTGTCTTGTAGTTGTTGTAAACAGTATTCCACCTGATTTTATTAGTAATTTTCCAAGGCTCTGCTTTAATTTTTGCTTGATGATTTGGCGTCTCGGTCTGTGTTGTAATTGTTGTAAAAAGTATGTGGTTCATGTATTCTGTGTGACTGTGGTTTTTTTAATCCCTTTGTTAGCAAGCGAGTTAATGTGGTTGTTCTTGTTATTGTTAGTTTTGCATATTTTCGCCTTTGCTACGTTGCCTTTTTTTTCTTTTTATTGTTGTTGATAGAATTAATTCCACCTGAAGTTGGGTCCGCACAACCCAGGTCACCGCGTTTTCAGTTCACGTTTACTAAAAACGGGCTCGGTTGGGATGCAGGCCAGGTTCTACACCCGGAGTTGTAAGAAAAATATTTTTTTCAATATAATTTTTTACAATAATATATTATTAATTATTTTATTATTATAGTTAATAAAATTTAATATATTTTGATAAAAGTTTACATTTTAATAGATAATTATTGTTTATCTGAATAATATAATATATGAATAAAATATTATTGTTGAGTTTTGTTTTACAAACCTGAAGTGTCAGTAGTTTTCTTTTCGTTGGCCCCGCTGAATGATATTGAAGTGAAAAAAAACAACAAATGATGGTTAAATCCAATATGTGCAGTGAAGTGTACATTTAAAACTAGTATGATTTTTAAAAAAAATGTAATTTTATTTAGAGAAAAAAAAATTAATGTATTTAGCTTTAGATAAAAAGAAATAATCTATTTATAAAAGTTCGAACACGAGTTCGAGTGTTTTATTTGGTTAAACCTTGAAACGCGATCATTGCTTCAAGGTTAAGGTTTTGTTTCCGCGTAGTGAGCGAACGGTGAACGACCGTAAGAATAAAGAAATTCGACGCTCGATTTTAATGCGGCCACTTACTCTGGCCTTGAATTTATTTCAGCGTGTTGTTATGTAATTTTTGTTAATTGAAGTAGGTCAGTAGTGACAAAGAGGAGAGTTGCTGACTGCAGCATTTTTAATCGCAGCCAAACTAATTAAGTTAGCTTAATGGAAATAGTGAGTGAATGGGAAGAAAAATTTTTGATAATAAATAGAGAATATAATGATTTGTTAGGACAAATAGATAGATTTATAGATAAGATATGGTTAAATTTGAATTTAACAATAAATAATAAGGAAAACTTAGAATTAATTAAAGCAAAATTAAACAGGGCCAGCAATAGTTCAAAAGTAGAGGCAGATGCCGTTTTAGATGAATTATTGAATTTCATAGACCAAAGGAACCAGAACTACGTGGAGGAAATAAGGAATTGGAAAAAACAATTTGGGCATTTAAAAAACAGAAAAACAGCGGAGTAAGGAGGACTTCTCGTCGTTGGAGCAGGCATGCCGGAGACTCCAAGAGCTAAAAGAAGAGAATAGGCTTCTAAAACAAGAGCTGGAGCTGGCCCACGACCAAACGCTGCACCATAAGGAAGCTGTTGTTCAAGTCAGCAGCCCAAAGCAGAGCGATTCTATTTCCTTTCCTTCCGCGTTATCAATAAAATACAAATTGGATATCGAGGCGATTTCGAAATCTGTTAGTAGGCTGGTACCTCTGTTTTCAGGGACGAGATCACCCGACTTGAGAGGGAAGGTCTACAAATTCATAGAGGGGTGCGAATTAGCTAAGAGGGGCATCTGTAATACAGAAATGCAAGATTTCATTGCTTGCGTGAAACAGAGGCTTCACGGTAGTGCGTATACTCTATTGAGAGGGAAGCAAGTCACCACGACAGAAGCGCTATACGCTGCAATAAAACAAGCGTACTTGCCATTAAAATCACTGGACACTGTGATGGCGGAGATACAGATGACTGTTCAATCTCCGAGGGAAGGCATCAGGGAATTCGCTGAAAAACTAATTGATTTACGAACGCAGGCGGAGGACTATATATCGGACCATTATAAGGGTTCAGGGGATCAAGCTCTGCGAGAGGAGGTAGCTGCCTCAATAACAAGGACTTTCACATTAGGATTACAGGACTCTACCCTGAGGATGAAACTAGTAGGTTCCTCGGAAACAAATTTGGAGAAGCTGGTAGATCTTGTAACGAAGTTTCTTGCCGGGGTATACTCAGTCTCGCCAGAGTCCCGTACCGAACACTTAAATAAAAAGCTTTCGGTTTTCTTTTCACAGTTTTTCGACTATTTATTTACCGTAATTCAAAGTTTAATTTTTCGGTATTTTATTGCTAACAGTATTTCTTAAAACTAGTTCCTTTAATTCTAATGTCCGCTGAATAGCACTCAGTCCGTAAAATGCAAAATCTATATACACACAGAGTTCTAGAATACGAGGTTTTATGATTGTCGGCGTCAGCCACTACGAGGTACTAGAATTTACTTTGATTCAGGTTTGGCGTCCGCTTAAAAGCACTCGGCCACGACGAGGTACTTAAATTTACTTGGATTCGGGATTGGCGTCCGCTTACAAGCACTCGGCCACGACGAGGTACTAATGAAATTTACTTGGAATCGGGATTGGCGTCCGCTTAAAAGCACTCAGCCAGGACGAGGTACTAAAATTTACTTGGAATCGGGAATGGCGTGCGCTTAAGAGCACTCAGCCAGGACGAGGTACCAAAAGTAACTTGGAATCGGGATTGGCGTCCGCTTAAGAGCACTCAGCCAGGACGAGGTACTAAAATTTACTTGGAATTGGGATTGGCGTCCGCTTAAGAGCACTCAGCCACTACGAGGTACTAGAGGTTCAAGGTTCGACGACTTACCACTTGGAGCACGAGATTCCAAAAAAGATCGAATTCAGCGCGGTGGGCCCTTTTATACACCGATCAAAACAACTCCGCTGCAGTCGTTGTTCTTGTGCACATTCTGGAATTTTCTAATGTGCATAGCGGCACACAATGTACTTGTTGTTGTTGTGCTAATTTCGAGAAATATTTCTTGTGATTTTGTTGGTAGTTCTTGTTCACATTCCAGAATTTTCTAATCTGCATAGCGGCACACAACGTACTTGTTGTTGTTGTGGTTATTTCTAGAAATAAAAACTTGTGATTTTGTTGGTAGCTTCCCACGCTCTAATTTAATTTTTGCTTGCTTGTTTCGCGTCTCAGTCTGTGTTGTAGTTGTTGTAAACAGTATTCCACCTGATTTTATTAGTAATTTTCCAAGGCTCTGCTTTAATTTTTGCTTGATGATTTGGCGTCTCGGTCTGTGTTGTAATTGTTGTAAAAAGTATGTGGTTCATGTATTCTGTGTGACTGTGGTTTTTTTAATCCCTTTGTTAGCAAGCGAGTTAATGTGGTTGTTCTTGTTATTGTTAGTTTTGCATATTTTCGCCTTTGCTACGTTGCCTTTTTTTTCTTTTTATTGTTGTTGATAGAATTTATTCCACCTGAAGTTGGGTCCGCACAACCCAGGTCACCGCGTTTTCAGTTTGCGTTTACTAAAAACGGGCTCGGTTGGGATGCAGGCCAGGTTCTACACCCAGAGTTGTAAGGGAAAAAATATTTTTTCCTTACACTCCCCCCTTTCTTTCGTATAGCTGGACAGTGATCCGTTTAGGGGTCAGCGTCACGCGATAATCTCCCGACCAAAACTGAACCCTCTTGTTTCTCCGACCGCCGTCCAATAGGGCTGGGTACCGCGTGAGGATGTCCCGTCGGACGTCGCCGTTGAGCCCTGCTGCGGCTGGTCCCTCTATGCCCCTCAGATCCTGGAAGATCCAGGTTTCCTTACCTCCCGATTTCGTATTCATGGGTACTGCGGCGCGTGTCGTTTCCGGCTTATCTGGAGTCCTTACCTCCGCAACTAGGTCATCGTAAAAAGTCCGTGTAACGGGGTCGAAATACACGTTACAAATAATAGTTAACGCCTCGGGTTCAGGGCTTGAAGATTTGGCGCGTTTTCCGGGTACAACTTTGTCCGCTGCCACGTACGGAATCTGGTTTTTCTTCTTCCCTTGTTCTATTGCCAGCTTCTTCAAAATCTCGGCGATCTCTACCCGTTTTGCTGGTATTTCCTCCAGGGGGAACCATTTGACCAAGTTTAGGTGGTCGGGCCGGTAATCCACAATCGGTTCCAGGAGGATTTTTTCCGCGTAGCGCAGCAAGAACACGCCGCAATCTGTTCCGTTGGGCTGCTGCGGAATTGCTGGAACCATCAACGGTAGCTCTGCCTCATTGTAGCTGCGAGGGACCTCATCTGGCTTGCGAGCTCGATACTCCTCCACCAGATATTCCCTGATAGTCTGGGCGACCGCGGTCCGTGGTCCAGGGCTGCAGGAGTCCAGCTGCAGAATGCACGGGATTTTGGCCCCCCAGGTGCCGTCTGCCTTCGGTTCGTCCATCATTCGAGGCCCGTTTACACCCGGCAGACCACCATCAGGAACCAGTGTTGGTCCTGATTCACCGGGATCAGGATGTGGTCCTTCGTGAACAAATCAACGCCTCGAGTCCAGCGTTTCACTGTCGCATGCCGTTCCCTTGGGCTGCCGACTCGGGTGCTGATCTTCCCGTAAAAATGGGTGTTAAAGACATAAACCGTCTGCCTCGGGGTTTCAGCCAGCTTCTCATGTATAATGAATTTTAGCCAGATCTCCACCAGGGTGTCGTTCAAAAATCTTCCGGGTGCCAGACGTCGGAAGTCTTCCGCGTAGACATTTATGCCACCTCGTCCACGTGGATACTGGACGAGAGGCCCCTCCTCGTCGATGCCACCGGACCCCCTATTGGACGAGGGTAACACCGACTCTTCCTGTTGAGCGTACGTCGAAACTCGACCGAATAGGTCAACACCTGCCCGACTGGACTGGTTGGGTCCATCGGCGGCGAGCTCAGCATCCATCCGGTCAAAATATTTTGCCATGTTGACTGCCATCGTTCACGGTGGGTTTGTTGAATGTGGTTAAATCTGGGGATGGAGGGTAATTAGTGATGTCGACACCATCATATATTGGACAACACGAGCTACGACTTTCACGACACATACTAGCTACTTTATGCGTCCGTCGTGTCTGTCAATTCTGTACTTCGGTCGAATGGTGATATTCTTTGAGCTCCCCAATGTGAGCCGTGCGAGTTTTCGTATTTCCCTGAGAGTTGAGCTCGACGATAACTGGTGATATATATCTCTGGATCTGGTATGGCCCGTCGTATTTTGGAGCCAGCTTGGCGGTAAACTTGTCTACTGCTTTCGATAGGGGGTGGCTTCTCAATAATACCCACGTTCCTACTGCCGGGTTCCATTGTCTTCGCCCAAGGTTATAGTGTCGGGCTTGGTCCTTGGATGCTCGTTCGATGATTCTCCTCACGATGTTGAAGATCTCCTGCAGTCGGTTACCCTTGTGTTCGGGACTCTGTGGTGCTGACCCTGTACCTATGGTAACCTCATCGAAAAGCGATCCTGGAAGCCGCAGTTCTCGTCCCTGTGTGAGGAAAGCGGGGCTGAAACCTGTCGTCTTCGATGGCATGCTATTGATTGCCAAAGAAATTTCTGGGATCAACTCATCCCATTGGGTTTGCCTATTATCGGCCACTTGTGCAAGAATTCTTTTCACGTTTCGGTTGGCTCTTTCTGTTGGGTTCTCCTGGGGGGTATAAGGTGCTGTAAACTGTTGTCGGATTCCTAAATCTTGAAGAAATCGCTGCAGTGTCCTACTGTTGAATTGAACTCCGTTGTCCGTGACGAGAACTTTTGGAACTCCATACCTCGCTAGAATCCTTTCTCGAAACGCCTTCTTCACACTGTCTGCGGTTGCTTGTCTCAGTGGTACGATTTCGGTCCACTTGGAGAATTTGTCAAAGAAAACTAGAATCATCGTGTTGCCGTGCTTGCTTCGGGGTAATGGTCCAACGAAGTCGGCACAGACGACTGACCAAGGCTCCTCTGGTAACTGTGTCAGCATTTTTCCGGCGGCTTTGCTCTGCAAAGGTTTATATCGCTGACATGATTCACAGCAGCGCACGTGTTTCCTTATATCCCTGAACATGCCTGGCCAATAGTACCTGTTGGCTATCGTGGTGACGGTTTTTCTAATGCCTGGATGTCCAGCGCTGGGGTCATCGTGGTTTTCCTTAAGAACTCGGGCACGAAGATACCTCGGAACACAGAGCTTCCATGCGGCACAATCCTCGTCGTTTACCTGCCCTGGGATATGTCGATACAGTTGACCGTTTTCCATAGTATAATCGGCAAACTTCTCTGGATTCCTCTTAATTTCTGCTATCTTGGTTTCTATCCAGTTGCACTTTTCCCCGTTAGTCGTAACCGTGCTCAGTTTTTCTACTGGCTGTCTGGAAAGTGCGTCTGCGACCACGTTCCAATTGCCCTTGCGGTATTTCACGTCGAACATGTACTGTTGTAACTCAAGCGCCCATCTTGCTATACGCCCTGAAGGATTCTCCAACGAGTTCAAGCACTTCAGTGAGAGGTGGTCTGTGACGACGCAGAACTTGTAGCCTTCTAAGTACGGTCGCATTTTCCTGATTCCCCAAACGATCGCCAGTCACTCCTTCTCTGTCGCTGAGTAGTTAATTTCGGCGTTGTTTAAATATCGGCTTGCGTAGGCGACGACCTTCTCTCCCTCATCGGTTTCTTGCGTGAGAACAGCTCCTAACCCGTGGTTGCTCGCGTCAGTCTGCAGCGTAAACGGTTTGGAAAAATCTGTGCACCTTCGTGAGCTTTTTCTTGAGGTTCTCGAACGCCTGCTGTTGCTCGTCGGTCCATTGCCAGCGTTTGCCCTTCTTAAGAAGGCTGGTGAGTGGGACTACCAATTTGGCGAAGTCCGGTACGAACCGCCGGTACCAGGATGCTATCCCGAGGAATTGCCTAACGCCTCTGACATTTGTTGGAGCCGCCAGTTCCTGAATAGCCGCTACCTTGTCTGGATCTGTGTGAATTCCTCTGCGGCTCACGACGTGACCTAAATATTTCAAATCTTGCTGGAAAAACTCGCACTTCTCCTTGTTGATTTTAAAATTAGCCGCCCTTAAACGTCGAAATACTTCCTGTAAATTGTTCATGTGTTGTTCCAGCGTCTTTCCTATTACAATGATGTCGTCCAGGTAAGCAAAAGCGTGTGGTTCAATCTCCGGTCCAATGACTTGGTCCAATGCCCTTTGGAACGTCGCGGGTGCCGAATGTAGGCCGAACGGCATAACTTTCCATTGAAAGAGTCCCCTTCCTGGTACTGTGAACGCGGTGTATTGCTTGCTTTCTGGACTCATGGGTATTTGCCAGTAACCGTTCTTGAGATCAAATGTACTAATGTATTGCGCGTCGCAGAGTCGATCTAGAATATGTTGTATCCTCGGAAGTGGTTATGCGTCAGGCACTGATCTTGCATTTAGCTGACGATAATCCACGCAAAGTCGCCATTGCCCATTCTTCTTTTTAACAAGAACAATTGGCGCACTGTAAGGGCTATGTGAGGGCTCGATACAGCCTTTTTCCAGCAGCTCGTCTATCTCCTTGTTAATTATCGCTTGCATTGCAGGGTTCTTGGGGTAATACCTCTGCTTTATTGGCCTATCATCTCTCATGACGATTTTATGGGTCGTTATGTTGGAAGGTCCTTCCAGCATCTCGAATTTCTCATGCTCTGTTTTTAGGAATTCGTTGATGATGTGTTGGTCTTCTTTTCGTGAGTTGTTGGTTTCTACGCCTAGTTCAGAGTGTATTTAGGAATTCGTTGATGATGTGTTGGTCTTCTTTTCGCGAGTTGTTGGTTTCTACGCCTGGTTCAGAGTGTTGTTCGTCCTCCACGTCAGTATTCTCCAACGGTTTTGCCTCAGGAACTTGGGCGCAATCCGTGTAAACTGTCGAGCAAGTCGCTCGTTTGGTTTTCGAGTCTCCCAGCGTAATCGTCTCACCACCACAGCTAATAGAAGCGCCTATTCTTGTCAGGAAGTCCAAACCCAGGATCACATGGTCTGTCACATCCTGTAGAATTAGAAGTGGAAGCTTACACTCTGCAGTCCCCAAACGGTGCCGTCGGCCATTTTGACCCGTACGTCCACCTCCATCAGCTTTCCGTCTGTCATCACAGCCGCCGCGTTTCTAATGAAGCTCCGCGAGGCTCCCGTGTCTAGACTAGCTGTGACGAGTTCCCTTCCTAAGGCTACCTTGGCGTAAATCCGGTCTCTATTGTAGTTTAAGCACTTCGTGAGGTACGAGGAGAGTCTATCTTATTCGGTTCCAGCAGCCCTCGTCCCTGCTGGACACCCTGCGCGTTTCCCGAAGGTTTCTTGCAGCATTCAATCGTCCGGACCCCCTCCTTTCCACAAGTCCAACAGAAAAGTTTCCTTGAGTTTCGGCATTCTCGTTGAAAATGTCCACTTTCGCCACATCTTCTACAGGCTATTCGAAGGTCTCGCTGTTTTCCTGTGCTTTCTATGGTCATCATCCTGTGCGTCCCTGGTAATTGTCGGTGCTGAGTATGAATTTCTCGTGGAGGTTCGGGTTCCCTTCGTATGCCCTCAAAATCTTCAGCCAATTCAATGAGATCCTCCAACGCAGAGAAATCAGACCTCCTTATGTAAAGAAGATAATCCCTATAGCAATTCTTGTAAATCCTCTGTAGTTTTTGCTCCTCTGTATAGTTCACATGTCGCATTAATGTCTGCATGGCCAGTACATAGTCTTTGAACTTCTCGCGAGGCCCTTGGATCCTTTTCCTAATGTTGTCCTCCAGTTCTTCGAAATATCTCGATGGCAAGAAGAATTTCAGGAAATCGGTTTTAAACAATTCCCATCTTGACCAGCTCCTATTGTTATTCCTGTACCAACAAAGAGCTTTGTCCTTCAGCAACTCCGGCATGGTTCGTGGCAGCATATGCTTAGGCAATTCATATGCTTCTGTGAGCTCCTCGACTCTCTCGATGAAGCCTATTGGGTCTCTACCACCGTCGTACCTACAAGACCATTTACGTACCTTGTCAATTACATCAGAGTAGCACATCCTACTATGGGCCACACTCTCTGGCTCGCACCTCCCTGCTATGCAACCACCTGTTGACATGGAAACTTGATTGCCGGGGTTCACGTTAAGCACTTCTGTTGCATTTGCCCTCTGTTCGTTGTGTTTCGGAACCGCACCTTGCAATGATGGCATCGCCGGTCGCGCACTTGGAGAAACACCGCGATTCCACTGCACTTCAAGTTCGCGTAACCTGTCGATCACCTCGTCGGTCAGATCAGGCGACATCATAAACCCGGAGAGCACTTTACGGAGTTTGTCGACCGTGCCTTTTGATTCCACACCGAATTCACGTAAAATCTCCTGCAGATTTTCTTTCGGAACATTATAAATCCACCGTTTACCCATTTCGATTTTCCGTTTATTTCGCGTAACTGTTTCCGCCTTATTTCTTTCCTTTCGCACGATGTTTTTCTATTTGATTTTTCTCGGAAACTATTGTCTATGCTCGGGCGCCATTTTGTTTTTCTTGCCCCTTAAAATCGAAAAAAACTCCTTTTATACCCGTTATTCTGCCACATATTTTAACTTTGGCCTCATTTAGTAGCCAAGAGTTTCGTTGTTGATTGCAAGTAACTTTCTGGTCTCAGGTTAGTAACCAAGGTTTTCGTTGTTGATTCGAAGTAACTTTCGGTCCCAAATTGTTGGCTCACTGGATGTGTGGTCTCTGGTCGCAGGTCTTCCCTTGTTTTCGGTCCCAAATTTCCGGCGCATTGGATGTGTTTTTTTTTCTGGACGCAGGTCTTCGCTTGTTTTCCGTCCCGAATTTTCGGCGTGCTGGATGGTTTTGTGGTTGTAGGTGTTTGTTCTTGGTCCCAAATTTCTATTGTGTATTTATATATTTATTTATATTTATCATATTTTTAAAAACATACAAAATTCTTTAAATATTAATTATGTCATAACTTATGTTGGTTTTAAAAAAAGTTGTAAACCACCCCCCCCCCCCCCACCCACCGTTCCCTTTATTTTCGGTTAGTCGACGGAAAGTTCATGCAGAGATTGACTGCCTATGGTGTCGGTAATACTTTCACGCGATGGATGTCGAGTTTCCTCAGCGGCCGTTCTATTCGGCTTGTGATAGACGGTTTTTCTTCCGAAGAGCACTCCATTAATGTTGGAGTTCCGCAGGGTTCGGTCCTGTCGCCAACTTTTCCTCTCATTTGTATCAATGACCTTCTGTCATTGACATCTACTCGTTTGCTGATGAAAGCAGCATTTGTCATTCATATTCATTCTCCAGGCGTCCTTCCATTCTGGAGATCACTAGAAGACTACACTTGTCTGTGTTGATTTTTAGTTTTTCCATTCGCATACGCTGGAACACGTTCCGGAGGTTTTGCATGTGTTCGTCTGGTATTCCTCCTGTTATGACGATGTCGTCAAGGTATACGAAGGCGAAGTTCTAATTCCGGTGCAATCACCTGGTCGAATACTCGCTGGAATGTCGCAAAGGCTGAGTGTAAGCCAAATCGCATTACTCGCCATTGGAAAAGGCCTCCGTCAGGCACGGTGAAAGCGGTAAATTTTTGCTGTAGTAAGCCATGGGAATTTGCCAGTAGCAATCTTTTAAATCGAGGCTACTGATATATTTGGCAATCCGTAACTTGTCTAGAATGTGTGAAATGCGGGGAAGTGAATATGCATCGGGAATGGAATTTTTGCATAGTCGCCATATTCCTGATTTTTTTTTACTAATACTATATGTGCACTATAACGGGCTGTGTGATGATTACCTGCATCGCTGGATTCCGAGGAAGGTACCTTTGCTTGATTTGTTGGTCGTCAACCATTACAATCTTATGCTCAGTGATGTTAGTTAGTCCAGCAATTTGGTTAAATTTTCCCAGTTCTTCTTTGAGAAATGCTTCGATTATTGCTTCTCCCGTGGTTGGATTTTCCACTGCTGATTTGTGGTGATGTTTATTAGAGGTGGTTTTCCCCTTTTCGCTTAGGATGTTTACTCCTCCGCAAGAAAGAGCTCTGTTTGCCTTTAGAAGGAAATCTAATCCCTATATGACGTTATCAGAAGGGGTTTCTATAATCAAAAACCGGCAGTAATCGGAGAATTTCCCAAGTTGGAGTGGAACCATAAGGAACCTTCTTAGAGTTATTATGGAATTGTCGGCTAAGGTGATCTGGACTGGTGCAAGAGTTCTTAACTTTGTTTTAAGTGTGTGTGCCACTTTCTTGCTAACGAAACTCGTTGAGGCTCCCGTGTCGATGAATGCTTGCATACTTTTTCCTTCAATCGTGATTTCTGTAGTTAGTTGTGGGGGGTCTTTTGCTTCGTGATTTAGTGGGGATTGCTAGAAGAAATCGCCCTTCCTCACTCTGGACGATTCCTTTTGGAGTTTTCCTGGCTTTTTTCTACAGCAGTGAATAGTGTATGTTTAGTTGTACGCACTTCCAGCAAACGTTTTTCCTGGGTCTTTGGAAGGCCTTTGCATAATGCCCCTGTGCTCCACAATTTCTGCATGCGGTTTAAGGGTTTTTGATGGCGGCGGCAGGCTTTTCCCTGGGCTGAGCTTGATGACTTGTAGTGTGGTTATATTTCGTCATCATGTGGTGTTATTGTTTCCTGAACTTATTTGAGAGGTCTCAAGCCTGGTTTTGATGTCTTCCAGGTTCTCTGTCATCTTTATGAGTTCCTCCAATGTGGAAAAATCTCTTCGGCGGATGTGCAGTTGGTATTCGGGCAAAGCGTTGTCGTAGATTCGCTCCAATTTTTTGGCTTCACTAACTGGGAGTGTAGCATGAGATTCTGTAAGGCCAGTACATATGTTTTAAAAGGTTGTTTTCCTTTTTTTTTGCCTGTTCCTGATGTCGCCTTCCAGATGCCTCCAATGCCTTGCGGGTAGGAAGAATTTCCAGAAGTCTCTCTTGAATAAATCCCATAATTATCAGAGCTTGTTGTTGCTTCGATATCAGATGAGTGCATTGTCTTGTAATAATTCCGGCATTGTTCGCGGCAGTTGATTTTTATTGATATTATAAGCTTCGACCAGCTCGGTGATTCTCTCTATAAATGACAGGAGGTATTTTGTCCCAGATAACTTGACGGACCATTTCCGTTGTTGTCGTGTGTATATGTGTGTGTGCGAAGTTGCTACTGGAAGAGTGACGTTTTTGTCTCTTTGGTCGCTGCTTCTTTGGGAGATGAGGCTCTCCTGTATTTAGCCTCGAGCTCTGCTAGTAATTTTTCGTCTTCCTGCCTGTAGTCTTTATTGTTGATAAAAGTCGTGAGGCGTCGTCGCAGGTCATCGAGAATGCCATCTACACTCAAAGTAAATTTCGGCATGCAGATCAGAATGTCTTCTTTTTTTTAAGAATAAACCCACGAGGTAGTCGGTAGAGGGGGTCAGTTATCGGCGACGCGAGGTGTACTCTTTGATGTTTAACTTAGATTTTACCCCTTCTTGAAACTCTGTGTTTCGTGTATAAGACAAAGAAATTAATTTCTTAGTCGGGACGGCTGAGAAAACTCAAGCAAAGTAAATATTCCTCACAGTCAAGTTGACTGTGAAGAGCAGGAGAGATTTTGTTGTTTCTTAGTCGGGACGGCTGAGAAGACAACACCAGGCGAAGAAATTGGTTTCTCAGTCGGGACGGCTGAAAAAACTCAAGCAAAGTAAATCTTCTACGAGCTTCCCCCAACACGACAATCACAACCCCCATTTAAGAACGACAAATCCGAGATTTCAGGCCAGTACAGAAATCGAAAAGACGTTAGAAACAAATGTGCAGACAATTCACACTGAAAGATTTTCTAATAAAAATCTACAACTCTTGGTGAACCAGTCGTATAATGAACAACCACCGTATAACCTACTCATATACCATACCAAAAATCATTAAAGAAACGTCGACTATGACCCACGAAATAATTACAGATACCACGTACTCAGCGGATATAGACCAAGTACGAAAATGGTCCATCAAGTTCGACGGTGACAAGGACCCTTTAGGTTTCTTAGAACGACTATAAGAATTAGCCGATGTGTACAACTTAAACACCGATTTGTTGTCTCGTACTATGCCAGAACTCCTAAAGGACAAAGCTCTATCATGGTTTCGAAATAATAATCGCAAGTGTACAAACTGAGACGCATTCAAGCAAGATTTTCACAGATT
The DNA here is from genome assembly GCA_922984085.1 of Sicus ferrugineus. NCBI lineage: Eukaryota > Metazoa > Arthropoda > Insecta > Diptera > Conopidae > Sicus > Sicus ferrugineus. The sequence goes on from OV277349.1 coordinate 39,988,425, forward strand.
CTTTCTGTCTGGAGAATATCTCCAGGAATTAGAAGACGTGATTCAGAGGAGAGTTCAAAGCTCAAGGGAATGTTTCAAAGACTACACGCTCGCTTTGCAGAACCTTATGCGTCAAACCGGATACAACGAGGAGCGACAGCTGCAACGCATATATCATAACTGCCGAGCAGCCTGCCGTCTTTATATTAAAAAAAAGGATTTCTCGTTATTAGAGGAATTGTTTAGCATGGCAGATTACGAAAAAATTATTGTCGAACAAATGCTCGTTCAATCTTCTCAGGTACGCCGGCGGACGGATTTTTACCGTTACCGCAAAGTTACCATTGGTGAAAAATTAATCATTTCTTCAATAGACACAGGTGCATCGAGGAGTTTTATAAGTGAACCCGCCGCAGTAAAACTGACATCCCAGGGAATTTTAGGTAACAGAGATTTTCGTACGAATATAAGACAGTAGCGACTGTATTGTGGAAAGAGTTCTTAACGTTGAAGTTCGTTTAGGAACAGCTCAATGTCAGGTAGAACTATTTGTACTGCCCAAAATAATAATCCTTGGAACGGATTTCCTGTCGCAAACTGGAACAGCTATAACCTGTGGTGGCGAAACGATAAGACAGGGGATTAACAAAAGAAACTACAAGCAGAACATTAAGAAGCAGTGACGAGAGCATGCATCATGGCATGCAGAACCAGAAGCATGTGAAAGACGTAAACAAGGAACAAGAAGATACACGAAAAAATACGCGTCACGTTTTCCGTAGTTACTCAAATTTAAAAACTCAGCCAGATATTAGCATCTCTCAAAAAACCCGGAGGTTGATTGACCAATTTTTAGGAAAATAACTACGTGCGTTTGAGAGTATTTCAGGTACTTGAAATATCACATCCTACAAAATAGTCATGCGCGAAGAGCGTCCGCTAAAACATCGGTATTATCCCAAAAACCCTGCGATGCAAAAGATTACTATTGAAGAGTTAGACGACTTATTAGAAAATGGATGTATTGAACCGTTATATAGGGCATCTTTGGTGCCCGTTAAAAAGAAACCCGTACAGTGGCTCATTCCGCTTCAGACGCTTATCCATTACCAAGAATCGGTCATATCCTAAATTAATTGCGAGACGCTCGATATATCAGCACATTAGACTTGAAAAATGGCTATTGGCAAATCCCAATGGATCCCGGAAGTAAGCAATACATCTCTTTTGCGGTACCAGGACGAGGCCTATATCAGTCGCGAGTAATGCCGTTTGGGCTACTCTGCACCAGCAACCTTCCAGCGTGCGTTAGATGAGGTAATCGGTGCTGACATGGAACCACATGCATTTGCGTACTTCGACGATATAATTGTCACAGGTTCTTTGGAAGATCACATGAGTAAGCTTCATAAAGTACTACGTAGACTGAAGGCCGCCAACCTTAAACCATAGAGTAAGAATAACAAGAGTCCGAATCTTGAACAACGACTTTTTTTCCACTTTTCACTAATTTTTGAGTCTTTTGAGTTCTTACTCTCTTCTCTATAGCTCTTGACTGTTTTGCACTGATGCTCTGAGAATTCGTTTCTCACTTTGTATGTATGTAGACAGAATATGCGTGTATACATATTGAAAGCATAGTTTAGCAAAGCTTTGTTTGCTTGTGCGTCGGTAAAGCCATCTTGGGACATTCTGGCTATAAATATTTTGCACCCACTTGCAGTAGTACAATTTTTTCAGGTTTATCATGGCTTAGGGAATAAAGGCAAACGTTTGAGAGGGATTATTACTCTTATAAATTTTCTGGTGAAATTTTTATTAAAAAGAAATGCGGGCATACCTCATGTTATACTTTTAAAATTATAATATAATATAATATAATAACGTATAATATAATATAATATAATATAATATAATATAATATAATATAATATAATATAATATAATATAATATAATATAATATAATATAATATAATATAATATAATATAATATAATATAATATAATATAATATAATATAATATAATATAATATAATATAATATAATATAATATAATATAATATAATATAATATAATATAATATAATATAATATAATATAATATAATATAATATAATATAATATAATATAATATAAATATATATTATATATAAACTATTTGGTCCATCTCGATTTTTCGACTGCCCATAAACAATGTTTTCGGAGCAAAACAGGAATTAGGAAATCAACTAATTTTAATGTTTTGAAAATTTTAATTTGTGCTCTTAGCATGAACCTGAAAACGATTCAGTTGGTAATGCTTTACAATTACTTATTATTAAATTTTTTATTCCAATTTCCTCTACTTGCGATTTGAATAAATGTGCAAATACGGAAACATGCTTGCGGCATACCTCATAAAACAAATCAGATTAAGCAATCAGTCTTACAAAGTCATTTTGGCGGTTATAATTTTTATAAAATTTAAAATATTCACTATGTGCAGTAAGAATTTCATCCTGCTTTCTTATTATTTCATTGCACAATTCACACCCTACTTTTGGGAGAATTGTGCGACATACCCTACAAAATATCTTAAGGATGGCAAATCGGAATCTGTAATCACGTTATTTTCGAACGATTGGTCTAAAATACAGATTTCATGTCTACCATCTTAAGTTATAACCTCAGTGGATTCGCTAAGTTCACATAGAGAACCACTAATCTCTTCATCGGCAAATATATTATCAAAAGAATTAGGGATACTCGTATTCTCTGCACCAACTTCACAGTTTCCTAAAGATGATGATTGAACTAGTTTCCAAGACATCAATTTGCTTATGATGCCGTTTACTTCAGCAGCAGATGGAAACCTATTATTTCCACCTTTCTGGCGGAGAATTGAAAATGTATTCTCTAGCCGGTCTTGTTTAAGTAATTTAGTTAAAATAAAAAAAATTTCGTTTTCAGAGTGAAGTACCTCATCTGCTAACTGCAAAAGCGCATTAAGAGTATTTTTCATCCCCTTTAAAAAATGGACTTGTTTTTTGTTGTTCGTAAAAAAAATATTTTCTAGGTACATCAGGAAATATTTTATAAATAGATGTGCCTCATTGTTCAGTTTCAGGGCAGAACGATGGCAATTATCCGCATAAAGTGATATGCTATTAAGGCAGTCGAAAATCGTATTAATTTTTTCTATAAAATTAGCAGTAGCCAAAGCGACTTCACAATTGCAATTTTTAAAGCCATCGTTAGAACAGATCGTCCTAATGGCGGCTTGAACCGTTCTGTTAAAAATTTGGGTGGCTAATTTTACTTTAATTTTTTCAAATTGTTTCGGTTCAATATGCTGATTAGTTAGTTTTGGGCAGAGTTTAGTTGTAGCACTTTGTTCACGATCCCACAACTCCCTTATAACATTGAAACTTACAACTCATCCGGAGTGATTAAATCACATTTTATTAACCCATTTCGTAATGATTTTATTAAATGCGGAAAATCATACATATAGTACAGAACACTTTTACGTTATTAAAGGTAAAGTATGATTTTCAGGAGTTACATTAAAGTTTGAGAAGGTTTTTCTATTTGTAGAGCCCTGATCACAAGTATTAATAAATCCTGGTTGAAGATTTTTAATTAGTGCACAATTGTTTATTGAATCTTCATGTGGCAAATTAATGTTTAATTTATTTCTTAAAAATAGGTATGAATTCCTAGACACGTAAAAAATATTTTGTGCCAAATACTTAGATTCCGTCTTACATTTGCTGACGAGATTTAATAATCATTTTACAAAAAGATTTTGATTCCTTGTTTATGGTTTCGATGGAATCATTAGCCTTTATTACCACCTTTTTCCCTTTTTAGCGTGCTACGCTCTTAACTTTTTATTTGCCTTGCGCAGATATTCATTGTGCTTAAGCAATTGTGCACATTTCTTACTATAAAAATTAACGTTTTTGTATTGTTTTTCACAATTTTTGCAAAAAACATCTAGGTCACTTGAATTACCTACTTCAGGTGAATCAAGTGTACCGATATCATCATAGTTGGTATCGATAAAATAAATAGGTATAATGCAGCGCTTTAAAAACCTTTTTCCAATGTCGGAAGCTGCGAAATGTTTGTCGCATATTTTTGGTTTTCTGTTATACATTTCTAGAGGTATCCCGCCAAATTTGCCCTAAGATTTGATCTGGAGATGGAAATTGAAAAAATTTTGCATCGTTGTCATTTCGCCGAGACCGACGACATGAAGTGATGCAGCATACATACATCATGATTAGAATTTTTCCTCGTAGACATATTATTGATTCGCAGTTCGCAATCATAATGAAGCCTTCAAAAACGAAAACAGCAATTTGCACTTTGTAACAGAGCATGTGTGGTGCTCACTACCAGAAAAGAGAGATATAGAGGAGAGACGCAGGCCTTTTGAAAACACAAGCACACAAGACCGTGAATGCATGCGTATGTACATACATACATATTTACAGCATGAAATGAAATTAAACTAAAATGAAACAAAATCTTTTTAAAATTGTAGTTTACAATAAATTAGAAAATAGTAAAAAAGTGATAACTATATGGGCACATTTCTTCATGCAAACATATGCATGTACACACAATTGCCGATCATCTGCTTGAGCGATGCCTCTTTTCGCATGAAGCCACTCGTTCTTTTCTTTCTTTGCAAAAAGAGAACGAGTATTTTGTTCGCATCACCTTCCCGACCGCTCGCATCTATGTTGCCGAATGAGTAACTTGTGTTGATTCGGACTCTTGTTATTCTTACTCTATGTTTAAACTCAACAAAGAACAAGTAAAAGTGTTGTCCTCGGCCTTCCTGAAGACTAAATACCCTACACCCGAGTAACTAAAAAAATTATAATTTCGAAATTTAACAAATTTTCTGTAAGTAGGCGGACCACGTAAAATTTGGCAAACATAGAGAACCGATGCGCTACCAAGCGGTCATTTTAATTTGCAAAGCCGCTACAGTTTCACAGGTGCTAATTCCATTCAGGCGAGAACTTTTCATACCGCCTGCGTATAAGTGTACTATAAATGCTCATTAAAACCCAAAAACTTTCTATTTTTGTCCTTCCTTTGTTTGGTGACGAAGTGCTGTACGGCGTGTGTTACGTTATTCGCTAATAAGAGACGTGATATTTTAGGTTATTTAAGACCAAGCGGAAGATCACCTTAGTGATTGCTGTGGAAATGCCATATAGGTACTTATGTTTATTAAGCACATTAGAAAAGCATAGACTTAATGCCCCTAAATGCGAAATTAGAAACTGCTTTTAAAAGGCTTTTCACTCCACGAAGGAGTGTCTACATGCTTAATGAAATTAGGAAACTTTAGGCTGGTGAGAAATTGTGATTTTGAAAGTATAAATTCTAACTAACTCATTAACACTAACTAAAATAGTGTTTCGAAGATATATATGTTTTATTTACAAAATATATTCATCAGTCTAATGTTATTTATCTAATTTTTGTTCATCATATCGATTTAACAAAAAATGTGTATAAATTTGTGTAAGAACACAATTAATAAACAAGTAAAAGTTTGTCTTCTGCTTGGTCGAAATCTAGATACCCTATACCCGAGTAACAGAAAACAATTATAATTTCGCCACTTAACAACTTTTGTATAAGTTGGCGGACCACGCCCATTTCGGGAAAATGTTTTTGTAATGTCTCTAGATACTGCTAGATAGAATTACGTATTAATATTTTGAACCGTTTATGGGATATTGAAAACTTTTGTATAAGTGGGCGGACCACGCTCATTTTTTGTATACAAATTGGTAGATACCTCGTGATAAAATTTCGTGTTAATATCTTATACCGTTTACAAGATATTGGCAACTTTTGTATTAGTGGGCATGGCACGCCTATTTTGGCATTTTTTATTGGTAATGCTTCCCTATATATCCCGATAAAATTCCATCTCATTATCTTATACCGTTCATGAGATATTTCCAACTTTGATATCAGTGGGCGTGGCACGTCCATTTTTTTGGAGACGTTTTAGTAATGGCGCTGTATGTTCCGGAATAAAATTATACCTTAATATCTCACACGGTTTATGAAATATTCAGATTATAACATTTTTTGAAACGAATTGCCGTACATTCCGTATCTCGCCTATTTTCAATCCCAACCAGAGCTACATAACAAAGAATATTTGTGCCAAATTTCATCGCGATATCTCTTTTCGTTACCCGTAATCGTGATTTCAACAGACAGACAGACAGACAGACGGACAGACAGATCTAAATCGATTCAGGAGGTGACGCTGGGCAAGAATATATATACTTTTCTATACCTATATCGCCTCCTTATCTGCGAAAGAACAAAGTGAATATACCATACTCCCTTCGGGTGTAGGATATAGAAAATCATAATCCCACTTGTTTAGTAAAAATTCAGAAAATGTTCACATGTAAATATAGACGTAATACTAAAGAAATAAAGATGTTGATTAAATTATGACTTTAATCATAATTTTATTTTACAGCTAAAAAACATGACGGTAATTCTTCACATATACTACGTCGAATAATGAATCAGTCATGTTCATTTTCTACAGATCCACCTAGAATAAGAGAATCACGAAGTGCTAGAAATCTTCCAATTAACTTAAAAGTAAGTGGTAACAACATATAATCTTCCTAATGTAATTAGATAAATATTTTTTTCGTTTCTTAGTTTTTTTTCGTTACTTTGGGTCAGTGGTCACAGTTCTCACGTGTTTTACATGATTGTTCAAACAAGTTCACTTTAAAAGACACACACACACACGGACAACACGAACTAAACACACGAATACATACACGAACATGAACTTGTAACTTTTTGGTATTCTGTGGTTTCCTGGTATCTTCTTTGAGGTTTCTATGGAATCAATGATTCCATTGGAATTTTAAGGCTTCTATCTTATGTCCTATGTGTAGTTAGAATGTTTAATTTTAAGTATCTTCTGTTTTTGTGTACTTTACTTGTCTTATCCCTTAGATTTTTGTATTTTTAGTTTCAAGTTCCAGTTGCTCATATATTTTATTTTAAAGTTAGCTAAATCTATCGTTGTGTACACGTTAAAAAGTATTTTCTTCTTTATAATTAAGATAATTCTAATAACAATTTTTCTTTATAATTAAACGGAGATCAATTGCTTAAAAGCAGTTGGTGTACTCGTATTATTATTTATGGATTTTTCACATTTAATATCGAATGTTAATTATTTCCTCCAGTATAAATCAAAAATTTAAGAGGGCTACTGAATGTTATCGTTACGTAAACATATGGTAAAAAGAAAGGCGTGAGTATTTATACCTATGTAAATATGTTACATAGATATAAATACCCATGATTCAAGGCATATTATTGAAAATGTTCTTATTTCTTCTCTCATATTATAGTTATTATGATATCCTCTAGATGTGTGCTGATTTTTAAAACAGGTCTGATTATGACTTTCCTATTATTTATCAAAATTGTTTTTTTTTGTAATGGTAGCTCTTCCACACTGTATCTATGTGTAAAGTATATTCTGTCCTTTTTTTTTTGCTGATTTTTAAAACAGGTCTGATTATGACTTTCCTATTATTTATCAAAATTGTTTTTTTTTGTAATGGTAGCTCTTCCACACTGTATCTATGTGTAAAGTATATTCTGTCTTTTTTTTTTTTTGAGAAATGAGGGGAAAGCATCGAAAGCCTATGTGCGCGACTTTAACCCGCTAAAAACCCTCCCCTGATCTGTCAGTCCTCCCGGAACTACCGTTAAGTATTGCGTCAGGAGGCAGAGAGAGCTTTAAGCTCAATAGTCATTTAGGTCCGTTCGTTCACCGTCGAGTTCGTTCGTTAATGAAAGGCCCTAACGTAACGTGTTTTCCGTCTTACGTATCCCCCATATTAGCTTCGGCAGCAGCAGTTCACTAGCCCTCTCATGGTTTCTTAGGCTAGCGTATATTCGCGCAGCAACTTGAGACGTCGCTTTACACGTCTTCTCTGACTACAGCATTGCGTCGACCAAGTTTGAAGCGTTGAAGCGTTATCAACTTCGTTGATAAAGGCTCTTTCTCCTCGTCTTCATTACACTCCAGACAGAGTGGCGACCTATCGTTACCAAAGCGATGCAATGAGCTCCTAAACACTCCATGGCCCGTCAAGAACTATGTCAGATAATAGTTCAGTTCGCCGTGCTTTCAACTTATCCACTTTTCTAGGTTCGGGATAAGCTCATATGTCCACCGCCCTTCGTTCGATTCATTCCAGTGTCTCTGCCACCTTTCGATCGAGACAGCCCTTTCACGTAGTTTGACGAATTCCAGGACGCCAGTGGACATTATCTCTCTAGGCAATAATTTTCTGGAATAGTCTTTTCTCAAGTAATCGTCGATGATTAATTTTTAGGCAGCAGCAGCAAACACATCATCTTTTTTCATCTTGTTTTCAATATTTATCAGTCTTCTCTTCGCCATGTCATAGCTATCGGGCAATACAATATCATCTCTTGCCCACAAGAGACCAGCTTCAAATCTTCCATCAATCAGTCTGACGTTTTTTCGTAGTAAACTTTGAGCGCGCGCATCTACTTCACTTTCAATAATAGGTGTAGGCTTCAACTAAAAATATCCTTTCACTGACTCATGTAGGATCTCATTGCCAATTTTAGTCGTATGCAAACAGATAGGCCTTACCGCTGCATTTTCTGTTGGCCCGAATACAACCCATCCTAATTCCGTGTTTGCAGCATAAGGAACACCCCTCTTCCGTGTTTGCAGCATAAGGAACACTTTAGTTTGCGATGGTAAACCCAAATGACAATGGTCAAAACCGATTAATAACTTTGTTCGTAAATTTTCGTGTATATTTTTCAACTTGTGGCGTTTGATCATATTGAGACCACTAGACTCTATGCTTACTATCTCTGCTCTTTCTTGAGAAATTTTTCCACCTAACCATTGTAGGCTCAACTCGCTTTACTGTCCCTGAACACCAAGCTGCTGTAGTAAACTATTAACCATTATGGTAACGGATGAGCCTTCATCCAACATAGCATACGTATTAACTTGGCCATTATGGACATACAAGCTAACTGGAAATATTCTAAACAATAATTTTCGGTTAGCTTTATCGTTAGACTTACAGTTCAATACAAGTTCAATTTCTCTCAAGACAGCTGCAGGCCCATCTTCCGTCTTATGCAGAAGCTTATTTCTTGTAACAGTTTTGCATCGAATGACCCGTATCGAAGAAAAGCACAACTTCTTGGATATAACCTCATTCCAACGTTTGGCTACATTAAACCATACAAAGAGCATACACGAAACCACCTTATGCTGACTCTTACAAATTTGACACTTGTCAAAATTATTGTTGCCCCTTTCCAATGCGTGCAGTATGACACGGCTATGACTGTCGTTGCTTTGAATACGGCACACTAAGTTTGCAACCTCGCTTAATCGCTTAACCAATTGCTAAAATCGACAACAGTACCGTTATCCCTTGTGTGGGATTGAGCTACTCTTAGCTACGACTCCAAATCCTTTATACACTGTCTAAGTAACTCACATGTTGAGCTATGGAACTGCAAACTGTACCATATAGCTCTGCCATGGCTACGACAGAACTCGCAGTGGTGGACGGCTCGAGGACGGATGAAATCTTTGTTACGGTGGCGTTGTTGGTAGGTGCGGCGACAATACTTGGAACAGTTGTTACGGCAACTATAACGAAACTTTCTCCTTCTCTGGCCAGTGTATGTGACTCAGCCGAGTCCAGGATCCGTCCAGTTATTTATTTGATGGGACACAAGACTTCCTTCAACGAATTCTCTCTTTTATTAATTTTCTAGATTAATTCAATAATGCGTAATTCTAATTCAACAATTAAACTTTAATTGGCCAGTGGCCGCGGAGAGAGCCCGCAGACGGGCTTACGCTCACGAGAGAGGCGCCCCTCATGACCGGCAGGCTGACAGGAGAGAGACTGGAGTGCTCACTCCTGACACCCTACCGATCGATGAGGGAGCACCTCTGGCGAGCGGCAGTTGGCGTTAACATACCGCCCGCCTTGCAAGACTGCAAATCCCCAAACCCCGACAACTGGCGCATGGGGCTCCGACACTCAACCAAACGGTGCGACCGCGCCAAACAGTTGCGGCACATGTGTCGTGCGGATGCCGTTAAATTCCGCTGCGCTGGTGTTTGTTGCCGAAACAGCTGACAACGGCTCAGCACATGCCGCCCCGTACACAGGGGACAGCACAGCTCGCGCTCGCGGCCCTCCGTAGGAAGCCGCTGGGCTGGCGGGCACCAGGCGTGCCGCCTGGCCGGCATCACTGGCGCGCGTCGTGGGGCCGGACGACCTGGAGGCGCGTGCCTTGGGGCCGACGGTGCTGACGGAGCCGGCGGTGCTGGTGGTGCACGTCGTGGCACCGGTTCTGGCGTAGCGGGCAGCAGACGTCTCGGGACCGGCGAGGCTGGTGAGGCCGCACGTCTCTGAGCCGGCTCTGGTGGAGCATGCTGCAAGTGGCGCGGCGGATGTCGCACCGACATCGCGCAAACTCGGAGACTTCCGCGTATACGGAGGTCGTCGCAGTAGAGGGGCCTCGGTGATGGGGCCGGATCGGAGGAGGCTTCCTCGAACCGGACGAAGAAGCTTCGGGCAGCTCGGGTCGGCGGGGTGGGCGAGCGCCGTGCCGTGGCGATCGCCTGTGCCTCCTCGGCCGAGACGTCGAGCACCAGGACGTCGGCGCTTGGGGACGGCTCCCGGTGGGCAGCAATGGGTGGCGCGGCGGTGGAGGCGGCACAGATGGGAACAGCCCCGGGTGGAGCTAGCAGCCGCCATCTGCAGGTCCGCGCATATTGCCGGCGGATCAGATACATGATGGTGCTGTAATGAGAAAAGACGGGGTTACTAACAGGCTGTCATGCACAGGGTAAGGGCACTAGTTTCGTAATGGGACGCGTGACGTGACCCCTTTCGGTTAAGAGGTCAGCCACTCGTACGCGGTTGTCTTGTCCGCGGTGGACAGCTGTAACCCGGCCTAAGCGCCACGAGTTCGACGGCAAGTTATCGTCGCGAATGACCACGAGATCGTTGAGTTGGAAATCGCGCTGTGGAGTCTTCCACTTTGTACGGCGGGAAAGTTCGCGCAGGTATTCGGACTTCCATCTCAGACAGAGATGCTGAGCGAGAGCTTGCACGCGTCGCCACCGATTGAGAATGGAGAGCGGGTTGTTATGCCGCTCGAGTTCGGCGGGAGCGAGAAAGGGCCCGCCAATTCGAAAATGGCCGGAGGTGATGGCTTCCATCACGGTTGGGTCTTCGGAGGAAGCTGTGAGGGGGCGTGAATTAAGGCACGACTCGATCTTACTCAGGAGAGTGGAGAATTCTTCGAAGGTGAATTTTATGGCTGGGGCCACCTTCCGGAGATGGGTTTTGAGGCTCTGGACCCCCGCTTCCCATAGGCCGCCCATGTGCGGGGCTCCTGGCGGCAGAAAATGCCAGGAGACGTCTTGGTATGAATACCGGGTTTCTATCAGTTCCTTTGTACGCGACATGAAGTCCAGGAAGTCGCGCCGGAGCTCCTTGGAGGCGCCTACAAAATTGGTGCCGTTATCCGAGTACAGGTTGGCAGGGCAGCCTCTGCGGGCGGCGAACCGGGAAAAGGCGGCAAGGAAGGTAGCGGTTGAGAGGTCGCTAGTGGGTTCCAAATGAATGGCCTTCGTTGCGAAACAGACAAAGACACAAACATAGCCCTTGGTGATTAAGCACGCTCGTCCCGTGTAATTTTTGATATCGAACGGGCCGGCGAAATCGGCTCCGGTATTGGCAAATGGGCGGGAGAACGTGATGCGTACTGGTGGCAAGGCGGCCATGAGTTGGGTCCGTTGTTTCTTCCGATGTAGGATGCACGGCTTGCAAGTATGGGTCGTCGTTTTGATGAGGTTTTTCACCTTGGGAATCCAGAATTGGGTACGGACCAGACGAAGGACTAATTGGTTGCCCCCGTGTAAAGATATTTCGTGTATAAAACGAATGAGCAATCGCGGAAATTGACAGCCGTATGGCAGAATAATCGGGTGCCGTTCGTCGAAAGGCAGATTGGGACACGATGACAACCGCCCGCCAACGCGCATCGTGTTATCCGTGTGGAGAAAAGGGGTTCAACGAAAGTAAGCTACTTTTAGATCGCAGCATCGTGTAGTTTTCGAGCGATGCTCGTCCCCAAAATGAATCTTCTGGCAGGAGATGGCGAGGCAGCGTTTAGTTTCCTTTATTTCTCCCGGTGGGAGGTGCAGGTTGGGGTGCGAGTGCAGGTAGAAATCGATATACGTATGAGTGTACACGTAGGGCTCGTGGCAGCGACGAAAATCGTTCGAGAGGATCCTCATCGGTAGCGCAATGGGTGTGCAGCGTTTTGACAGCTTTCTGCTCGTTTGGTGACATATTCGTCGTAGGCGCGGAATTCGGGCCAGCGATTCTTGTCGTGGGCGAGCCAAGCAGGTCCATTCCACCAGAGGGTGCTCTCAGCGAGATATTGGGGCGTGGCACCGCGACTGGCTAAATCCGCGGGGCTGTCCTGGGAATCCACATGAAACCATTGCGACTGTGGTACCTTCTCGAATCATCATTGGCAACTCGATTTGCCACGAACGTCGCCCAAACGCAGGGGGATTTCTTCAGCCAGGCCAAAACAATGGTGGAGTCGCTCCAACTGGTGGAGGCAGCTGCAGCGTGGGCACGAGAGTGTCGATCATCTCAGCTACTAAAGTGGCTCCGCACAATTCTAACCTGGTGAGAGACAAAGTTTTAATTGGGGCTACACGAATTTGGAAGTACAAAAGGAAAACTTGGACTTCCTGAGCGACCGTGATGCGGGCATAGATGACTCGTGCGTAGGCCCTTTCTGAGGCATTGCAAACGGCAAAAGGCATGGAGTGCGGCTTTCTGGGGCGTAACTCACCCATCGCGGGATGCGGATGGCGCGGATGTGCTGGTAATTCTAAAGAAAACTTAACCAGTTAGCGTGAGTTACCTGAGGCAGAGTGTCATCCCAGTCGATTTTGTCCAACCAGACTTGCTGAATCAGAATCTTTGCTGCAACGATGATCGGAGCCAGCTAACCTTCTGGGTCGAACAGCTTGGCGACCAGAGACAACATATCTCGTTTCGTGTACGCAGCTTTGATGGCGATGGCTTGGACATCGAAGTAGAACTCATCATGGGTCGCGTTCCAGAGAATTCCAAGCATTTTGGCGGTGCTGGAATCTTCTAGCGTCAGAAAATCGGAATGGAGCAGATGGGATGCCGGTAAGTCTGCCAGAATGCCTTTATGGTTGGCAGTCCACTTGCGAAGTGAAAAACCTGCTGAGTCGAGAGCCGCTATGAGTTGGTCGCGGGTCTGGGTAGCTGTCACCAGGTCATGCGTGCCTGCTAACACATCATCCACGTACACGGAATGCTGTAGAATGTGTGCTGCAAGCGGGAACTGGGGCTTCACGTCGTCTGCCAATTGAAGAAGGGTGCGTATTGCCAGGCACGGGGCGCAATTAACTCCAAACGTTACGGTTGTAAGCTCGAAGTCGGTAAGTTCGGACTTGTACGGGTCTCGGAAGAGAATGCGCTGATATGGTGTGTGCTTTGGGTCGACCAATATTTGGCGATACATTTTGAATGTCTCGAAGCCCCTGAGCGGAGCGTGTCTGGAAAGCCGACTTTTTTTTTTTTTTTTTTTTTTTTTTTTTTTTTTATGGCAGATAGAACCAAGCTCAGGGGATGCCCCCTATCCATGCAAAGCATTCGTTGGTTTAGAAGGGTAAAGGTTAGTGGGAAGGGGAAAAGTGGGAGTAGTGTCGATTTACACCTCTTTTAAAAGCATCGACGTTATAAGTGGGTGGGAAAACATGCGCAGGGAGACTATTCCACAATTTAACTGCGCGACCGAAAAACGAATTCTCGCGGTAGTGGGTAGTGCGATGGAACGGGATCGAGACGTAAAAGGGGTGCACCGCTCTGGAAAGCCGAGTAGATCTGTTGAATACCTGAACCGAGGGGATCAGGCTGGCTACTTCAGAGGAACAGTTACCATTAAAGTAACGGTAAAATAAGGTTACACACCCCACATCCCGACGACATCCCAAGGTTTCAATAGAGCTGGATACCCTACTGTCCCCTATAAGTTTTATCGCACGACCTTGTATACGGTCCAGAAGCTGAAGATATGCTTTCGAAGCTCCAGACCAAATATGCGAGTTGTACTCCATTTTCGGACGGATATAAGTGGTGTAGATACAACGAAGGTCGGTTGGAGTGAAGTATTTCTTGCACCGCTTTAAAAAGCCTAAGCACTTGGCTGCTTCTTTCGACACATCAAAAATGTGATCGTTCCAACGAAGATCGCATTGTATTGACATGCCCAGAACATCAAGAGCCTCCGACTCATTAATATCCACACCACCCATATTTAAAGATGGAAAGTTGTCGCCCGCCAGACGCTTGTGGGTCAACAAACAGCATTGGGTCTTCCGCGCATTAAAATCGACCCGATTCGCTTGACCCCACTCCTGGATTTTGTTGAGGTCAGATTGGAGTGTGTCATTCATAATTCTGCGTTTTCTATTGATCTCCAGAATAGAAGGACGCCTGGAGAATGAATATGAATGACAAATGCTGCTGTCATCAGCAAACGAGTAGACGGGGTTTGATGTCAATGACAGAAGGTCATTGATAAAAATGAGAAAAAGTGTTGGAGACAGGACCGAACCCTGCGGAACTCCAGCATTTATGGAGTGCTCTTCGGAAGCAAAGCCGTCAATCACAACCCGAATAGAACGGCCGCTGAGGAAACTCGATATCCATCGAGTGAATGTATCACCGACACCATAAGCAGCCAGTTTAGACACAAGTGCTTTATGCCACACTCGGTCAAATGCCTTGGAGATATCCAAAGCAACAACCTTACTCTCACCGAATTGGTGAACACAACTGTTCCACCGCTCAGTGAGGAACGCCATCAAATCGCCTGTGGAGCGGTGAGCACGGAAACCGTACTGGCGATCGCTGACCAATTGGTTGCTCTCTAGATACCTCATCAGGCTAAAATTTATAACGCTCTCCATAACTTTGGAGAGCATTGAACAGATTGCTATGGGCCGGTAATTGGCAGGATTCGTAGCCTCACCTTTTTTGGGAACTGGCTGCACATTGGCAATCTTCCAGGAACTAGGAAAAACTCCTGAAGTGAACGATAAGTTAAACAGATTGCGCAATGGGCGAGCCAATGTTGAGGCGCACTTTCTCAACACGTGGGCTGAAATGCCATCCGGTCCCGAGGATTTATTGACGTTGAGGTTTACAAGCACTCTTTTAACAGCCCGCGTTCGAAAGTGCATCTCAGGCATAATATGAGACACACCGTCGATCACGGGTAGTGGTTGGCTACTCTCAGAAAGAGAGCAGTTTTCAGCAAACATTTTGGCTAATAAGTTTGCCTTGTCAACCGAGTGAGTGAAGATCCGATCGTCCTTCAGGAGAGTTGGAATAGACGATCGCGTCTGATTCTTCACCCTCCCCACGAACGACCAAAAGTTCTTGCTACCCTTATGGTATTCAAGAACTCTGCGTCTAAGGCGCTGTTCGTAGAGAACTTTTTCGCGCTTTAGAGTGGCATTGCACGTATTTCTGGCCTGATTGCGCAGCAGTTTAGTATCAGCAGTTTTATTTAAATGCCAATTCCTAAATGCTTCCTCTTTAGACCTGACTGCTTGTCTGCAAGTCGCATTAAACCAGGAATGGTCTTTTGGTTTAATGGAGATTCTTTTATTAGGTATGAAAGACCTCATACCAAATAAAATTATATTTTCTACCAATTTTGCTGCAGCATTTATGTTTCTATCCCTGAAACACAATTGCCAATTGAAACGGCTGAAAAAGGAGTTCAGCGCATCCCAATTAGCCTTCTCATAAAGCCACACTGTCCGCTTCGGAGCTGGCTGATGAGCGGATTGAAGACTAGAATATGGGAAGGTAGCAGAAATTGTAGCGTGGTCCGAATTACCAAGAGGTGCAAGCACATTCACATCATACTTGCTGTGATGCGAAGTTAAAAAAAGGTCCAGAATATTTTGGTTTTGCCCATCAACGCAAGGAAAGTGCGTTGGTTCCTTCACTAATTGAGTCAAATTATTAGACTCAGCAAATAACTCAACATACAAACCCTCAGGTGTTGTGTGACTCGAATGACGTAGCCAATTGGAATTATGAACATTGAAATCACCAGCAACAACAATTTCACTGTTCGGATACGATTCCAGGATTTTAGAAATCGAATCAGAGAGACTGTCAAGTTTATCAAAAGTTGGCAGCCTCTCTAGACCCGGGCTTCTATAAATGAAGCAGAAGTGCAGGATGTGCGACTGGATTTTGAACTTAACCCACATGGAGCTAAATTCGGCATCCGTCGTGCAAAGGTGTTGCTGACACTGGTACGCAACATCACTGCGAATATATAAGGCGAGGCCTCTGTGTGATGTAAATAATGACAGTAAGTGGTACCCAGGCAAGTGAAAATCCAGTGGATCTGCACCCTCAGACACCTGGGTCTCACCTAGTGCCAGTATATGCGGTTGGTGAGTACAGACATACGCATAGACCGCGAAGAAATTCGCCCTCAAGCCACGCACATTTGTGGTGTCTATACGAAATTTTGTCATCGCCACCCACTGTAAAGAGGTATAAAGTCAGCTGCACAAGCGGACAAGCCTACACCGCAGGCAAAGCAAAACGCTACAAGACAAGTGTTATGCCTTTATCTTGCCACGCTTCAGCCCACGGTGCACTCACAGCCGCCTGCACACCTAACGGGACCAGGAAGAAGGAGGAGGAGAAGAAAGAAACGAAATGCTGAACTTTACTGCGGAGGGCATAAATAAGCCCTTGGCTTGGTTCTCTGCATTCCGTTTAATTGTCTATTTGTGATATTTGGTGTTATTGTTTTAGCGAATTTATTGATGTCTATTGTTATGTTTTAATCTGTAATCCAAATCAATGTTATTGCACTGTGACTTTGTTTGAAAATATTTCTTTATATTTGTTTCTTTGTTTCCGCGAGCACACTAAACACTCCACTGCGGTGGGTAGCTGCATCCACCCTCGTCCGTGGTCACGACACTGACTTCAAAGGCAATAGCGCGATGTAGCGGCCGTCATCGCGTCTTCGCGTATTTTTCTTCGCAAAACTTTTCGGAGTGGGATAGCAATCTAGTTTTGGGAAGTTCCTCCACCTCCCAAAAACGTTCGAACTGTTGTTCGAAGGTGACTTCGTTGTGTAAGCCGCTTTGATGCGTGCCGTGGCAGATTGCATGGTGGGAACCGGGCCGGTTAGGATCCAACCGAACACGGTTTGCTGAGCCATGAGGGAGCCCAGCACTTGGCGGCGGATGCCGTCCAGCAGGATTGCGGGGTATAAATCGGCTCCGATGAGGACGTCGATCTGCTCGCTTTTGGAGAAGTTGACATCTGCGAGCTCGATGTCTTGAGGGAGGCCACTGAGAAGTGACCTGTCTAACGAGTGGGAGAGCAACCGCCCTGTGATTTTTGGGAGCACGAGCGCCGTCACGTTTATTTGAAATTTGGGATCAAGTGGCGAATTCTTGAGAAAATCGCACGATCTTGATATTTTTGCGGACACGGTCTCGTTGAGACCGGAGACTTCTGCGGTAGTTGGCCGCGCTGGGAGCTTTAAGAGCTTTTGTATGCGTTCAGAGATGAACGACACTTCGGACCCAGGATCAATCAAGGCGCGCGCGATGTAACATGTACCGTGATGGCGTATTGTTACCATGGCAGTCCCTAACAGTACCTGTTTTGGTGCTTTCGCGAAGCACACCTGATGCGTGTCCTGTGGATTTCGCTGTTGCGCGGGGGAGAAGTGGACTGTATATGCGTGGGAGGTCGCATCGAAGAATTCGGCCTTTCTTGCTGGGAAGCATGTTGAGTCGAACCTGGAATGAAGTTCGAATAGGCAGGGGCTTGAGTACGCGGAGCGTTATCATACCGTTGCTCTTGAGTTCGTTGCTGTGTGGGTGGAGGAGTGGACTGTATATGCGTGGGAGGTCGCATCGAAGAATGCGGCCTTTCTTGCTGAAAAGCATGATGAGTCGAACTTGGAATGAAGTTCGAATAGGCAGGGGCTTGAGTACGCGGAGCGTTTTCAAACCGCCGCTCTTGATGTGAGGCGCGTGGGGTAGAATCTGGTACAGCATTCGATGAGGATGGAGCGTTCTCACGATGCAAGAGGGTGTGATGCCTGCCATTACATTTGATGCAATTAAATCTGCTTGAATGTTTTTCACGGAATGAGATCTGGCCAAGCAGTTGCTGCACAAGCGGTTTTTCTGAACGGTATTCAGCCGCTGTGGAACGGGCAAGCTGAGAAACTGAGCGCAGGATCTCAGCCTGTGCTGCTTCTGGCAAAGAGGGCGGCTTTCTTGGGACACCTTCAACTGGAAGTGTTGACGCGTTTAGAGGCTGGAGCTGAGTGCGTCGGAGCTGGGAGCTGTGTTGACTTCGATGCGGGTGTGCACTTAATATCTTGCACCGTTTCAAGGGTCTGGAAGCGATGCGTGAGAAACGCATCCAGATCTGTCCATTTTGGGATCTCCGTTTTGTTCGTGAGAGATTGTTCCCAAAGGGAAAGCGTTGCTTCTGGGAGCTTGATGGAACACAAAAAGACGATTATCGCGTCCCAATGCGAGGTATAGACACCTTGTAGCGCGAGTGCGGCGAGAATATTATTGATTTCGCGCTGCAGGTCTTTAATAGCGCCACCGGTTTCCTTCGTGATGGGGGACAGGCTGAAGAGCTTCTTCAAATGGGCGTTGGTGAGGACGCGCCCGTTCTCGTACCTGTCGGACAGATTTTTCCACGCTTGGGCAAAACCTTCATTCGTGAGAGGGGATTTCTGCACGATTTCTTTAGCTTCGCCGGTAGTTTTTTGGTTCAGGTGGAAAAGCTTCTCAACCGGCGCAATTCTGGTGTTCTTGATATAAAGGGCTGTGAACATATCCCTAAAAGAGGGCCACGAGAGGTAATCGCCGTGGAAGGCTTGGGTGTCGCAAGGGGGCAAGCTGATGTTGTAGCCAGATGCTGGCATTTCAGCTGCTGCTGTATTGAGTGCGGAAGAAGTGAGACGAGTTTTTCGGCATGCGCCGATTTTCGTGGCGCAGCGAATTTTCGGTAGCAGTTGCGTTGCTTCATCTTAATCACTTCTACGTCAGCGGGTGCGGATTCTTCGGAGGCCATCAACTGGTCTAGGCACGTGTAGTAGACTTCCTTGGTCGCCCTCCACATCGTCTTGAGCTCTTCCAGATGAGCATCTAATGAAAAGTCCGAGTGCTCCTGCTCAGGGATGGTCACGAAGTCGGCCTCGAATTCGACGATCGCGTCGGAGGCGCGTATAAATTTGTCGAGTGACGCCATTATATTTTTAGGGTTCGCTTAGGGGCGGCGAAGAAAGTCGAAAACCCAAAAGAAAACGCACCGAAAACCTATTTCGGAAAAAATTGTATTTTATTTTAGAGGAAAAAAGTCAGCGAATATTTGCGCGTCGCTAGGTGATTGCGTTGGGGCTCGAGGAGCTTGCTTCCAAAAATCAACCACGCGTTGTCTCTAAAGTTGGCAACTAGTTACAAAGAGACTAGTTGCTGCGAACACTTCTGCCTACTGGGTATGCAGCTTTGCTTATTCACTGCAGGGTCACTGTTGAATTCCCAAACCCACGCTGCTTTCACACTTTGAGAGTGCAAAATGACACGAAAACTGGTTTTTTGTTCTGTGTGCACTCTGTATGTATGGGCAGCGCAAGCAGAAGAGCGCGAGCAGAAGGAAAATGTGCACGCGTATACTGACCAGCAAAAGGTGGTGGTTTTTCGCTTTGCACTGAGCCCCGTTGCGGAGCACCCAAGTAAGTTGATACAAGAACGTGAGAGCGCGAAACCATAAGCAATCTCTCGGGAGAGCTCAGCAGAAGGCTGCTCTAAAGATTTTTTGTGCGGGATCACGGGGCTTGCTTATGCGTCAAGCGGTGAATTTTTGGAAAAAATGTGGGCTTCGCAGCAAGCGATGCTTGCGAAGACGGTCAGCAACAAAAACCTGAAGCCTTGGTGCTGCCGTTATTCTTGGGGACCGTTACCCACGAATTGACAAGTCTCGTAAGGTTTGACGGTCAAATGAAGGGTATATATATATAAGGAGGACATTTCCTTATATATATATATATATATATATATATATATATATACGCCCATCATACGCCCAAATCATCGTCACCGACGCCTAATCAAGTGAGTCGAGTAAGGAACGGTGAGTTCACACACCTCCATACGTTAGCCTAATTATTAGCCCCGAGCCCTTCCGGCCATATACGTTTTTATATTTACATATATATATATATATATATCCAGCGTCGGTGACGATGGTATGGGCGTCGGTGACGATGGTTCCTGGGCGTCGGTGACGATGGTTCCTGGGCGTCGGTGACGATGGTTCCTGGGCGGCGGCAATCCGGCTCGTCTGGACCAAATGTTTATTTGCACAATGTTAATTTTTCACTTTATATATATATATAATATAAAAACTGTATAATATTGTTTCTTCTCTTTTTGTTGTTTTGCCAGATCTGTACGCGTCCTCGTGTGGGTCCAGCGACGATCGCTGGAAGGCGGTCACACCGCGCCAGTTGCCGCGGAGAGAGCCCGGGAGCAGCCGGGCTTACGCTCACGAGAGAGGCGCCCCTCATGACCGGCAGGCTGACAGGAGAGAGACTGGAGTGCTCACTCCTGACACCCTACCGATCGATGAGGGAGCACCTCTGGCGAGCGGCAGTTGGCGTTAACATATATATATATATATATATATATATATATATATATATATATATATATATATATATATATATATATATATATATATATATATATATATATATATATATATATATATATATATATATATATATATAGCAGCAAAATTCTACTCCCACATATATATATATATATATATATATATATATATATATATATATATATATATATATATATATATATACTCTGGATATATATATATATATATATACATATATGTGTGTGTGTGTTTGAGTAGAATTTTGCTGCAACCCTGAAGAGAAAGCGTAAAAGAAAGGAAGTTCGCAAAATTCAGCGAGTCAGTCGAAAGAAGATCGCGGCGAGTGGTCGACGACGATGACCAATAAAAGTGTTCTTCGACTCAATTCATACAAATCATATAATTATAATTCATATAATTCATTTAATAAATAAACTTGTAATTCTTATTATAAATAAACCCTACAAATTTTGGGGTCTCAACCGGGATTTGAAGAAGTGGAGTGATTTTCGACGGGGTTCACCGGTTTGACTAAGCGGTTGTAGTGCATTTTTCGCGTTTGGAATTAATAACGGTGCTTAGTCATGGCGTCATTGCAACAGTTCATGCCTATCGAAAGACTTTTGCGCACCGTTTCACGCGCAATCGTGTTGGTGCTGCACAAGTACGTCTTCGAGAGAGACGGCGATAGGCTAAATAGAACCCGTTTGCGAGAGTTCCAAGGCTTCACCTTTGACGAAAACAGCTCTCAATTCAGTTGTGATGTGACCGCGGACGGAGGCGGATGGTGTGCCCGCCAGTACTTCTTGTTAATCAGTTTAACAATTACCCACGCCGCGAAACACTTTTAACACAATAATAAACTTCACCAAACAACAGTTTTTCATAAACAAACAATAGTGCACTTATTAGCAACTAACTTTATTACAAAATAAATAAAAATATTATCAATTACAACAATACACAATCAAACGGATAATACACAATCAAACGGAACGCAGAGAACCATGCGAGGGCCTTTTTATGCTCTCCGCAGTAAAGCTCAGCATTTCGTTTGCTTTCACTCCTCCTCCTTCTTACTGGTCCCGTTAGGTGTGCATGCGGCTGTGAGTGCTGCGTGGGCTGAAGCGCGGCAAGATAAAGGCATAACACTTGTCTTGTCGCATTTTGCTTTGCTTGCGTCGTACGCGTGGCTGCTTGTACGGCTGACCTTACACTTCGCTACAGTGGGCGGCGATGACAAAATTCCGCATAGACTCCACTAATGTACGTGGCTTGAGGGCGAATTTCTTCGCGGTCTATGCGCATATTTGTACTCACCAACCGCATATAGTGGCACTAGGTGAGACCCAGGTGTCTGAGGGTGCAGATCCACTGGACTTTCACATGCCGGGGTACCATCTACTGCCATTATTTTTACCTCACAGAGGCCTCGCCTTATACATTCGCAGTGATGTTGCGTACCAGTGTCAGCAACACCTTTGCACGTCGGATGCCGAATTTAGCTCCATGTGGGTTAAGTTCAAAATCCAGTCGCACATCCTGCACTTCTGCTTCATTTATAGAAGCCCGGGTCTAGGGAGGCTGCCAACTTTTGATAAACTGGACAGTCTCTCTGATTCGATCTCTAAAATTCTGGAATCGTGAAATTGTTGTTGCTGGTGATTTCAATGTTCATAATTCCAATTGGCTACGTCATTCGAGTCACACGACACCCGAGGGTTTGTATGTTGAGTTATTTGCTGAGTCTAATAATTTGACTCAATTAGTGAAGGAACCAACGCACTTTCCCTGCGTTGATGGGCAAAACCTAAATATTCTGGACCTTTTTCTAACTTCACATCACAGCAAGTATGATGTGAATGTTCTTGAACCTCTTGGTAATTCGGACCACGCTACAATTTCTGCTACCTTCCCATATTCTAGTCTTCAATCTGCTCACCAGTCAGCTCCGAAGCGGAAAGTGTGGCTTTATGAGAAGGCAAATTGGGATGCGCTGAACTGCTTTTTCAGCCGTTTCAATTGGCAATTGTGTTTAAGAGATAGAAACATAAATGCTGCAGCAAAATTGGTAGAAAATATAATTTTATTTGGTATGAGGTCTTTCATACCCAATAAAAGAATTTCCATTAAACCAAAAGACCATTCCTGGTTTAATGCGACTTGCAGACAAGCAGTCAGGTCTAAAGAGGAAGCATTTAGGAATTGGAGTTTAAACAAAACTGCTGATACTAAACTGCTGCGCAATCAGGCCAGAAATAGGTGCCATGCCACTCTAAAGCGCGAAAAAGTTCTCTACGAACAGCGCCTTAGACGCAGAGTTCTTGAATACCATAAGGGTAGCAAGAACTTTTGGTCGTTCGTGGGGAGAGTGAAAAATCAGACGGATCGTCTATTCCAACTCTCCTTAAGGACGATCAGATCTTCACTCACTCGGTTGATAAGGCAAACTTATTAGCCAAAATGTTTGCTGAAAACTGCTCTCTTCCTGAGAGTAGTCAACCACTGCCCGCGGTCGATGATGTATCTCATGCTATGCCTCAGATGCATTTTCGAACGCGAGCTGTTAAAAGAGTGCTTGCAGACCTCAATGTCAATAAGTCCTCGGGACCAGATGGCATTTCAGCCCACGTGTTAAGAAAGTGCGCCTCAACACTGGCTTGCCCATTGCGCAATCTCTTTAATTTATCTTTTACTTCAGGAGTTTTTCCCGCTTCCTGGAAGATTGCCAATGTGCAGCCAGTTCCCAAAAAAGGTGAGGCTACGAATCCTGCAAATTACCGGCCCATAGCAATCTGCTCAGTGCTCCCTAAAGTCATGGAGAGCATTGTAAATTTTAAATTGATGAGGTATCTAGAGAGCAACGAGTTGATCAGCGATCGCCAGTACGGCTTCCGGGCTCACCGTTCCACCGGCGACCTGATGGCGTTTCTCACTGAACGGTGGAGCAGTTGTATTCACCGGATCGGTGAGAGCAAGGTTGTTGCTCTGGATATCTCCAAGGCATTTGACCGGGTGTGGCATAAAGCACTCGTGTCTAAACTGGCTGCTTATGGTGTCGGTAATACTTTCACTCGATGGATATCGAGTTTCCTCAGCGGCCGTTCTATTCGGGTTGTGATAGACGGCTTTGCTTCCTAAGAGCACTCCATTAATGCTGGAGTTCCGCAGGGTTCGGTCCTGTCTCCGACACTTTTTCTTATTTTCATCAATGACCTTCTGTCATTGACATCAAACCCCGTCTACTCGTTTGCTGATGACAGCAGCATTTGTCATTCATATTCATTTTCCAGGCTTCCTTCCATTCTGGAGATCACTGGAAGACGCAGAATTATGAATGACACATTCCAATCCGACCTCAATAAAATCCAGGAGTGGGGTCGTGCGAATCGGGTCGATTTTAATGGGCGGAAGACCCAATGCTGTTTGTTAACCCACAAGCGGTTGGCGGGTGACAACTTCCCACCTCTAAATATGGGTGGTGTGGATACTAATGAGTCGGAGGCTCTTGATCTTCTGGGCATGTCAATCCAATGCGATCTTCGCTGGAACGATCACATCCTTGACGTGTCGAAAGAAGCAGCCAAGTGCTTAGGCTTTCTTAAGCGGTGTAAGAAATACTTCACTCCAACCGATCTTCGTTGTATCTACACCACTTATATCCGTCCGAAAATGGAGTACAATTCGCATATATGGTCGGGAGCTTCGCGGGCATATCTTCAGCTTCTCGACCGTGTCCAATGTCGTGCGTTAAAACTTATAGGGGACAGTAGGGTATCCAGCTCTATTGAAACCTTGGAGCGTCGTCGTGATGTGGGGTGTGTATCACTATTTTACCGCTACCGCCGTCCTCGGTGGCGCAGTGGGTGATAACCTCGCTGCGAGCTCCGGGGATGCGGGTTCGAATCCCGCCTTAGGCATGGATGTTAATTGTGTTGTTTTCAGCGTACTTAAGGCATAGCCTAGCGCTATTAGTTGTACAAAAATTAAAAAGTTCTACAAGTTTAAAAAAAAAAAAAAAAAAAAAACCTTCCACTCCCCTCCCTCTATCAACCCTCTTAACAGGAGCTCGTGCTATCAGCACGAAAAGCTTTGAAGCTTAGCAGCTCCTGCACTCTGATATAGAAAAAAAAAAACAAAAACTTTCACGGTAAATGTTCCTCTGTAGTAGCCAGCCTGATTCCTCCGGTTCAGGTATTTAGCAGAACTACTCGGCTTTGCAGAGCGGTGCACCCCTTTTATGTCGCGATTCCGTTCCAACGAACCACGCATTACTGTGAGAGTTCGTTTTTCGGTCGCGTCGTTAGATTGTGGAATAATCTCCCTGCGAATGTTTTCCCGCCCATTTACAGCGTCGAAACATATAAGCGAGGTGTAAACCGTCACTACTCACTCTTTCCCCCTTCCCACTAACCTGTCATCCCTTCGGAACCAACAAATGCTGTGCATGGATAGGGGGCATCCCCTGAGCTTGGTTTTATCTGTCATAAAAAAAAATTCGAAACGAAGCTCGAATACGTAAGAAACAATCAAACGTAAAGAAAACGTAAGAAAACCTCCGCCGACTTAGTAACAATTTGCAATGCCTTGCAAATTGAGTACAACGTGGACAATTTATAGTAGAACTCCACACATTTAAGAATTTACAGAAGGGAAATTTGTTTGGCGCAAACCGCGCTGCAGTTATTGAAGGTAAGGAAGAACATAACGACGAACACGACGACGGCAGCGATTATGCCGCAAACAACGACGGTAACGACGATGAATGTGGCAGCTGTGCACATAGCAACACCGGTGGTAACGGGAAACCACGACGACAAGAAGAACGAGATGGCGCAGCAGAACGAAGCGCACATTTCGCTATGAGCTTTCGCGACATAGAAGATTCTATTCGCACTTTTTCTGGTGACGAAACATTAACGATAGGGAGATGGCTGAATGAATTCGAAGAAGTGGCAACTATCATGAACTGGAACGACTTTCAGAAATTTGTATTCGCGAAGAAAGCATTGAGAGGAGTGGCGCGTACTTTCATTCAAAGCGAGAGTGGTATATTAAGCTACTTAAAGTTAAGAGAAGCTCTTTTAAGCGAATTTGAATGCATTATAAATAGTGCTACATTGCACAAAACACTAGTTAAAACAAAAATGAATAAAGACGAGAATGTAAAAACATATTTTTATAGAACGAGGGATATTGCTTCGCGCGGAAACATAGAATCGAGTGCATTAATTCAATAACAGATTTGAACATTAATAAATCTTTTCTGAATGGCGCTTCAAATATGCAAGAATTTAAAGAAAAATTGCGCGTATATGAAGCTTATTCTAGAAAAAATAAATCAAATGAAACGCGTAAAGTGGACAAAAATATGACTACGATAGACAAAAGTGATAAAAAACCCGAATTCTTTTGTTATAATTGCGGTAGAAAGGGCCACAAATCAATCGAGTGCAAAAACAAAAGCAAAGGCACAAAGTGTTTTCAGTGTAACCAATTCGGTCACATCGCAAAAGACTGTCCCGAAAGACAAAATTACAATTTAAGTAGCAATGTTCGAAACTTGAAGAAACAATTCAGTGCTATGAATAAAGAAGTGGAAATCTCTGATAAAAAGTACGTCTGTTTGTTGGATACGGGTAGTATGTTTAACATCGTAACTGAATGTGTTTATAATGACTTAGGCAGGCCACATATAACTCCATCAAACATTTACCCCATAGGTTTTGGCGAAAAGTTAATAGATAATAAAATAAAGCCTATTGGCAATTTCAAACATCACATCCAAATTGATGGTGAAACATATAATGTCAATTTCCACGTTGTGCTGTCGAAATACATAGACGTTGAGGTTGTATTGGGCGAAGAATTTTGTCGGCAGGCTGAAATTAAAATAAATAGCGACGGTGTTCACATTAACAAAATGAAAACTGTCCAAAATAATATAAACTTTGAAGCAGATGAATTCAGTATTTTTAGAATTGACACGATTTCGAGTGAGAAGGATTTAAATATCGATGAAAGCGCGAGTACACATGCGAAACGAAAGATACGCGAATTGATAAACAATTATAAGCCAGAAAAGTGTAAGTCAACTGAAATTAAAATGCAAATAGTGTTTAAAGACGAAGCTGTTATTTTCGCGAGACCGCGTAGGTTGCCAATCGCAGAAAGATATATATAGATGATCAAGTGGAACAGTGGCTGAAGTACGGCGTCATAGAGAATTCTGATTCCGAATTTAGCAGCCCGGTGGTCCTGGTAAAAGAACGTGATGGGACACCGCGACTCTGCGTAGACTTTCGAAAAATCAACAAAGTTGGGATGAAAGATCGTTTTCCCTTACCGCTGATAGAAGACCAACTCGACAGGCTACAAAACGGTTCAATTTTTAGTACCATCGATCTAAGAAACGGACTTTTTCATGTCCCAGTAGCCGAATCAAGGCGTAAATATACCTCCTTCATTACCCACCATGGCCAATACCAGTTTTGTAAAGTTCCTTTCGGACTATCAAATTCTCCCGGCGTTTTTCAAAGATTTATTAATGCAATTTTTCGTGAACTAACGTGTAAAGGTATAGCTCTGCCTTATATAGATGACATTATTATTCCCTCAGAAAATGAGGAGGAAGCTGTTAAAAATTTAGAAGAGGTCATAAATCTTTGTCGGTATTATGGGCTCAAAATAAACGTTCGAAAATGTAATTTCTTGAAGAAACGAGTGGAATTCTTAGGCCACGTTATAGAGGACCGCAAAATATCACCATCGCCAGTCAAAGTTGATGCATTAAACAAATACAAAATGCCAAAAACACTAAAGCAATTGGAAAGCTTTCTCGGACTTGCGGGATATTTTAGGAAATTTGTTCGAAACTTCTCTTTAATTGCAAAGCCGCTAACTGACTTAATTAAAACGAATAGTAAGTTCGAAATGAATGACGAACAAGTAAATGCTTTTAATATGTTAAAGAGAATTTTAGTCAACGCACCGGTCTTGAGCATATTTAACCAAAATCTGGAAACTGAGGTGCACACAGACGCGTCAATTGACGGATACGGCGCTGTGTTACTACAGAGGTCTTTCGAAGACGGGCAGTTGCATCCAGTATACTTTATGAGTAAAAAGACCACCGAAGCGGAAAGAAAATATACAAGTTACGAGCTAGAAATTTTGGCAGCCATTGAGGCACTAAAGAAATTCAGAGTTAACCTGTTGGGACTACATTTTAAACTCGTGACAGACTGTAACGCCTTCGCGAAGACTATGGAAAAAAAGGATTTGTGCACCAGAGTGGCTAGGTGGCTTTTGTTCTTACAGGAATACGATTATGATGTGGAGCACAGACCAGGTTCCCAGATGAAGCACGTAGACGCCTTAAGCCGGTATGCAGTCATGATTATCACCGAAGACGACATTCTTGCTAAAATACGACGAGCACAGTTACAACACGATGATATAAAAACGATAATTGGAAATCTTCAAGGTGAGTCATCACGTGACAATTACTTTTTAAAAGGCGACATATTGTATAAATGGGAATATATATATATATTTTACCGCTACTTTCACGGTAAATGTTCTTCTGAAGTAGCCAGCCTGATTCCTCCGATTCAGGTATTTAGCAGAACTACTCGGCTTTCCAGAGCGGTGCACCCCTTTTATGTCGCGATTCCGTTCCAAAGAACCACGCATTACCGTGAGAGTTCGTTTTTCAGTCGCGTCGTTAGATTGTGGAATAATCTCCCTGCGAATGTCTTCCCGCCCACTTACAGCGTCGAAACATTCAAGCGAGGTGTAAACCGTCACTACTCCCTCTTTCCCCCTTCCCACTAACCTGTCATCCCTTCGGAACCAACAAATGCTGTGCATGGATAGGGGGCATCCCCTGAGCTTGGCTTCATCTGTCATAAAAAAAAAAAAAAAAAAAAAACAACAAAACCAGAATTGAACCAGGAAATTGTAAAAACAAATTAAGCCCCGCAACACACGATAATATATACATACGCTTAGAGAGTAAGACACACAAGTACAAGTAGAGCAGCGGCAATTCTAAAAATAGAATCATGCGACCAGCTTATTTTCACTTTTTCTTTTTCTTTGCGCTTTTGCTGCAGCTGATCTAAAAATAGAATCAAGCAGCTCACACATATTTTCTTTCGCCGCGCACACGCTGCATATGATTCCTACTTTGTTTTTAGCATCATGTAAATTTAACAAATAGTTTGTGCAAGCCCAGTCAGTCTTGTGCCGGTAAGCAAAGACTTAATTCTTGCTTGCTATAACAGAAACTCTTTTTGACCACCTGGTTCGACAGTCCCAGCTATCGCATAACGAGTTGCTCATATTTGGAACGGGATGATCAACTCGTAATACACTGAGTAGAGTAGAAGTAGTTGTTGGCGTATCATAAGCGTATTTTGGAGTATCTTTGGGCGTATTCAGGATTAGCCGGAATCACTCCTTCGGGAATTACCAGTATTCAGGATTAGCCGGAATCACTCCTTCGGGAGTTACCAGTATTCAGGATTAGCCGGAATCACTCCTTCGGGAGTTACCAGTATTTAGGACTAGCCGGAATCACTCCTTCGGGAGTTACCAGTATTTAGGACTAGCCGGAATCATTCCTTCGGGAATTTCAAGGCCTCGGCCAGAATAAGTTCTTCGGAGCTTCCACCCGCATTGTGAGCGGCCCTTTGCCGCGGAGCACTCAGCTCCTCCGACACTGTGCTCACCAGCTTTGTAAGCGGCCCTCTGCCGCGGGGCATTCGGCCCCTCAGTCACCTGTACACCCGCAACCATTGTAAGCGGCCTTCTGCCGCGGAGCACTCGGCTCCCCGTCTCCCGTACATACAAACTATTGTACGCGACCCTCTGTCGCCAGGCATTTGGCCTGACAAACCAATTGTAACCAGATTCGTAGAAAGTAAGATTGTAAACTTTTGTGAACTGAATAAAATAATAAATAAAAGGAAAAAAAACGAACACCCACCCGCATACGTCCGAGCTGAATTTTCAGTAATAGATTTGCTTCACAGCAAGTCGTGTGCAATTCTTGACCGTCGCGGTGGTTGGAACTTTGAGGGTTACGAGATCCCCCAAAATGGACCCTGGGGCGACTGACGCTACCCCAGCTGGAAACAAACACTCGTTACAATACACATATATATATATATATATTGCGTTTAAACTTATAGGGGACAGTAGGGTATCCAGCTCTATTGAAACCTTGGAGCGTCGTCGTGATGTGGGGTATCACTATTTTACCGCTACTTTCACGGTAAATGTTCCTCTGAAGTAGCCAGCCTGATTCCTCCGATTCAGGTATTTAGCAGAACTACTCGGCTTTCCAGAGCGGTGCACGCCTTTTATGTCGCGATTCCGTTCCAACGAACCACGCATTACCGTGAGAGTTCGTTTTTCGGTCGCGTCGTTAGATTGTGGAATAATCTCCCTGCGAATGTCTTCCCGCCCACTTACAGCGTCGAAACATTTAAGCGAAGTGTAAACCGTCACTACTCCCTCTTTCCCCCTTCCCACTAACCTGTCATCCCTTCGGAACCAACAAATGCTGTGCATGGATAGGGGGCATCCCCTGAGCTTGGTTTCATCTGTCATAAAAAAAACAATAGTATATATATACGCTACAATATATATATAATATATATACGCTACAATATATATATATATATATATAAAATATATGTGAGGAAGAAATTAAGTGCGACTCAATTTGTTCCTGACATCTCCCTCTTACTTCATCGAGGGGGTGGTGGCGACGGCGATCCTGCCCGTCCGCGTGATCTTTATATCATAGCGGATGCCCCCGCTGACACGGGCCAGCTTGATGGCGTTCCTGCCTCGCTTCCTCCGCTTAATGTCCTGGACTTCGTACCGTATGGACTCCGGCAGCTAACGGATCTTCGGTCGTACCGGCTTGCCTCCGGACGCGCTTGCTAGGAATCGCTGGCGACCCTTCGTTTCTTCGTCCGTTCATTCACAGGAATTCCCACGTCGTTGTTGCTCTCCAAGTCAGAGCCGTCCGAAGCCAGTAGACTCATGGCAGAGCTCGCACGGTGGATGGGTTGTGGGGTAACACTCAGCGAACGCGCTTGCTGTCTCCTTGACGGTTGGTCAACTGCGTCAGTTGGGTTGATGGGCTGTCTATTGATCAGGTGTTGGCTGTTTATTTGTTGTTCTTGGCCTGGCCGTGGTTGCATCGCGGCCCTTGGTTGGTACCCCGTGGTGGGGACGTATTCGTGTGGGTGACTGCGTGAGCCCTCGTACCGTCGTTGCTGCGGTTGTTGCTGTCACGACAAATATTCCTCCTGTGGTTACCACTGCGTTTGCGGCTGCTGGCACTGTTGAACGCGGTGCACCGAGAGCGTCTGGGCATCCACTTCGGGCGGGATTCTCGTTGGAAACTCCCACTGGTACGCCTTCTAACTAAGACGCGCACTAAGAACCGCGACCCGACGTTGAAGATCCAGTGGCTTCCGTCGCATCAAGACCAGACCGTTAGATAGTAGTCGATTAGAGAGTCATTGATAAACCGTCCGGAAGAAATTCGGCGATAATCTTCCGGGTGTAGCATGACTCCACCCGGTCCCGTCGGGTAACTGAGCTGTTCGTCTGCTCAAGCAACTCTAAGTATTTCTCGGGGTTGTCGTGAATAGCAGCGATTTGCTTTTCTAACCAAGGACACTTCTTACACTTGTCCTCGTCAATTTCTGTGCGGCGGAGGGTGTCTACCGGTTGTCGCGACAATGCATCGGCCACCGCGTTGAGATTCCCTCTTCTGTATTGGACGTCGAACCTATATTGCTGCAGTTCTAACGCCCATCTTGCGAGCCGGCTAGATGGATTCTCTATCGAATTGAGCCACTTGAGGGAGAGATGGTCTGTAACCACCGTAAACTGGTACCCCTCAAGGTAGCACCGCATTTTCCTGATGCCCCATATGACCGCCAAGCACTCCTTTTCCGTAGTGGTGTAATTTTGTTCGGCTGGGTTGAGGCGGCGACTGGCATAGGCGATACCCCTTCTCTCCCATCGTCATCTTGCGTTAACACGTCTCCTAGGCCGACCTCGCTGGCGTCAGTCTGGAGGATAAAGCACTTGGTGAAGTCTGGACAGGTCAGAACCTGTGCATTGACAAGCATTCAGCTTATCGAAGGCCTTCTGTTGCTCGTCTTGCCACTTCCAATGTCTGCCATTTTTCAGCAGAGTGGTCATCGGGTGTACTACAGTTGCGAATTCTGGTACAAATCGGCGATACCAGGACGCAATTCCCAGGCACTGTCGCAGCTCGCGTACGTTGGAGGGTGGTTTCAGCGTCTTGATGGCGGAAATTTTGTCTGAGTCTGTTTCGATGCCGCGTTCACTTACCACGTGGCCCAAATACTTAGTGTGCTTTTTGAAGAACTCACATTTCTCTGGGTTCAATTTCAGGTTCGCCGAACGCAACCTTCGGAAGACTTCCCGCAGGTGGCCCACGTGCTCTTCCACTGAGCTGCTTGTAACTATGATGTCATCCAGATATGCGAAAGCATGTGGTTCTAAGTCAGGTCCAATGACTTTATCCAACGCCCTCTGGAATGTCGCCGGAGCAGAATGGAGGCCGAATGGCATGGGTGCGGGGGATTATAAGACGGGGTGCGGGGGATTATAAGACGCTTGATGTCTCTTTCTTGCCTGCGTGGTCGTGACTGTGGTCGAGCTCTCTCGACCCACCCAGGCGAGATTCTTTCTCATAACTCCCTATACGGTAACCCTTTGTCTTTTTACTTTGCCTTATAGTTCGTTACATACATATAAATGCACAGGTTACCATATATAGTATTTTGGGTATATATATATATATATATATATATATATATACCCAAAATACTATATATGGTAACCTGTGCATTTATATATATATATATATATATATATAAGTAGAAAATATATGTGAGGAAGAAATTAAGTGCGACTCAATTTGTTCCTGACACAACGGTGGTGGCAGGTGTGGCGGCACATGTATAATTTACTATGTTCGTTCCAGCACCATCATTCGTGGCAACTGCAGGACTCTCTAGTTTCATGGACTCCGTCGCAATATCTGGATGAAGACGTGGCTTGCGGCTCCTCGGCGGCTTGCGTTGCGTAGCACAAATTGTGAAAATTCATAGCATTTGCAAATTCGCTAATATGGCGGCGACTTCGCAAAACTTCGATTGAAGCTGCAAAATAAAGCTGTTCAAAATGTTTGAGGCGAGGCTCGGAGACTCGAAATTAATTGAAAACTTTTTTTTTATGGCAGATAGAACCAAGCTCAAGGGATGCCCCCTATACATGCAAAGCTTTCGTTGGTTTGGAAGGAAGATAGGTAGAGATTGTTCCACAATTTAACAGCGCGACCGAAAAACGAATTCTCGCGGTAATGGGTAGTTCGTTGGAACGAGATCGTGACGTGAAAGGGGTGCACCACTTTGGAAAGCCGAGTAAACCTGTTGAATAGCTGAGCCGAAGGAATCAGGCTGGCTACTTCAGAGGAACATTTACCATTAAAGTATCGGTAAAATAAGGATACACGCAATACATACCGACGACATCCCAAGATTTCAATAGACCTGGATACATTACTGTCGCCTATAAGTTTTAACGCACGATATTGGACACGGTCTAGAAACTGAAGATATGTTTTTGAAGCTCCCGACCATATATGCGAATTGTGCTCCATTTTCGGACGTATATTGGTGGTGTAGATACATCGAAGATCGGTTAGAGTGAAGTATTTCTTACACCGCTTAAGAAAGCCTAAGCACTTGGCTGCTTCCTTCGACACGTCTAAAATGTGATCGTCAATGGTTCTCCCACCTTACAGAATCTACAGAAGTGTCTCCGGGTGTTTAACGTGAGCGCCTGCCAAGACTGGCTTAAGCTCACGGTGTGCCATCACACATGGGGTTGGAGTCTATGCGTCAACCAACGCCCCCTTGAATAGGTACCTGGTACCAGTCCGCGGGAACCAATTCGAGTACTTGCGTAAAGGACAAGCACTCCCTCTTGGTGAGGGGTCGAGGCCTTTCTAACACTTCTGCCGTTCTATGGGTCACGGCACCCGGTTGCAATGCAACTCCACACCGAGCTATAAAAGAATAGCTCTGCCCGCGTACGTTTGGGCGTCAACCACAGCCCCCACGATGCTCCCACAAGGGGTCCTTCCAACAATGACCAGGCTGAGCGCGAGCGAACACGCTACAGGGGCTCCTGATCCCCGTGGTACCAGACAAAGCCTCTGGTCAGACTTCGTAGTCAAGACTACTACCAGTTGGGCTCCTTACAGCCCGGGACCGGTCGCCTAAAAGTTTTTAAGTCCAGCTGTGGATAGAACTTGGTGCAGACAGAAACTGCCCACACCAAACCTGAAAACAGTCTAAAGACATGTGTATGGACTTGTCTTCCTCACTGCGGGAGCGAGGCCTATCCGTACCTCTTCCACTCAGACAGGGAGCGGCACCTAAGACGGGGTTTAACCCCAATTTAGCTGGACCCCCAACAAGATGTAAAAATCTTTGATTCCGGGGTGAGGCGTTGAGACCAACCTCAGCACCCCCCGAAACCCGTGGTACCAGATAACCTCTGGTCAGGCTTCGTAACGGTGTTACTACCGGTGAGCTCCATACCGCTCGGGGACCGGTGGCCCCAGGAGAGACGGACACCAGGAACGCAACACCAGTGCAGCACAAAACAGCTCTGTCCTCCCGAAGGACGACAGTTAGGCTGGCACACACATAACATGCACACTTCATTCAGCACAACCAACACATACATCGCCATCCAACCCCACCCAACACACACACAATCACCTACAACTTACCTATTCATACAACCCATACGCCACATACACAAGACCACCCACGCACAAAATTGGGCAGCTAACCTACCCTCGCACGACGCTCCACGAACACTCTACCGGCGAAACATTCCAGACATTCCAGTTGCTCTGATGTGGAAAGAGCCTCACTCACACAGAACCCCTGGTCAGTCCAACTAATCCCCACAGCCCCCAAATCCCTAAAGTCGGAGTACAATGGGCATACACACAAGACATGCAGCCAATCCTCAATTTCAGCTCCACAGTCACAAGCTTCTGAAGCCGTGATGACTTGCAGCAAATGTGACGTCCCGTATGTACTCATACGTCGTCCTACCCTTTTCACTATTGTTCCATCTAGTTGGCCAGCTAGATGAAACACATTCATTCAAGAACGCTTTGCGCTCTGTCACACTAAGCCTCTCCACATCACTCTCAAACTATTCATACTGCGGCAATGGTAATCCCCTCCTGCATCTGAAGATGGCCGCACGACGGACCACCTCCAAGTCAAGAGGGGCAACCCCCATTAATACCTGTAGGGCCTCCGTGGAGACCGTACGGCATACTGGCAGGCATGCGGCAAGCATAACTCTCTGGCATGCCAGAATCTTGCGATACCCAGCAGCAGACGTTACCACATCGCACCAGACCGACGCACCAAAGGTTGCACACGCAAGAAACAGACCCCCATAGAGGACACGGACAGCACGTCTACTCAGACCCCAGTCACACCTAAGCGGCCGACGCACCTGACCCACCACACACACAAGACGCTCTCGCGTATGTGTCAGATGGGGAAGGAAGTTCATCCTTTCACCGATAGTCACCCCCAAGTACTTGACCTCAGTCACATACTTGAGGGAGACACCAGATGCACGGACAATTGGATGTCGATTACGTGACAATCTGCCCTTGAGCAGCATTACGTGGTCCATTGCCACGTCCACACCCACCTGAGCACCCCACTCACACACAACACTCATGGCACTCTCTCCCAAGGATTCAATCGCGGCAGGCGACCGACCCTCAACGAGGACAAGCAGATCGTCGGCGTAAGCACAACACTTCCAGGACAGACCAAGACGACGCAACAGAGGATCCATCATGAGGTTCCAAATAAATGGACCCTGCGGACGCAGCCACGCAGGCCTTTCTGTCAGAGAAGTAACTCTCCCACAGTCCAACCTCTCGGCAGCCCAACTCACGTAGCCTACTGGTGATACTAGACCAGCTCAAGTAGTCAAACGCACCCTTGAAATCCACGAATACACCCAAGACATATTCCGCACTAGAGGAGCTCACACAATCCCCCACATACGCCCACGCATCCTCCACAGACCGACCACTCCTGAAACCAAACTGCCAAGGACACATGTCATCCCGCAAGCACTCATGAAGCCGCATAACCCTCTCCAGCACTTTTCCAAGTACCGGAAGAAGGCTAATCCCCCGATAGGATCTAGGATAAGACCTGACCCTATCAGGCGACTTCAAGAGCGCAATGACTCTGGCGGTCTTCCATTCAGAAGGAGAGTATCCGTCACGCACACACTTCCCGAGCAGGGCAACCAGGTATTCAGGAATTACCTTCCAGATGGCTTTCACCATCTCTCCAGTAATCCCATCCAACCCAGGCGACCTCCTGGACCTTATCAGCGAGACCGCACACCCAACTTCCGCGGTCACCAATTCAGGGGGACCAACAGGCAGCCCCACCGCGGCCGGGAACAGTGAAAGCTGTATATTTTCGTGAGGCTTTCTCTAGCGGAATCTGCCAGTAGCCTTGCTTTAGGTCGATGGTGGTGATATATAGTACTTCGTCTCTCTCAGTTTGTCCAATATCGCTTGTATTTGTGGCAGGGAGTATGCGTCGACGACAGAGATTTTTTCAACTGGCGGTAGTCGACACAGAGTCGCCCGTATCAATCAAAGCACGAGCGATGTAACAAGTAGATACAACCATTCGTTACCATAGCGGTTCCTAAAAGTAGCTGTTTTGGTGATTCTGCGAAACACACTTGATG
Source organism: Sicus ferrugineus (assembly GCA_922984085.1). Taxonomy (NCBI): domain Eukaryota; kingdom Metazoa; phylum Arthropoda; class Insecta; order Diptera; family Conopidae; genus Sicus; species Sicus ferrugineus. The sequence continues at coordinate 40,025,201 of OV277349.1, forward strand.
AATGACCTGTTTGTTACATTGCTGAGTTGGGGGAGCAGTGGACTGTAAACTGGGAGGTAGCATTGAAGCATGCGAACTTTTTGGATGAGAGTCTTGAAGTGAAACTGTGGACGGACCAAATACTTGTCTTTGCTGCACTATAAATTTAACTGTTACTAGAATAAATAAATTGATATCATTTTATACAAGATTATATAAAATAAAGACATGTTTAAAAATTAACTTGTTTCTTTATTTTTTCTTATTGAAATTGTTTTGACAATTTATAAAATATGTTTCAAGTAGGGACTACGATTGGGGAAAGTCGACCTGAACCTCCAAGCGAAAATAATCTCCATCTTCCTCCATCAGTTTTATTATGTAGTAATTTCCTTTGCTGAACTCTTCGAGTTACATCACAAATGTTGTTGAATTTTTTGGGTAGAAAAATAACGCAATCCTCCAGCTCCATTAATATGCGACCCTCATATTTGGTTAAGTTCCTGCGCACACTTTTTATTGTGTAAAATTTTTTATTGTGTTGTGTTCCATGGCCTTGACATGGAGGATACTTTTCCGGTTGCAGTTTTTTCCATCAAAGTTCACAGCAGTAAACGAGGGAGACGTACGTACGTCGCTTAATTCGCCATAATTGGTGACACCGATCGAACAGTGAACAGTGAAAATTAATGGATTAATCAACGCTTGGCAAGAGGCGATAAAGGAATCAATCCCCTGGACGCCGCATGTAGAGAGCACGACATAGCTTATGATAAAACAAGAGACGAAGCGCCACGAAGCAGATAAAATATTAATTTAAAGGGCGTGGCAACGAGTAAAATCAAAACCCAGTAAATTGAGTGAGCGAATAAACGCACGATTAGTTACAAATGCAATGAAAGCTAAAGAAAAATTCGGTATGGGGAGCACGATGAGTAAAACTCTTAAGAAAATTAAGAGAAAAGTGCTATAAAAATCGCACAAAAAGTTGTGAAAAAATTCTTTCGGTCGGAAGAAATCCACGATTAATATTCCACGCGTTATACCCGTTCCTAAGACAGGAGGGTTTATACCATTAGTACTGATTTTAACTGCTCTGGGAGCTGTTGGCGGCTTAGCATCTGGAGGAGCTGCGATCGCAATAGCAATTAATGAAACAAAAGCCGCACGACAGCAATTGGAAGAAGCAAATCGACATAATAAAACTATGGAAGCAATCGCCATGGGAAAAGGATTATACCTGAAACCATACAAAAAAGGATTGGGTTTATATTATAGACCGCAACGCAAAAAAACTTTTAAAGAATCTACCCAAAAGAGCCCTCATAGACGTCGACTTGATGAAACATGCAAAGAGTCTACCGCATTTCAGAGGTATTTTTATGCGAGTGGAATCGTTAGTCTGGATATATCAAAGGGCCCTGGTACTCATTGGGTAGCGTATTACAAAGACAGGCACTGCAAAGAATATTTTGATAGTTTTGGAAACTTGCAACCACCGCATGAAATAATAAATTATTTGGGAGATGACGTAAATTACAACTACACCCAACACTAAGACTATAATTCATACAACTGTGGTCATTTATGTCTAAAATTTCTTTATAATTTAAAAAAAATAAACAATAAATATAGTTTTGAAAAGTAATAGTATTGACTTTTTATTGAACTTTAAATGTAAACATTATTTAAATTTTTTATAGTCTATGTTGGATTTCGATGATGCTGAAGTTGATGATGAAGGTGAAGATGATGAGGAGGATGAGTTTTTCCATTCCTTATCCGACTTGAACGGTTTTTTCACCACTGTATACTGCAACTTCTTTGACCATGATTCTTTCATTTCGATGTGTTTCTTTTTATCCATTGTACTGCTCTTTGTTGTTGTTGTCTTTGTAATTCAAATTCCAAGATGCGACTAAAGCTTTTTGATGATTTTCACCACTACTAATATTTATTTTAACACATGATCGTTATAGCTATGATATATAAATACTGCATTTTCAGCTTTGAACATTTAGTCTCTGTGTAGTTTTGAATCGGTGTAGACAACTCGAAAAATTCACTAAATTATTTGTTTAAATAAATACAAAGTAAAAATTATAAGAATAGTAAAATGAATCAACTGTACCAAGATGATTGCAGGTCTCCCTCTTTTACTGCTGTGAAGGACTTTAATGGAGAAAACTTTAATCAGAAAAATATTCTGTATGTCAAGGACATGGAAACCCGCAGATTTTATACAATAAAAAATGTGCGCAGGACAAAAACCAAATATGGGGATCGCGTTCTAATGGAGCTGGAAGATTGTGTAATTTTTCTACCGCAGAAATTCAACGATATTTGTGATGCGACTATAGCAGAGTTCAACAAAGGAAATTACTACATAATAAAACTGATGGAGGAAGATGGAGAAGATTTTCGATTGGAGGTTCAGGTCGACTTTCGCCAATCGCAACCCCTGCTCGAAACATATTATAGAAATTGTCAAAAAAATTGTAATAAAAAAAAAGAAATAATTTAATTTTACAAATATGGCACCTTTTATATATAGATTCTTGCATAAAATGATATCAATTTATTTATTCTGGCAATAGTTAAATTTATAGTGCAGCAGATGCAGGTGTCTGGTCCATCCACAGTTTCACTAGAAGACCAGCAGCATGTAGTATAATGACATCCATATCGTGACTCAATCGCAAATGCATCTTTGTATTTGATTAGTTTTGTATAGCCTGTCAAAATGTAATCAAAATGCTCCTCCAGTATATTTTCCCTGTGAGTTACTAAAAACTCATGAACTCGAGTTAAAAATGTTGTCATGTTTACGTGATTCATCTTGTTTAGTTAATAGTTGATTGTTGACTGACTTCTATTTGTTATATTACATAATTTTATAAAGTGAAAAAAATATGTTCAATCATGTTCGGCTCAGTTCCACTTAATTTCATTGCATTCTTCGGAAATGTTTACATTACTTTAATTCCAGCAAATTCAAGCCAAGCCACAGTTCGGTCCCAAGCTATTAAATAAACAACCACAACTACAACAGTACTTCCGCTTACGCAGCCTCTGCTTAGGCAGCCCCACGCTCTAGATCATATATGCACGCGAAGCCACAGTTCGATCCGTTCACTTTATGTTTACATTAAATTTCACTACGCTTCTGAGGCAGCGTCTCAAAAGAGAAGCAATTAAATAAACAACAACAACTACAACACACTTCTGCTTAGGCAGCCTCTGCTTACGCAGCCTCTGCTTAGCAAGCTGCCACCCGCGAGCACACACATTCCCACAGTCGCTTGACTTATAAAAATCCTACCCTCATCCATTCACACCTCAGCAATAAAAAAATCTTAATATGATATCCTACAACAACAATTCCAAAGGCAATTCAGTTGTGATGTGACCGCGGACGGAGGCGGACGGTGCGCCCGCCAATTCATTTTATAATCAGTGTTCGCGAAATTAAATCCAAAACAATAGTGAAAACCCACGCCGCGAAAATACAACAATAACGCTTCACCAAACAACACTTTTTAATAAACAAACAATAGTGCACTACTTAATAACTTAATACTTAATAACAAATAAATAAAACATGATGAAATTAGAAAAATTAGAAAAACAAATGAATAGACAATATAACGCAATGCAGAGAAACATGCGAGGGGCTTGTTTATGCTCTCCGCAGTAAAGCTCAGCATTTCGTTGGTTTTCACTCTTCCTCCTTCTTCCTGGTCCCGTTAGGTGTGCAGGCGGCTGTGAATGCACCGTGGGCTGAAGCGCGGCAAGATAAAGGCATAACACTTGTCTTGTCGCGTTTTGCTTTGCTTGCGACGTTCGCGTGGCCGCTTGTACGGCTGACCTTGCACTTTGCCACAGTGGGCGGCGAAGACAAAATTCCGCATAGACTCCACTAAAGTACGTGGCTTGAGGGCGAATTTCTTCGCGGTCTATGCGCACATTTGTTCTCACCAACCCCATATAATGGCACCAGGTGAGACCCAGGTGTCTGAGGGTGCAGATCCGCTAGACTTTCACATACCGGGGTACCATTTACTGCCATTGTTTTTACCACACAGAGGCCTCGCCTTATATTTTCGCAGTGATGTTGCGTACCAGTGTCAGCAACACCTTTGCACGTCGGATGCCGAATTTAGCTCCATGTGGGTTAAGTTCAAAATCCAGTCGCACATCCTGCATTTCTGCTTCATTTATACAAGCCCGGGTCTAGGGAGGCTGCCAACCTTTGATAAATTGGACAGTCTCTCTGATTCTATTTCTAAAATTCTAGAATCGTATCTGAACAGTGAAATTGTTGTTGCTGGTGATTTCAATGTTCATAATTCCAATTGGCTACGTCATTCGAGTCACACAACACCTGAGGGTTTGTATGTTGAGTTGTTTGCTGAGTCTAATAATTTGACTCAATTAGTGAAGGAACCAACGCACTTTCCCTGCGTTGATGGGCAAAACCTAAATATTCTGGACCTTTTTCTAACTTCACATCACAGCAAGTATGATGTGAATGTTCTTGAACCTCTTGGTAATTCGGACCACGCTACAATTTCTGCTACCTTCCCATATTCTAGTCTTCAATCTGCTCACCAGTCAGCTCCGAAGCGGAAAGTGTGGCTTTATGAGAAGGCAAATTGGGATGCGCTGAACTGCTTTTTCAGCCGTTTCAATTGGCAATTGTGTTTAAGAGATAGAAACATAAATGCTGCAGCAAAATTGGTAGAAAATATAATTTTATTTGGTATGAGGTCTTTCATACCCAATAAAAGAATTTCCATTAAACCAAAAGACCATTCCTGGTTTAATGCGACTTGCAGACAAGCAGTCAGGTCTAAAGAGGAAGCATTTAGGAATTGGCGTTTAAACAAAACTGCTGATACTAAACTGCTGCGCAATCAGGCCAGAAATAGGTGCCATGCCACTCTAAAGCGCGAAAAAGTTCTCTACGAACAGCGCCTTAGACGTAGAGTTCTTGAATACCATAAGGGTAGCAAGAACTTTTGGTCGTTCGTGGGGAGAGTGAAAAATCAGACGGATCGTCTATTCCAACTCTCCTCAAGGATGATCAGATCTTCACTCACTCGGTTGATAAGGCAAACTTATTAGCCAAAATGTTTGCTGAAAACTGCTCTCTTCCTGAGAGTAGCCAACCACTGCCCGCGGTCGATGGTGTATCTCATGCTATGCCTGAGATGCATTTTCGAACGCGAGCTGTTAAAAGAGTGTTTGCAGACCTCAATGTCAACAAATCCTCGGGACCGGATGGCATATCAGCCCATGTGTTGAGAAAGTGCGCCTCAACACTGGCTCGCCCATTGCGCAATCTCTTTAATTTATCATTTACTTCAGGAGTTTTTCCCACTTCCTAGAAGATTGCCAATGTGTAGCCAGTTCCCAAAAAAGGTGAGGCTACGAATCCTGCAAATTACCGGCCCATAGCGATCTGCTCACTGCTCTCCAAAGTCATGGAGAGCATTGTAAATTTTAACTTGATGAGGTATCTAGAGAGCAACGCGTTGATCAGCGATCGCCAGTACGGATTCCGTGCTCACCGTTCCACAGGCGATCTGATGGCGTTTCTCGCTGAGCGGTGGAGCAGTTGCATTCACCGGTTCGGTGAGAGCAAGGTTGTTGCTCTGGATATCTCCAAGGCATTTGACCGGGTGTGGCATAAAGAACTCGTGTCTAAACTGGCTGCTTATGGTGTCGGTAATCTTGGCAATCTTCCAGGAATTAGGAAAAACTCCTGAAGTAAACGATAAATTAAACAGATTGCGCAATGGGCGAGCCAGTGTTGAGGCGCACTTTCTCAACACGTGAGCTGAAATGCCATCCGGTCCCGAGGATTTATTGACATTGAGGTTTACAAGCACTCTTTTAACAGCCCGCGTTGGAAAGTGCATCTCAGGCATAATATGAGACAAACCATCGATCACGGGTAGTGGTTGGCTACTCTCAGGAAGAGAGCAGTTTTCAACAAACATTTTGGCTAATTAGTTTGCCTTATCAACCGAGTGAGTGAAGATCTGATCATCCTTGAGGAGAGTTGGAATAGACGATCGCGTCTGATTCTTCACCCTACCCACGAACGACCAAAAGTTCTTACTACCCTTATGGTATTGAAGAACTCTACGTCTAAGGCGCTGCTCGTAGAGAGCTTTTTCGCGCTTTAGAGTATCATTGCACCTATTTCTGGCCGGATTGCGCAGCAGTTTAGTATCAGCAGTTTTGTTTAAACGCCAATTCCTAAATGCTTCCTCCTTGGACCTGGCTGCTTGTCTGCAAGTCGCATTAAACCAGGAATGGTCTTTTGGTTTAATAGAAATTCTTTTATTGGATATGAAAGACCTCATACCAAACAAAATTATATTTTCTACCAATTTTGCTGCAGCATTTATGTTTCTATCCCTGAAACACAATTGCCAATTGAAACGGCTGAAAAAGGAGTTCAGCGCATCCCAATTAGCCTTCTCATAAAGCCACACTGTCCGCTTCGTAGCTGGCTGGTGAGCGGATTGAAGACTAGAATATGGGAAGGTAGCAGAGATTGTAGCGTGGTCCGAATTAACAAGAGCTGCAAGAACATTTACATCATACTTGCTGTGATGTGAAGTTAGAAAAAGGTCCAGAATATTTTGGTTTTGCCCATCAACGCAGGGAAAGTGCGTTGGTTCCTTCACTAATTGAGTCAAATTATTGGACTCAGCAAATAACTCAACATACAAACCCTCGGGTGTCGTGTGACTCGAATGACGTAGCCAATTGGAATTATGAACATTGAAATCACCAGCAACAACAATTTCACTGTTCGGATACGATTCCAGGATTTTAGAAATCGAATCAGAGAGACTGTCCAGTTTATCAGTTGGCAGCCTCTCTAGACCCGGGGTTCTATAAACGAAGCAGAAGTGCAGGATGTGCGACTGGATTTTGAACTTAACCCACATGGAGCTAAATTCGGCATCCGTCGTGCAAAGGTGTTGCTGACACTGGTACGCAACCTCACTGCGAATATATAAGGCGAGGCCTCTGTGTGATGAAAATAATGGCAGTAAGTGGTACCCAGGCAATTAAAAATCCAGTGGATCTGCACCCTCAGACACCTGGGTCTTACCCAGTGCCATTATATGCGGTTGGTGTGTACAAACATACGCATAGACCGCGAAGAAATTCGCCCTCAAGCCACGCACATTTGTGGAGTCTATACGAAATTTTGTCATCGCCACCCACTGTAAAGAGGTATAAAGTCAGCTGCACAAGCGGTCAAGCCTACACCGCAGGCAAAGCAAAAGGCGACAAGACAAGTGTTATGCCTTTATCTTGCCACGCTTTAGCCCACGGTGCACTCACAGCCGCCTGCACACCTAACGGGACCAGGAAGAAGGAGGAGGAGAAGAAAGCAACGAAATGCTGAGCTTTATTGCGGAGGGCATAAATAAGCCCTTCGCTTAGTTCTCTGCATTCCATTTAATTGTCTATTTGTGATATTTGGTTATGTTATTTGGTGTTATTATTTTAGCGAATTTATTAATGTCTATTGTTAAGTTTTAATGCACTGTAATCTAAATCAATGCTTCTGCACTAAGATTTTATGTTTGTTTGAAAATATTTCTTAATTTGTTTGTTTGTTTCCGCGAGCACACTAAACACTGCACTGCGATGGGTAGCTGCATCCACCCTCATCCGTGGTCACGACACTACTGACACAATACTTTGTTTGTACACCAAACAAAATAAATTAGCTCGAGAAACGCAATCTTCTGCCCACAGTGCAAAATAAAAACGACAACGAAAATTTTTAGTTACGGCAGCATTGTTGTTGCGGTCGCTCCCTGTTGTGCGCGTTTATTACTGCATTTTTGGATTACGAGCAGATGAGCGGTGCTTTTAGAAGAAGATTATTCTTGACATTGTTTTTGTTGTTGTATTATTACTCCACTTTGTGGAAAACTACCGTTGTATGGTTCAACCGAAATAAATCTGTAATTTGGAATTTTAGTGTGAATTAGTAAAAGCAAACGCGAATATCAAAATCTTTGCACTCCGGGTTTTATTTATATTTAAACATAACAGTCATTGCACTCCGTGCACAAACAATTGGTGCCTCCTGAGAGGATTGAACTCACTAACTCTAAAATGAGTACCGACGAGTCACAAGACATTTCTCCAGATGGGGAGGCTGAAGATCTGGTGAGACTGCAGGGCGATATTCTCAAGCGCGTTCAAAACACGGTGAGAAACCATAAGAAGGACTCCGCAGACCGTCGTACCAAAATTTACTTTGAGATCCGACTGACAAGATAGGAAGAGTTAAAAGTGGCCTTCCACCAAAAACCGTAGGCGTTTGGTTCTACATATATCCTATTCCAACATCGAAGATGTATTTTTCCGAAGACATCGCAGATAAGTTTGAGGAGGAGTCTCTTCACGCGGTTTCCATAATTACAGAAGCCTATCAGGCCAAATTTCCTCCGGAAACAGTAAACACAAAAAATATTTTAACCACAACTGAACCAGCGCCAAATCAAGCAAATAGAAATGCCGCAAGACTACAAAAATTAATAATATCATCGTTTTCTGGCAAATACACGGATTGGCCATCGTTTCACGATTCTTTCTTGCGATAAGTACACAAATTCGTCGCTAGCAGATATTGAAAAGTTTCTCTGCCTTAAGCAATGACTGCCTGACAATTTCGACAGTAACATTCGGGACATTCCACTCACATCTGACAAGTACCAGGAAGCATGGAAGATTCTAGTAACAAGATACAACCATAGCCGCGTATTATTTACCCATTATATGAATCTGTTATCTTCACAATCCAGTATTCAAAGGGAAAATGCTTCTTCCATTAAGCACTTACTGGACACGTCACAGTCGTGCATTAATGCCTTACAAAATCTAAAGGTTCACATTGACCAATGCAGTGAGATTGTATTTCATTTTTTGGTCGCAAAATTGCCGTATGAAACACATCAATTGTGGAAACCAGAATTGGGCAATTCCCTTAGTATTCCTTCCAGCAATTCGCTAAATTTATTGAAGTCCGATATAGAATACTTGAAGCCATAGAGTTCCAGCATAATATCAAGGCTCCAAACCACGCTGACCCAATGAAGACAAGCAGCTCGCTTTATTCCAAAGCCTCAAGTAAGGCTCTACGTCGATATCATAAAATCAACCACATGATGAATTCACAAACCAATCTTGTAGCAGGGTGACCTGGATGCAGAGGAGATATATTATACGGCGGTGTCCAGCATTCCTTGCAATGGATTCTTTTGAACGCAAATCTGTAGTGAACAGGTCAAAGCTGTGCATAAACTGTTTGAGCTCAACACATACAGTTTCAGCATGTCTCAGCTCTAAAAATTGTAACAATGTGGAAAACGTCACCACACTCTAATTCATTTTCCGCAGGACCAATCTCCGCAACCAGTCAACTCGGCATCGTCGAGTAACCTGACAGCAACGTCGAAATCGTACCAGCGCACCTACGGTAACCACGTCACAAGCATTACTCCCCAAGTACACACTGACGACCAATACGAACTCAGTGTAGTCGCCACGATCGTGAAAACTGTTACCGCAAATCTACCATCCAGACACATCAAACATCATAGCTGATTTCATGTCCATGGTTTGCAGCTTTCCGATCCGAAATTTTATAGTTCGACAACCATCGATCTGTCGTAAAGAGCAGATGTACTGGGGAAGAATTCTGTCAGGTATGAGGAGGTCCTAATGAACCAGTAGCACAGCAAACCAGGCTAGGATGGATCGTGTTTGGAGAGGCTTCGAAGCTTCTATCGAACCTAAACTTTCGAGCTCCAACAACCATGTTCATGTTTCTTTGCAACAGCTCGATACACTTGTGAAACAGTTTTATACAGTGCCGACCAAACGTCGATATACACTAGAGGATAAGTGGTGTGAGGAATTCTTCCACCACACCCACACCCGGCAACCTAACGGCAAGTATACTGTTCGATTACCTTTCAAATCGATACTTCACCCCAATCTCGTCTTAGGTAAGTCTAAGCAGATAGCTTTAAATATATTCTACTCGTCTGAACGCAAACTTAGTCGAGACCCGAATCTACAAGAACAATACTGTGTCGCCATACAAGAGTATTTCGATCTGCGACAAATCACTCCGGTAGAAACTATAGAGGAGCAGCATGGCAAATTCAATTCCAGTAAAACACCTAGCTACACATGCTGCACGCTGTTATTAAGTGCGATAGTCTCACAACTAAGTGCCGTGTTGTGTTTGACGCATCGGCGGTTATTTCCAGCGGACAATCTCTTAACGATTTACTTTGCAAAGGACCAACAGTGCAGAATGATTTAGCTGCGATAATACTAAACTGGCGACTACACGAATTCATTGTCACAGCAGACCTCGAGAAAATGTATCGATGTATTGACATGCATCAGGAAGATTCCGATTACCAATGAATACTTTGGCGGAATCAACTCGGCCAAATTCAAGAGTTTCGTCTAACCACTGTGACTTTTGGAACCACCTCCGCTCCTTACACTGCTATCCGCGTAATCCACCAGTTAGCGGATAATGAAGCTGAAAAGTATCCGTTGGCTCGTAACGTGCTGATGAAAGAGATGTACGTTGACGATATATTTATGGGAGGCGGTTGAATCGACCATGTCATGGATGTTTGGCAGAACACGCACTGAAGACGGCTGGGTTTAAGTTGCACAAATGGGCGGCAAACAATTCAACATTATTGAAAGGCATTTCACTCGAACATCAAACTAGTGCAACTGTTCTTCAGGTAAACAGCGATGAGCTGATTAAAACATTAGGCATGTATTGGCAGCCGTGCAACGATACATTTCATTATCAACTCAATTTCGACTTGCCATTGAAACGAATCACTAAGCGGTCGGTGCTATCTACAATTGCAAAGCTATTTGATCCTTTAGGTCTCATTAATCTCGTCATAGTTGCAGCCAAGATTTTTTTGAAACACCTTTGGACGATCAATCTAGAATTGGATACAGATTTATCTACTGACCTTTGTGACGAGTGGTGCCGTATAGTGATAGATCTATCAACCGTAAATAAAATCCAATTTCATCGATGGCTTCAATTTTCACCCACCACAAACAAGCAGTTTGAAATCCATGCATTTTGCGACGGCTCCACTAAAGCGTATGCATCAATAGTTTATCTGCGTGTTCAAACTGGACGCGAAGAGTTTTGTACCAATATTTTTTTTATGGCAGATAGAACCAAACTCAGGGGATGCCCCTATTCATGCAAAGCATTGGTTGGTTTAGAAGGGAAAAGGTTAGTGAGAAGGGGAAAAGTGGGAGTAGTGTTGATTTACACCCCTTTTGAAAGCTTCGACTTTAAAAGTATGTAGGAAAACATGCGCAGGGAGACTATTCCACAACTTAACTGCGCGACCAAAAAACGAATTCTCGCGGTAGTGAGTTGGAACGGGATCGAGACGTAAAAGGGGTGCACCACTCTGGAAAGCCGAGCAGATCTGTTGAATACCAACCAAGGTTTCAATAGAGCTGGATACCCTACTGTCCCCTATAAGTTTTATCGCACGACCTTGCATACGGTCCATAAGCTGAAAATATGTTTTCGAAGCTCCCGACCAAATATGCGAGTTGTACTCCATTTTCGGAAGGATATAAGTGGTGTAGATACAACTAAAGTTGGTTGGAGTGAAGTATTTCTTACACCGTTTTAAAAAGCCTAAGCACTTGGCTGCTTCTTTCGACACATCAAAAATGTGATCGTTCCAACGAAGATCGCATTGTATTGACATGCCCAGAACATCAAGAGCCTCAGACTCATTAATATCCACACCACTCATATTTAAAGTTGGGAAGTTGTTGCCCGCCAGACGCTTGTGTGTCAACAAACAGCATTGGGTCTTCCGCGCATTAAAATCGACCCGATTCGCTTGACCCCACTCCTGGATTTTGTTGAGGTCAGATTGGAGTGTGTCATTCATAATTCTCCATTTGCTATTGATCTCCAGAATAGAAGGGCGCCTGGAGAATGAATATGAATGACAAATGCTAGTGTCATCAGAAAACGAGTAGACGGGGTTTGATGTCAATGACAGAAGGTCATTAATAAAAATGAGAAAAAGTGTTGGAGACAGGACCGAACCCTGCGGAACTCCAGCATTAATGGATTGCTTTTCGGAAGCAAAGCCGTCTATCACAACCCGAATAGAACGGCCCCTGAGGAAACTCGATATCCATCGAGTGAATGTATTACCGACACCATAAGCAGCCAGTTTAGACACGATAAGCAGTCAGTTTAGACCCGGTCAAATGCCTTGGAGATATCCAAAGCAACAAACTTACTCTCACTGAATTGGTGAACACAACTGTTCCACCGCTCAGTGAGAAACGCCATCAAATCACCTGTAGAGCGGTGAGCACGGAAACCGTACTAGCGATCACTGACCAATCGGTTGCTCTCCAGATACCACATCAAGATAAAATTAATAATGCTCTCCATAACTTTGGAGAGTATTGAACAGATTGCTATGGGCTGGTAATTGGCAGGATTCGTAGCCTCACCTTTTTTGGGAACTGGCTGCACATTGGCAATCTTTCAGGAAGTAGGAAAAACCCCTGAAGTGAACGATAAATTAAACAGATTGCGCAATGGGCGAGCCAATGTTGAGGCGCACTTTCTCAACACGTGGGCTGAAATACCATCCGGTCCCGAGGATTTATTGACGTTGAGGTTTACAAGCACTCTTTTAACAGCCCGCGTGCAAAAGTGCATCTCAGGCATAATATGAGACAAACAATCGACCACGGGTAGTGGTTGACTACTCTCAGGAAGAGAAGAGTTTTCAACAAACATTTTGGCTAATAAGTTTGCCTTATCAACCGAGTGAGTGAAGATCAGATCATCTTTGAGAAAAGTTGGAATAGACGACCGCGTCTGATTCTTCACTCTCCCCACGAAGGACCAAAAGTTCTTACTACCTTTATGGTATTCAAGAACTCTGCGTCTAAGGCGCTGTTCGTAGAGAACTTTTTCGCGCTTTAGAGTGGCATTGCACCTATTTCTGGGCTGATTGCGCAGCAATTTAGTATCAGCAGTTTTGTTTAAAGGCCAATTCCTAAATGCTTCCTCTTTAGACTTGACTGCTTGTCTGCAAGTCGCATTAAACCAGGAATGGTCTTTTGGTTTGATGGAAATTCTTTTATGGGGTTTGAAAGACCTCATACCAAATAAAATTACATTTTCTACGAATTTTGCTGCAGCATTTATGTTTCTCTCCCTGAAATAGAATTGCCTATTGAAACGGCTGAAAAAGCAGTTCAGCGCATCCCAATTAGCCTTCTCATAAAGCCACACTGTCCGCTTCGGAGCTGGCTGGTTAGCGGATTGAAGACTAGAATATGGGAAGGTAGCAGAAATTGTAGCGTGGTCCGAATTACCAAGAGGTGCAACATTCACATCATGGATTATTGTGAATTAATACGTGATAGAAAGCAGAGACCAAACCAAATTTGGAACTGGAATTGTCATAAAAGTGGGCATCGATTTCAAGACTGTATTAGCGAACGTGGTATGTTTTGTTACGGCTGTGGTACGGCCAATGTAAATAAACCAATTTTAAGAACTGTAATATTCCAAAAAACTCGCTAGCGCGTGCACTGAAAAGTGCCACAACCAAACACCGGACTACAACTACCAACCTGTAAAATACTACAACCCCCGACAATTCAAAATCAGCTAGGTCTAACACTCCAACTCTAACACTTCCTCTTCACTCTAATATATCCAACCCTTTTCACACCCATTTAGCCCATTATTACAACATACGGAAGTGTATCTGAATTATGTATTGCATATATATACTGTATACTCAATTCCCTTCTAGAACAAATACACGATCGAGTTCGAGGAGCGTAGATTCTGGAATACAGTTAAACTGAATAAGGAAAATTTTGTTAATTCAATATTCGATAATCCAGAATTGAAACTCTTTGAAGATTCTATAATCGGATTATTAGATTAGGGGCCTTCATTAGTTGTATAGGCAATAAAACGGCACGAGATTTTTTAATCTTCAAAAGCTCTCTATAAAAAAATGTCTTCTAGTGTTCACACTGCAGATGGTAATAAACAGTTTTTCACAGAATTTATACTTGGGGATTTATTTTTAGAATCGTTCGGACTTCTACCTGATAATCTCCTTTATGGAATCACCCACTCGAAGGATGAGAATTCATTATCTTTTGCTTAGCAAACTTCTCTTAAGAGCGTCAAAAGTTTGTTTCCATTTCCCATCTCAGGCATCATATCAATGTTGGGGATAGTAAGTCAATCAAACAGCGTCATTTTCCAGTCCTCCGGTGGTAGAAAAGCTAGAAAAGATGATTTATTCTGAATTAGGAAATTATTGAGAAATCCGAAAGCAGTTGGTCTTAACCCGTAGCTTTAGTTCGCAAGCTAGGGAAGCTTAGTCTCGATAGTCGGAAGTTAAATTAAGTAACTATTAAAGAAGCCTACCCATTACCTAATATAGAGGGAATTTTAAGTCGACTTTCAAAAGCGGAATTTATAACTAGCTCATTTTTTGTTTTTTGTAAATTCCTAAACTAAAAATGTTTTTGTAAATTCCTTTGATATTTTATCCAGTGGTAATATGCCGTTTACATTACCTGGGCATGAGCAGCTATTGAAGGTAACCGCAAATTTGTTTGGTCTAATGAAGCTCAAGTTGCGTTTTAATAAATTGAAGGTGACATTAATCCTGAGCGGTATCAAAGTCGATCGTGATTTCTCTGAGCTCCTCGGGTTTTGTGGAAGTTTGTGGTTTAAGATCAATATAAATAATTAAAGAGTATCAAAAGTTTATTACGAAGCATCCTGCGTAACGCGTAATCAAAATTTACCAAAGCATAAACAGTTTATAGGAGCGTACACATTTAAATTAATTAAAGATAGTGACATTTACTAATCTAGTGCGAAAGAGAATGTCTTGTGCTCACTGTAACGAAATTCTCGCAGCAACGGGCGAATTCGTCTGTTGTCGTCTTGTTAGAAATGTCAAAATTGCAGACAGAAGGCAAAATCCGCTTCGCCTGCATTTGATCTAAAACCGGCTCAAAAGCAATTGCGTTGTTCGGATGGGGAGAAGGAAGAGGAAAGCAAACGATACCGCGCTGACACTTTCTCTCACTTACTTCACTACAGAGCGACGTTCGTTCAGGACAAAAAGTGGTATCAGAACTCAAATTTGATTTAAAGAACATCAGATCTGTTTGTACACCAAACAAAATAAATTAGCTCGAGAAACGCAATCTTCTGCCCACAGTGCAAAATAAAAACGACAACGAAAATTTTTAGCTACGGCAGCATTGTTGTTGCGGTCGCTCCCTGTTGTGCGCGTTTATTACTGCATTTTTGGACTACGAGCAGATGAGCGGTGCTTTTAAGAAGAAGATTATTCTTGACATTGTTTTTCTTGTTGTATTATTACTCCACTTTGTGGAAAACTACCGGTGTATGGTTCAACCGAAATAAATCTGCAACTTGGAATTTTAGTGTGAATTAGTAAAAGCAAACGTGAATATCAAAATCTTTGCACTCCGGGTTTTATTTATATTTAAACATAACAGTCATTGCACTCCGTGCACAAACAATTGGTGCCTCCTGTGAGGATTGAACTCACTAACTCTAAAATGAGTACCGACGAGTCACAAGACATTTCTCCAGATGGGAAGGCTGAAGATCTGGTGAGACTGCAGGGCGATATTCTCAAGCGCGTTCAAAACACGGTGAGAAACCATAAGAAGGACTCCGCAGACCGTCGTACCAAAATTTACTTTGAGATCCGGCTGACAAGATTGGAAGAGTTGGTTCTACATAGATCCTATTCCAACATCGAAGATGTATTTTTCCGAAGACATCGCAGATAAGTTTGAGGAGGAGTCTCTTCACGCGGTTTCCATAATTACAGAAGCCTATCAGGCCAAATTTCCTCCGGAAACAGTAAACACAAAAAATATTTTACCCACGACTGAACCAGCGCCAGATCAAGCAAATAGAAATACTGCATTAATTTTTTGGTCGCAAAATTGCCGCATGAAACACATCAATTGTGGGAGCAAGAATTGGGCAATTCCCTTAGTATTCCTTCCAGCAATTCGCTAAATTTATTGAAGTCCGATATAGAATACTTGAAGCCATAGAGTTCCAGCATAATATCAAGGCTCCAAGCCACGCTGACCCAATGAAGACAAGCAGCTCGCTTCATTCCAAAGCCTCAAGTAAGGCCCTACGTCGACATCATAAGATCAACCACATGATGAATTCACAAATCAATCTTGTAGCAGGGTGCCCTGGATTCAGAGGAGATATATTATACGGCGGTGTCCAGCATTCCTTGCAATGGATCCTTTCGAACGCAAATCTGTAGTGAACAGGTCAAAGCTGTGCATAAACTGTTTGAGCTCAACACATACAGTTTCAGCATGTCTCAGCTTTAAAAATTGTAACAATGTGGAAAACGTCACCACACTCTAATTCATTTTCCGCAGGACCAACCTCCGAAACCAGTCAAATCGGCGTCGTCGAATAACCTGACAGCAACGTCGAAGTCGTTTACTCCGAGTTCATCAACATCAGCAAAGGGCAGCATGATTCATCATGTTGCGCCATCTCACGATCTGGGGGAATGGTAAAACATGCTCCAAATTTTACATCGAGGACAGAAGTTTTATTGCCTACAGCATTAATCAACGGCATCATTTCTACGAAGCAGCCCTTCATCTTACGCGCATTGATCGATCAAGGCTCCACCGGAGCACTTATCAGCGAAAGAGCGGTACATTCGGTAAATTTAAACCCCATTTCAAGCATTTCATCAATCAGTTTGGCTAACGGCCAGCGCACCTATGGTAACCACGTCACAAGCATTACTCTCCGAGTACACACTGACGACCAATACGAACTCAGTGTAGTCGCCACGATCGTGAAAACTGTTGCCGCAAATCTACCATCCAGACACATCAAATATCATAGCTGGTTTCATGTCCATGGTTTGCAGCTTGCCGATCCGAAATTTTATCGTTCGTCAACCATTGTTGTAAGGGGCAGATGTACTGGGAAAAATTCTAATGTCAGGTATACGAAGAGGAGGTCCTAATAAACCAGTAGCACAGCAAAGCAGGCTAGGATGGATCGTGTTTGGAGAGGCTTTCGAAGCTTCTATCGAACCTAAACTTTCGAGCTCCACCAACCATGTTCAGGTTTCTTTGCAACAGCTCGATACACTTGTGAAACAGTTTTATACACTGGAAAGTGTGCCGACCGAACGTCGATATACACTAGAGGATAAGTGGTGTAAGGAATTCTTCCAACACACCCACACCCGGCAACCTAACGGCAAGTATACTGCTCGATTACCTTTCAAATCGATACTTCACCCGAATCTCGTCTTAGGTAAGTCTAAGCAGATAGCTTTAAATAGATTTTACTCGTCTGAACGCAAACTTAGTCGAGACCCGAATCTACAAGAACAATACTGTGTCGCCATACAAGAGTATTTCGATCTGCGACAAATCACTCCGGTAGAAACTATAGAAGAGCAGCATGGCAAATTCAATTCCAGTAAAACACCTAGATACACATGCTGCACGCTACCTCACCACGCTGTTATTAAGTGCGATAGTCTCACAACT
The DNA here is from genome assembly GCA_922984085.1 of Sicus ferrugineus. Lineage (NCBI taxonomy): Eukaryota > Metazoa > Arthropoda > Insecta > Diptera > Conopidae > Sicus > Sicus ferrugineus. Next base: position 40,042,910 of record OV277349.1, read on the forward strand.
AAGTGCCGTGTTGTGTTTGACGCATCGGCGGTTACTTCCAGCGGACAATCTCTTAACGATTTACTTTGCAAAGGACCAACAGTGCAGAATGATTTAGCTGCGATAATACTAAACTGGCGACTACACGAATTCATTGTCACAGCAGACGTCGAGAAAATGTATCGATGTATTGACATGCATCAGGAAGATTCCGATTACCAATGAATACTTTGGCGGAATCAACTCGGCTGGAATCAAGACGGCTGGGTTTAAGTTGCACAAATGGGCGGCAAACAATTCAACATTATTGAAAGGCATTCCACTCGAACATCAAACTAGTGCAACTGCTCTTCAGGTAAACAGCGCTGAGCTGATTAAAACATTAGGCATGTATTGGCAGCCGTGCAACGATACATTTCATTATCAACTCAATTTCGACTTGCCATTGAAAGGAATCACTAAGCGGTCGGTGCTATCTACAATTGCAAAGCTATTTGATCCTTTAGGTCTCATTAATCTCGTCATAGTTGCAGCCAAGATTTTTTTGAAACACCTTTGGACGATCAATCTAGAATGGGATACAGATTTATCTCCTGACCTTTGTGACGAGTGGTGCCGTATAGTGACAGATCTATCAACCGTAAATAAAATCCAATTTCACCGATGGCTTCAATTTTCACCCACCACAAACAAGCAGTTTGAAATCCATGCATTTTGCGACGGCTCCACTAAAGCGTATGCATCAATAGTTTATCTGCGTGCTCAAACTGGACGCGAAAACTTTTGTACCAATATTTTTTGTTTTTATGGCAGATAGAACCAAACTCAGGGGATGACCCTTATTCATGCAAAGCATTCGTTGGTTTAGAAGGGAAAAGGTTAGTGGGAAGGGGAAAAGTGGGAGTAGTGTTGATTTACACCCCTTTTAAAAGCATCGACGTTATAAGTGGGTAGGAAAACATGCGCAGGGAGACTATTCCACAACTTAACTGCGCGACCGAAAAACGAATTCTCGCGGTAGTGGGTAGTGCGTTGGAACGGGATCGAGATGTAAAAGGGGTGCAGCACTCTGGAAAACTGAGTAGATCTGTTGAATGCCTGAACTGAAGGAATCAGGCTGGCTACTTCAGAGGAACAATTACCATTAAAGTATCGGTAAAATAAGGTTACACACCCCACATCCCGACGACATCCCAAGGTTTCAATAGAGCTGGATACCCTACTGTCCCCTATAAGATATGTTTTCGAAGCTCCCGACCCAAATATGCGAGTTGTACTCCATTTTCGGACGGATATAAGTGGTGTAGACACAACCAAGGTCGGTTGGAGTGAAGTATTTCTTACACCGTTTTAAAAAGCCTAAGCACTTGGCTGCTTCTTTCGATACATCAAAAATGTGATCGTTCCAACGAAGATCGCATTGTATTGACATGCCCAGAACATCAAGAGCCTCAGACTCATTAATATCCACACCACTCATATTTAAAGTTGGGAAGTTGTTACCCGCCAGACGCTTGTGTGTCAACAAACAGCATTGGGTCTTCCGCGCATTAAAATCGACCCGATTCGCTTGACCCCACTCCTGGATTTTGTTGAGGTCAGATTGGAGTGTGTCATTCATAATTCTGCATTTTCTATTGATCTCCAGAATAGAAGGGCGCCTGGAGAATGAATATGAATGACAAATGTTGCTGTCATCAGCAAACGAGTAGACGGGGTTTGATGTCAATGACAGAAGGTCATTGATAAAAATGAGAAAAAGTGTTGGAGACAGGACCGAACCCTGCGGAACTCCAGCATTAATGGATTGCTTTTCGGAAGCAAAGCCGTCTATCACAACCCGAATAGAACGGCCGCTGAGGAAACTCGATATCCATCGAGTAAATGTATTAGCGACACCAGTTTAGACCCGGTCAAATGCCTTGGAGATATCCAAAGCAACAACCTTACTGTCACTGAATTGGTGAACACAATTGTTCCACCGCTCAGTGAGAAACGCCATCAAATCACCTGTAGAGCGGTGAGCTTGGAAACCGTACTGGCGATCACTGACCAATCGGTTGCTCTCCAGATACCACATCAAGTTAAAATTAATAATGCTCTCCATAACTTTGGAGAGTATTAAACAGATTGCTATGGGCCGGTAATTGGCAGGATTCGTAGCCTCACCTTTTTTGGGAACTGGCTGCACATTGGCAATCTTCCAGGAAGTAGGAAAAACCCCTGAAGTGAACGATAAATTAAACAGATTGCGCAATGGGCGAGCCAGTGTTGAGGCGCACTTTCTCAACACGTGGGCTGAAATGCCATCCGGTCCCGAGGATTTATTGTCGTTGAGGTTTACAAGCACTCTTTTAACAGCCCGCGTGCAAAAGTGCATCTCAGGCATAATATGAGACACACAATCGATCACGGTAGTAGTTGACTACTCTCAGGAAGAGAGCAGTTTTCAGCAAACATTTTTGCTAATAAGTTGCCTTATCAACCGAGTGAGTGAAGATCTAATCATCCTTGAGGAGAGTTGGAATAGACGATCGCGTCTGATTCTTCACTCTCCCCACGAACGACCAAAAGTTCTTACTACCTTTATGGTATTCAAGAACTCTGCGTCTAAGGCGCTGTTCGTAGAGAACTTTTTCGCGCTTTAGAGTGGCATTGCACCTATTTCTGGGCTGATTGCGCAGCAATTTAGTATCAGCAGTTTTGTTTAAACGCCAATTCCTAAATGCTTCCTCTTTAGACCAGACTGCTTGTCTGCAAGTCGTATTGAACCAGGAATGGTCTTTTGGTTTGATGGAAATTCTTTTATGGGGTATGAAAGACCTCATACCAAATAAAATTATATATTATACCAATCTTGCTGCAGCATTTATGTTTCTATCTCTGAAACCATCGATCTGTTGTAAGGAGCAGATGTACTGGGAAAAATTCTAATGTCAGGTATACGAAGAGGAGGTCCTAATAAACCAGTAGCACAGCAAAGTAGGCTAGGATGGATCGTGTTTGGAGAGGCTTTCGAAGCTTCTTCGAATCTAAACTTTCGAGCTCCACCAACCACGTTCAGGTTTCTTTGCAACAGCTCGATAGCTCTTGTGAAACAGTTTTATACACTGGAAAGTTTGCCGACCAAACGTCGATATACACTAGAGGATAAGTGGTGTGAGAAATTCTTCCAACACACCCACACCCGGCAACCTAACGGCAAGTACACTGCTCGATTACCTTTCAAATCGATACTTCACCCGAATCTCGTCTTAGGTAAGTCTAAGCAGATAGCTTTAAATAGATTCTACTCGTCTGAACGCAAACTTAGTCGAGACCTGAATCTACAAGAACAATACTGTGTCGCCATACAAGAGTATTTCGATCTGCGACAAATCACTCCGGTAGAAATTATAGAGGAGCAGCATGGCAAATTCAATTCCAGTAAAACATCTAGCTACACATGCTGCACGCTACCTCACCACGCTGTTATTAAATGCGATAGTCTCACAACTACGTGCCGTGTTGTGTTTGACGCATCGGCGGTTACTTCCAGCGGACAATCTCTTAACAATTTACTCTGCAAAGGACCAACAGTGAGAATGATTTAGCTGCGATAATACTAAACTAGCGACTACACGAATTCATTGTCACAGAAGACGTCGAGAAAATGTATCGATGTATTGACATGAATCAGGAAGATTCCGAATACGAATGAATACTTTGGCGGAATCAGCTCGGCCAAATTCAAGAGTTTCGTCTAACCACTGTGACTTTTGGAACCACCTGCGCTCCTTACACTGCTATCCGCGTAATCCACCAGTTGCGGAGGATGAAGCTGAAAAGTATCCGTTGGCTCGTAATGTGCTGATGAAAGAGATGTACGTTGACGATATATTTATGGGAGGCGGTTGAATCGACCATGTCATGGATGTTTGTAATTAGACACCTCACGCACTGAAGACGGCTGGGTTTAAGTTGCACAAATAGGCGACAAACAATTCAACATTATTGAAAGGCATTCCACTCGAACATCAAACTAGTGCAACTTCGACTTGCCACTGAAAGGAACCACTAAGCGGTCGGTGCTATCTACAACTGCAAAGCTATTTGATCCTTTAGGTCTCATTAATCCCGTCATAGTTGCAGCCAAGATTTTTTTTAAACACCTCTGGACGATCAATCTACAATGGGATACAGAATTATCTCCTGAACTTTGTGATGCGTGGTGCCGTATAGTGGCAGATCTATCAACCGTGAATAAAATCCAATTTCATCGATGGCTTAAATTTTCACCCACCACAAACAAGCAGTTTGAAATCCATGCATCAATAGTTTATCTGCGTGTTCAAACTGGACGCGAAGACTTTTGTACCAACATTTTTTGTTTTTATGGCAGATAGAACCAAACTCAGGGGATGCCCCTTATTCATGCAAAGCATTCGCTGGTTTAGAAGGGAAAAGGTTAGTGGGAAGGGGAAAAGTGGGAGTAGTGTTGATTTACACCCCTTTTAAAAGCATCGACGTTATAAGTGGGTAGGAAAACATGCGCAGGGAGACTATTCCACAACTTAACTGCGCGACCGAAAAACGAATTCTCGCGGTAGTGGGTAGTGCGTTGGAACGGGATCGAGACGTAAAAGGGGTACAGCACTCTGGAAAGCCGAGTAGATCTGTTGAATGCCTGAACTGAAGGAATCAGGCTGGCTACTTCAGAGGAACAATGACCATTAAAGTATCGGTAAAATAAGGTTACACACCCCACATCCCGACGACATCCCAAGGTTTCAATAGAGCTGGATACCCTACTGTCCCTTATAAGTTTTATCGACGTTGTATACGGTCCAGAAGCTGAAGATATGTTTTCGAAGCTTCCGACCAAATATGCGAGTTGTACTCCATTTTCGGACGGATATAGTGGTGTAGACACAACCAAGGTCGGTTGGAGTGAAGTATTTCTTACACCGTTTTAAAAAGCCTAAGCACTTGGCTGCTTCTTTCGACACATCAAAAATGTGATCGTTCCAAAGAAGATCGCATTGTATTGACATGCCCAGAACATCAAGAGCCTAAGACTAATTAATATCCACACCACTCATATTTAAAGTTGGGAAGTTGTTGCCCTCCAGACGCTTGTGTGTCAACAAACAGCATTGGGTCTTCCGCGCATTAAAATCGACCCGATTCGCTTGACCCCACTCCTGGATTTTGTTGGGGTCAGATTGGAGTGTGTCATTCATAATTCTGCATTTGCTATTGATCTCCAGAATAGAAGGGCGCCTGGAGAATGAATATGAATGACAAATGTTGCTGTCATCAGCAAGCGAGTAGACGGGGTTTGATGTCAATGACAGAAGGTCATTGATAAAAATGAGGAAAAGTGTTGGAGACAGGACCGAACTCCGCGGAACTCCAGCATTAATGGATTGCTTTTCGGAAGCAAAGCCGTCTATCACAACCCGAATAGAACGGCCGCTGAGGAAACTCGATATCCATCGAGTGAATGTATTACCGACACCATAAGCAGCCAGTTTAGACACGAGTGCTTTATGCCACACCCGGTCAAATGCCTTGGAGATATCTAAAGCAACAACCTTACTCTCACTGAATTGGTGAACACAACTATTCCACCGCTCAGTGAGAAACGCCATCAAATCACCTGTAGAGCGGTGAGCACGGAAACCGTACTGGCGATCACTGACCAATCGGTTGCTCTCCAGATACCACATCAAGTTAAAATTAATAATGCTCTCCATAACTTTGGAGAGTATTGAACAGATTGCTATGGGCCGGTAATTGGCAGGATTCGTAGCCTCACCTTTTTAGGGAACTGGCTTCACATTGGCAATCTTCCAGGAAGTAGGAAAAACTCCTGAAGTAAATGATAAATCAAAGAGATTTTTCAAAGAGCACATTCTCAACACGTGGGCTGAAATCCCATCCGGTCCCGAGGATTTATTGTCGTTGAGGTTTACAAGCACTCTTTTAACAGCCCGCGTGCAAAAGTGCATCTCAGGCATAATATGAGACACACAATCGATCACGGTAGTGGTTGACTACTCTCAGGAAGAGAGCAGTTTTCAGCAAACATTTTTGCTAATAAGTTGCCTTATCAACCGAGTGAGTGAAGATCTGATCATCCTTGAGGAGAGTTGGAATAGACGATCGCGTCTGAGTCTTCACTCTCCCCACGAACGACCAAAAGTTCTTACTACCCTTATGGTATTCAAGAACTCTGCGTCTAAGGTGCTGTTCGTAGAGAACTTTTTCGCGCTTTGGAGTGGCATTGCACCTATTTCTGGCCTCGTTTTGTTTAAACGCCAATTTCTAAATGCTTCCTCCTTTGACCTGACTGTTTGTCCGCAAGTCGTATTAAACCAGGAATGGTCTTTTGGTTTAATGTAAATTCTTTTATTGGGTATGAAAGACCTCATACCAAATAAAATTATACTTTCTACCAATCTTGCTGCAGCATTTATGTTTCTATCTCTGAAACACAATTGCCAATTAAAACGGCTGAAAAAGCAGTTCAGCGCATCCCAATTAGCCTTCTCATAAAGCCACACTGTCTGCTTCGGAGCTGGCTGGTGAGCGGATTGAAGACTAGAATATGGGAAGGTAGCAGAAATTGTAGCGTGGTCCGAATTACCAAGAGGTGCAAGAACATTCACATCATGGATTATCGTGAATTAATACGTGATAGAAAGCAGAGACCAAACCAAATTTGGAACTGGAATTGTCATAAAAGTGGGCATCGATTTCAAGACTGTATTAGCGAACGTGGTATGTTTTGTTACGGCTGTGGTACGGCCAATGTAAATATACCCAATTTTAAGAACTGTAATAATCCAAAAAACTCGCTAGCGCGTGCACTGAAAAGTGCACCCAGACCATAACAGTCAGCAGCCACAACCAAACACCGGACTACAACTACCAACCAGTAAAATACTACAAAAATCCCTGACAATTCAAAATCAGCTAGGTCTAACACTCCAACTCTAACACTTCCTCTTCACTCTAATATATCCAACTCTTTTCACACCCATTTAGCCCATTATTACAACATACGGAAGTGTATCTGAATTATGTATTGCATATCTATACTGTATACTGAATTCCCTTCTAGAACAAATACACGATCGAGTTCGAGGAGCGTAGATTCTGGAATACAGTTAAACTGAATAAGGAAAATTTTGTTAATTCAATATTCGATAAGCCAGAATTGAAACTCTTTGAAAGTTCGATAATCGGATTATTAGATTAGGGGCCTTCATTAGTTGTATAGGCAATAAAACTGCACGAGATTTTTTAATCTTCAAAAGCTCTCTATAAAAAAATGTCTTCTAGTGTTCACACTGCAGATGGTAATAAATAGTTTTTCACAGAATTTATACTTGGGGATTTATTTTTAGAAATCGTTCGGACTTCTACCTGATAATCTCCTTTATGAAATTAACCACTCGAAGGATGAGAATTCATTATCTCTTGCTTAGCAAACTTCTCTTAAGAGCGTCAAAAGTTTGTTTCCATTTCCCATCTCAGGCATCATATCAATGTTGGGGATAGTAAGTCAATCAAACAGCGTCATTTTCCAGTTCCTCCGGTGGTAGAAAATATAGAAAAGCTGATTTATTCTGAATTAGGCAACATTTTACAACTTGGAATTATTGAGAAATCCGAAAGCAGTTGGTCTTCACTCGTAGCTTTAGTTCGCAAGCTAGGGAAGCTTAGTCTCCATAGTCGGAAGTTAAATTAAGTAACTGTTAAAGAAGCCTACCCATTACCTAATATAGAGGGAATTTTAAGTCGACTTTCAAATGCGGAATTTATAACTAGCTCGTTTTTTCTTTTTTGTAAGTTCCTAAACTAAAAATGTTTTTGTAAATTCCTTTGATATTTTATCCAGTGGTAATATGCCGTTTACATTACCTGGGAAAACGTTATACTAGTTCGAAGTGGATAAAGTTATTCCAGTAATGTTTCTCAATGTCCCGTCTGATGGATGACGGTTTTCCGTATCCCCGATCTTTGAAACAGCTGCAACGAATTTTAAGTCTAACGGGTTGGTATAAGAAATTTATTCCAAACTTTGCCTCAGTCACAACAACTCTGAGCAGCTATTGAAAGGTAACCGCAAATTTGTTTGGTCTAATGAAGCTCAAGTGGCGTTTTTGGTATTGAAGGTAACAGTTGAAGGTAACAGTAATCCTGAGCGGTATCAAAGTCGATCGTAATTTCTCTGAGCTCCTCGGGTTTTGTGGAAGTTTGTGGTTTAAGATCAATATAAATAATTAAAGATTATCAAAAGTTTATTACGAAGCATCCTGCGTAACGCGTAATCAAAATTCACCAAAGCATAAACAGTTTATAGGAGCGTACACATTTAAATTAATTAAAGATATTGACATTTACTAATCTAGTGCGAAAGAGAATGTCTTGTGCTCACTGTAACGAAACTCTCCCAGCAACGGGCGAATTCGTCTGTTTTCGTCTTGTTAGAAATGTCAAAATTGCAGACAGAAGGCAAAATCCGCTTCGCCTGCATTTGATCTAAAACCGGCTCAAAAGCAATTGCGTTGTTCGGATGGGGAGAAGGAAGAGGAAAGCAAACGATACCGCGCTGACACTTTCTCTCACTTACTTTACTACAAAGCTACGTTTGTTCAGGACAAAAAGATGTTTCAGAACTCAAATCTGATTTAAAGGAAATCAGATCTGTTTGTACACTAAACAAAATAAATTAGCTCGAGAAACGCACTCTTCTGCCCACAGTGCAAAATAAAAACGACAACGAAAATTTTTAGCTACGGCAGCATTGTTGTTGCGGTCGCTCCCTGTTGTGCGCGTTTATTACTGCATTTTTGGATTACGAGCAGATGAGCGCTGCTTTTAGAAGAAGATTATTCTTGACATTGTTTTTGTTGTTGTATTATTACTCCACTTTGTGGAAAACTACCGGTGTATGGTTCAACCGAAATAAATCTGCAACTTGGAATTTTAGTGTGAATTAGTAAAAGCAAACGTGAATATCAAAATCTTTGCACTCCGGGTTTTATTTATATTTAAACATAACAGTCATTGCACTCCGTGCACAAACAATTGGTGCCTCCTGTGAGGATTGAACTCATTAACTCTAAAATGAGTACCGACGAGTCACAAGACATTTCTCCAGATCGGAAGGCTGAAGATCTGGTGAGACTGCAGGGCGATAATCTCCAGCGCGTTCAAAACACGGTGAGAAACCATAAGAAGGACTCCGCAGACCGTCGTACCAAAATTTACTTTGAGATCCGGCTGACAAGATTGGAAGGGTTAAAAGTGGCCTTCCACCAAAAACCATAGGCGATTGGTTCTACATAGATCCTATTCCAACATCGAAGATGTATTTTTCCGAAGACATCGCAGATAAGTTTGAGGAGGAGTCTCTTCACGCGGTTTCCATAATTACAGAAGCCTATCAGGCCAAATTTCCTCCGGAAACAGTAAACACAAAAAATATTTTACCCACGACTGAACCAGCGCCAAATCAAGCAAATAGAAATGCTGCATTAATTTTTTGGTCGCAAAATTGCCGCATGAAACACATCAATTGTGGGAGCAAGAATTGGGCAATTCCCTTAGTATTCCTTCCAGCAATTCGCTAAATTTATTGAAGCCCGATATAGAATACTTGAAGCCATAGAGTTCCAGCATAATATCAAGGCTCCAAACCACGCTGACCCAATGAAGACAAGCAGCTCGCTTTATTCCAAAGCCTCAAGTAAGGCTCTACGTCGATATCATAAAATCAACCACATGATGAATTCACAAACCAATCTTGTAGCAGGGTGACCTGGATGCAGAGGAGATATATTATACGGCGGTGTCCAGCATTCCTTGCAATGGATTCTTTTGAACGTAAATCTGTAGTGGACAGGTCAAAGCTGTGCATAAACTCTTTGAGCTCAACACATGCAGTTTCAGCATGTCTCAGCTCTAAAAATTGTAACAATGTGGAAAACGTCACCACACTCTAATTCATTTTCCGCAGGACCAATCTCCGAAACCAGTCAACTCGGCGTCGTCGAGTAACCTGACAGCAACGTCGAAATCGTTTACTCCAGTTCATCAACATCAGCAAAGGGCAGCATGATTCATCATGTTGCGCCATCTCACGATCTGGGAATGGTAAATCATGCTCCAAATTTTACATCGAGGGCAGAAGTTTTATTGCCTACAGCATTAATCAACGGCATCACTTCTACGAAGCAGCCCTTCATCTTACGCGCATTGATCGATCAAGGCTCCACCGGAGCACTTATCAGCGAAATAGCGCTACATTCGTTAAAATTAAACCGCATTTTAAGCATTTCATCAATCAGTTTGGCTAACGGCCTGCGCACCTATGGTAACCACGTCACAAGCATTACTATTCGAGTACACACTGATGACCAATACGAACTCAGTGTAGTCGCCACGATCGTGAAAACTGTTACCGCAAATCTACTATCCAGACACATCAAACATCATAGCTGGTTTCATGTCCATGGTTTGCAGCTTGCCGATCCGAAATTTTATCGTTCGTCAACCATCGATCTGTTGTAAGGAGCAGATGTACTGGGAAAAATTCTAATGTCAGGTATACGAAGAGGAGGTCCTAATAAACCAGTAGCACAGCAAAGCAGGCTAGGATGGATCGTGTTTGGAGAGGCTTTCGAAGCTTCTTCGAATCTAAACTTTCGAGCTCCACCAACCACGTTCAGGTTTCTTTGCAACAGCTCGATAGCACTTGTGAAACAGTTTTATACACTGGAAAGTTTGCCGACCAAACGTCGATATACACTAGAGGATAAGTGGTGTGAGGAATTCTTCCAACACACCCACACCCGGCAACCTAACGGCAAGTATACTGCTCGATTACCTTTCAAATCGATACTTCACCCGAATCTCGTCTTAGGTAAGTCTAAGCAGATAGCTTTAAATAGATTCTACTCGTCTGAACGCAAACTTAGTCGAGACCTGAATCTACAAGAACAATACTGTGTCGCCATACAAGAGTATTTCGATCTGCGACAAATCACTCCGGTAGAAATTATAGAGGAGCAGCATGGCAAATTCAATTCCAGTAAAACATCTAGCTACACATGCTGCACGCTACCTCACCACGCTGTTATTAAATGCGATAGTCTCACAACTACGTGCCGTGTTGTGTTTGACGCATCGGCGGTTACTTCCAGCGGACAATCTCTTAACAATTTACTCTGCAAAGGACCAACAGTGAGAATGATTTAGCTGCGATAATACTAAACTAGCGACTACATGAATTCATTGTCACAGAAGACGTCGAGAAAATGTATCGATGTATTGACATGAATCAGGAAGATTCCGAATACCAATGAATACTTTGGCGGAATCAGCTCGGCCAAATTCAAGAGTTTCGTCTAACCACTGTGACTTTTGGAACCACCTGCGCTCCTTACACTGCTATCCGCGTAATCCACCAGTTGCGGAGGATGAAGCTGAAAAGTATCCGTTGGCTCGTAATGTGCTGATGAAAGAGATGTACGTTGACGATATATTTATGGGAGGCGGTTGAATCGACCATGTCATGGATGTTTGTAATTAGACACCTCACGCACTGAAGACGGCTGGGTTTAAGTTGCACAAATAGGCGACAAACAATTCAACATTATTGAAAGGAATTCCACTCGAACATCAAACTAGTGCAACTTCGACTTGCCACTGAAAGGAATCACTAAGCGGTCGGTGCTATCTACAATTGCAAAGCTATTTGATCCTTTAGGTCTCATTAATCCCGTCATAGTTGCAGCCAAGATTTTTTTTAAACACCTCTGGACGATCAATCTAGAATGGGATACAGAATTATCTCCTGAACTTTGTGATGCGTGGTGCCGTATAGTGGCAGATCTATCAACCGTGAATAAAATCCAATTTCATCGATGGCTTCAATTTTCACCCACCACAAACAAGCAGTTTGAAATCCATGCATCAATAGTTTATCTGCGTGTTCAAACTGGACGCGAAGACTTTTGTACCAATATTTTTTGTTTTTATGGCAGATAGAACCAAACTCAGGGGATGCCCCTTATTCATGCAAAGCATTCGCTGGTTTAGAAGGGAAAAGGTTAGTGGGAAGGGGAAAAGTGGGAGTAGTGTTGATTTACACCCCTTTTAAAAGCATCGACGTTATAAGTGGGTAGGAAAACATGCGCAGGGAGACTATTCCACAACTTAACTGCGCGACCGAAAAACGAATTCTCGCGGTAGTGGGTAGTGCGTTGGAACGGGATCGAGACGTAAAAGGGGTGCAGCACTCTGGAAAGCCGAGAAGATCTGTTGAATGCCTGAACTGAAGGAATCAGGCTGGCTACTTCAGAGGAACAATGACCATTAAAGCATCGGTAAAATAAGGTTACACACCCCACATCCCGACGACATCCCAAGGTTTCAATAGAGCTGGATACCCTACTGTCCCCTATAAGTTTTATCGACGTTGTATACGGTCCAGAAGCTGAAGATATGTTTTCGAAGCTTCCGACCAAATATGCGAGTTGTACTCCATTTTCGGACGGATATAGTGGTGTAGACACAACCAAGGTCGGTTGGAGTGAAGTATTTCTTACACCGTTTTAAAAAGCCTAAGCACTTGGCTGCTTCTTTCGACACATCAAAAATGTGATCGTTCCAAAGAAGATCGCATTGTATTGACATGCCCAGAACATCAAGAGCCTAAGACTAATTAATATCCACACCACTCATATTTAAAGTTGGGAAGTTGTTGCCCTCCAGACGCTTGTGTGTCAACAAACAGCATTGGGTCTTCCGCGCATTAAAATCGACCCGATTCGCTTGACCCCACTCCTGGATTTTGTTAAGGTCAGATTGGAGTGTGTCATTCATAATTCTGCATTTGCTATTGATCTCCAGAATAGAAGGGCGCCTGGAGAATGAATATGAATGACAAATGTTGCTGTCATCAGCAAGCGAGTAGACGGGGTTTGATGTCAATGACAGAAGGTCATTGATAAAAATGAGAAAAAGTGTTGGAGACAGGTCCGAACTCTGCGGAACTCCAGCATTAATGGATTGCTTTTCGGAAGCAATGCCGTCTATCACAACCTGAATAGAACGGCCGCTGAGGAAACTCGATATCCATCGAGTGAATGTATTACCGACACCATAAGCAGCCAGTTTAGACACGAGTGCTTTATGCCACACCCGGTCGAATGCCTTGGAGATATCTAAAGCAACAACCTTACTCTCACTGAATTCGTGAACACAACTATTCCACCGCTCAGTGAGAAACGCCATCAAATCACCTGTAGAGCGGTGAGCACGGAAACCGTACTGGCGATCACTGACCAATCGGTTGCTCTCCAGATACCACATCAAGTTAAAATTAATAATGCTCTCCATAACTTTGGAGAGTATTGAACAGATTGCTATGGGCCGGTAATTGGCAGGATTCGTAGCCTCACCTTTTTAGGGAACTGGCTTCACATTGGCAATCTTCCAGGAAGTAGGAAAAACTCCTGAAGTAAATGATAAATCAAAGAGATTTTTCAAAGAGCACATTCTCAACACGTGGGCTAAAATCCCATCCGGTCCCGAGGATTTATTGTCGTTGAGGTTTACAAGCACTCTTTTAACAGCCCGCGTGCAAAAGTGCATCTCAGGCATAATATGAGACACACAATCGATCACGGGTAGTGGTTGACTACTCTCAGGAAGAGAGCAGTTTTCAGCAAACAAATTTTTTAATAAGTTGCCTTATCAACCGAGTGAGTGAAGATCTGATCATCCTTGAGGAGAGTTGGAATAGACGATCGCGTATGATTCTTCACTCTCCCTACGAACGACCAAAAGTTCTTACTACCCTTATGGTATTCAAGAACTCTGCGTCTAAGGTGCTGTTCGTAGAGAACTTTTTCGCGCTTTGGATTGGCATTGCACCTATTTCTGGCCTCGTTTTGTTTAAACGCCAATTTCTAAATGCTTCCTCCTTTGACCTGACTGCTTGTCCGCAAGTCGTATTAAACCAGGAATGGTCTTTTGGTTTAATGTAAATTCTTTTATTGGGTATGAAAGACCTCATACCAAATAAAATTATATATTATACCAATCTTGCTGCAGCATTTATGTTTCTATCTCTGAAACACAATTGCCAACTAAAACGGCTGAAAAAGCAGTTCAGCGCATCCCAATTAGCCTTCTCATAAAGCCACACTGTCCGCTTCGGAGCTGGCTGGTGAGAGGATTGAAGCCTAGAATATGGGAAGGTAGCAGAAATTGTAGCGTGGTCCGAATTACTAAGAGGTGCAAGAACATTCACATCATGGATAATCGTGAATTAATACGTGATAGAAAGCAGAGACCAAACCAAATTTGGAACTGCAATTGTCATAAAAGTGGGCATCGATTTCAAGACTGTATTAGCGAACGTGGTATGTTTTGTTACGGCTGTGGTACGGCCAATGTAAATAAACCCAATTTTAAGAACTGTAATAATCCAAAAAACTCGCTAGCGCGTGCACTGAAAAGTGCACCCAGACCATAACAGTCAGCAGCCACAACCAAACACCGGACTACAACTACCAACCAGTAAAATACTACAAAAACCCCTGAAAATTCAAAATCAGCTAGGTCTAACACTCCAACTCTAACACTTCCTCTTCACTCTAATATATCCAACTCTTTTCACACCCATTTAGCCCATTATTACAACATACGGAAGTGTATCTGAATTATGTATTGCATATATATACTGTATACTGAATTCCCTTCTAGAACAAATACACAATCGAGTTCGAGGAGCGTAGATTCTGGAATACAGTTAAACTTAATAAGGAAAATTTTGTTAATTCAATATTCGATAAGCCAGAATTGAAACTCTTTGAAGATTCGATAATCGCATTATTAGATTAGGGGCCTTCATTAGTTGTATAGGCAATAAAACGACACGAGATTTTTTAATCTTCAAAAGCTCTCTATAAAAAAATTTCTTCTAGTGTTCACACTGCAGATGGTAATAAACAGTTTTTCACAGAATTTATACTTGGGGATTTATTTTTAGAAATCGTTCGGACTTCTACCTGATAATCTCCTTGATGAAATCACCCACTCGAAGGATGAGAATTCATTATCTCTTGCTTAGCAAAATTCTCTTAAGAGCGTCAAAAGTTTGTTTCCATTTCCCATCTCAGGCATATTATCAATGTTGGGGATAGTAAGTCAATCAAACAGCGTCATTTTCCCGTTCCTCCGGTGGTAGAAAAGCTAGAAAAGCTGATTTATTCTGAATTAGGCAACATTTTACAACTTGGAATTATTGAGAAATCCGAAAGCAGTTAGTCTTCACCCGTAGCTTTAGTTCGCAAGCTAGGGAAGCTTAGTCTCGATAGTCGGAAGTTAAATTAAGTAACTATTAAAGAAGCCTACCCATTACCTAATATAGAGGGAATTTTAAGTCGACTTTCAAAAGCGGATTATATAACTAGCTCGTTTTTTGTAAATTCCTAAACTAAAAATGTTTTTGTAAATTCCTTTGATATTTTATCCAGTGGTAATATGCCGTTTACATTACCTGGGAAAACGTTATACTAGTTCGAAGTGGATAAAGTTATTCCAGTAATGTTTCTCTCAATGTCCCGTCTGATGGATGAGGGTTTTCCGTATCCCCGATCTTTGAAACAGCTGCAACGATTTTTAAGTCTAACGGGTTGGTATAAGAAATTTATTCCAAACTTTGCCTCAATCACAACAACTCTGAGCAGCTATTGAAAGGTAACCGCAAATTTGTTTGGTCTAATGAAGCTCAAGTGGCGTTTTAATAAATTGAAGGTGACAGTAATCCTGAGCGGTATCAAAGTCGATCGTGATTTCTCTGAGCTCCTCGGGTTTTGTAGAAGTTTGTGGTTTAAGATCAATATAAATAATTAAAGAGTATCAAAAGTTTATTACGAAGCATCCTGCGTAACGCGTAATCAAAATTCACCAAAGCATAAACAGTTTATAGGAGCGTACACATTTAAATTAATTAAAGATAGTGACATTTTTTTTTTTTTTTTTTTTGTTTATATCAGATTCTAGCAGTAGCCCTTAAGAGATCAACCTCTTTTTTTTTTCATGATTGGCTACTGGTGGAATTGTGGACAGTGGGAGAGGAAGGGAAAGGGAACTTTTCGCATTCTACTAATTCGACTCCGGCAAGTGTTGCGAAGCAAAGCTTTCTAAGAACAGCTATTTTGCTTTATTATTGCAAACACTGCCGGAGTCAACGAATGGTTCTTAATTTCACAACTAGCGCTAGGCGAGGCCTTAAGTACGCATTAGAAATTGAGACGTCACGATAAGAAAAGTTAACACCCATGCACACGGCGGGACTCGAACCCACGTCCCCGGAAAATCGATGGCTAGTGTGCCACACACTAAACCACCGAGCCACCGAGAACTGCATTTACTAATCTAGTGCGAAAGAGAATGTCTTGTGCTCACTGTAACGAAACTCTCCCAGCAACGGGCGAATTCGTCTGTTGTCGTCTTGTTAGAAATGTCAAAATTGCAGACAGAAGGCAAAATCCGCTTCGCCTGCATTTGATCTAAAACCGGCTCAAAAGCAATTGCGTTGTTCGGACGGGGAGAAGGAAGAGGAAAGCAAACGATACCGCGCTGACACTTTCTCTCACTTACTTCACTACAGAGCGACGTTTCTTCAGGACAAAAAGATGTTTCAGAACTCAAATCTGATTTAAAGGAAATCAGATCTGTTTGTACACCAAACAAAATAAATTAGCTCGAAAAACGCACTCTTCTGCCCACAGTGCAAAATAAAAACGACAAAGAAAATTTTTAGCTACGGCAGCATTGTTGTTGCGGTCGCTCCCTGTTGTGCGCGTTTATTACTGCATTTTTGAATTGCGAGCAGATGAGCGGTGCTTTTAGAAGAAGACTATTCTTGACAATGTTTTTGTTGTTGTATTATTACTCCACTTTGTGGAAAACTACCGGTGTATGGTTCAACCGAAATAAATCTGTAACTTGGAATTTTAGTGTGAATTAGTAAAAGCAAACGTGAATATCAAAATCTTTGCACTCCGGGTTTTATTTATATTTAAACATAACAGTCATTGCACTCCGTGCACAAACAATTGGTGCCTCCTGTGAGGATTGAACTCACTAACTCTAAAATTAGTACCGACGAGTACAAGACATTTCTCCAGATGGGAAGGCTGAAGATCTGGTGAGACTGCAGGGCGATATTCTCAAGCGCGTTCAAAACACGGTGAGAAACCATAAGAAGGACTCCGCAGACCGTCGTACCAAAATTTACTTTGAGATCCGTCTGACAAGATTGGAACAGTTGGTTCTACATAGATCCTATTCCAACATCGAAGATGTATTTTTCCGAAGACATCGCAGATAAGTTTGAGGAGGAGTCTCTTCACGCGGTTTCCATAATTACAGAAGCCTATCAGGCCAAATTTCCTCCGGAAACAGTAAACACCAAAAATATTTTACCCACGACTGAACCAGCGCCAAATCAAGCAAACAGAAATGCCGCACTAATTTTTTGGTCGCAAAATTGCCGCATGAAACACATCAATTGTGGGAGCAAGAATTGGGCAATTGCCTTAGTATTCCTTCCAGCAATTCGCTAAATTTATTGAAGTCCGATATAGAATACTTGAAGCCATAGAGTTCCAGCATAATATCAAGGCTCCAAACCACGCTGACCCAATGAAGACAAGCAGCTCGCTTTATTCCAAAGCTCGCTTTATTCTCAAGTAAGGCTCTACGTCGATATCATAAAATCAACCACATGATGAATTCACAAACCAATCTTGTAGCAGGGTGACCTGGAAGCAGAGGAGATATATTATACGGCGGTGTCCAGCATTCCTTGCAATGGATTCTTTTGAACGCAAATCTGTAGTGGACAGGTCAAAGCTGTGCATAAACTCTTTGAGCTCAACACATACAGTTTCAGCATGTCTCAGCTCTAAAAATTGTAACAATGTGGAAAACGTCACCACACTCTAATTCATTTTCCGCAGGACCAATCTCCGAAACCAGTCAACTCGGCGTCGTCGAGTAACCTGACAGCAACGTCGAAATCGTTTACTCCGAGTTCATCAACATCAGCAAAGGGCAGCATGATTCATCATGTTGCGCCATCTCACAATCTGGGAATGGTAAATCATGCTCCAAATTTTACATCGAGGGCAGAAGTTTTATTGCCTACAGCATTAATCAACGGCATCACTTCTACGAAGCAGCCCTTCATCTTACGCGCATTGATCGATCAAGGCTCCACCGTAGCACTTATCAGCGAAAGAGCGGTACATTCGTTAAAATTAAACCGCATTTCAAGCATTTCATCAATCAGTTTGGCTAACGGCCTGCGCACCTATGGTAACCACGTCACAAGCATTACTATTCGAGTACACACTGATGACCAATACGAACTCAGTGTAGTCGCCACGATCGTGAAAACTGTTACCGCAAATCTACCATCCAGACACATCAAACATCATAGCTGGTTTCATGTCCATGGTTTGCAGCTTGCCAATCCGAAATTTTATCGTTCGTCAACCATCGATCTGTTGTAAGGAGCAGATGTACTGGGAAAAATTCTAATGTGAGGTATACGAAGGTCCTAATAAACCAGTAGCACAGCAAAGCTGGCTAGGATGGATCGTGTTTGGAGAGGCTTTCGAAGCTTCTATCGAATCTAAACTTTTGAGCTCCACCAACCATGTTCAGGTTTCTTTGCAACAGCTCGATAGCAATTTTGAAACAGTTTTATACACTGGAAAGTGTGCCGACCAAACGTCGATATACACTAGAGGATAAGTGGTGTGAGGAATTCTTCCAACACACCCACACCCGGCAACCTAACGGCAAGTATACTGATTACCTATTACCTTTCAAATCGATACTTCACCCGAATCTTGTTTTAGGTAAGTCTAAGCAGATAGCTTTAAATAGATTCTACTCGTCTGAACGCAAACTTAGTCGAGACCTGAATCTACAAGAACAATACTGTGTCGCCATACAAGAGTATTTCGATCTGCGACAAATCACTCCGGTAGAAATTATAGAGGAGCAGCATGGCAAATTCAATTCCAGTAAAACACCTAGCTACACATGCTGCACGCTACCTCACCACGTTGTTATTAAATGCGATAGTCTCACAACTAAGTACCGTGTTGTGTTTGACGCATCGGCGGTTACTTCCAGCGGACAATCTCTTAACGATTTACTCTGCAAAGGACCAACAGTGAGAATGATTTAGCTGCGATAATACTAAACTAGCGACTACACGAATTCATTGTCACAGAAGACGTCGAGAAAATGTATCGATGTATTGACATGAATCAGGAAGATTCCGAATACCAGTGAATACTTTGGCGGAATCAGCTCGGCCAAATTCAAGAGTTTCGTCTAACCACTGTGACTTTTGGAACCACCTGCGCTCCTTACACTGCTATCCGCGTAATCCACCAGTTAGCGGAGGATGAAGCTGAAAAGTATCCGTTGGCTCGTAAAAAGTATCGTGCTGATGAAAGAGATGTACGTTGACGATATATTTATGGGAGGCGGTTGAATCGATTATGTCATGGATGTTTGTAATTAGACACAACACGCACTGAAGACGGCTGGGTTTAAGTTGCTCAAATGGGCGGCAAACAATTCAACATTATTGAAAGGCATTCCACTCGAACATCAAACTAGTGCAACTGCTCTTCAGGTAAACAGCTATGAGCTGATTAAAACATTAGGCATGTATTGGCAGCGGTGCAACGACACATTTCATTATCAACTCAATTTCGACTTGCCATTGAAAGGAATCACTAAGCGGTCGGTGCTATCTACAATTGCAAAGCTATTTGATACTTTAGGTCTCATTAATCCCGTCATAGTTGCAGCCAAGATTTTCTTTAAACACCTCTGGACGATCAATCTAGAATGGGATACAGAATTATCTCCTGAACTTTGTGAAGCGTGGTACCGTATAGTGGCAGATCTATCAACCGTGAATAAAATCCAATTTCACCGATGGCTTCAATTTTCACCCACCACAAACAAGCAGTTTGAAATCCATGCATCAATAGTTTATCTGCGTGCTCAAACTGGACGCGAAGACTTTTGTACCAATATTTTTTGTTTTTATGGCAGATAGAACCAAACTCAGAGGATTCCCCTTATTCATGCAAAGCATTCATTGGTTTATAAGGGAAAAGGTTAGTGGGAAGGGGAAAAGTGGGAGTAGTGTTGATTTACACCCCTTTTAAAATCATCGACGTTATAAGTGGGTAGGAAAACATGCGCAGGGAGACTATTCCACAACTTAACTGCGCGACCGAAAAATGAATTCTCGTGGTAGTGGGTAGTGCGTTGGAACGGGATCGAGACGTAAAAGGGGTGCAGCACTCTGGAAAGCCGAGTAGATCTGTTGAATGCCTGAACTGAAGGAATCAGGCTGGCTACTTCAGAGGAACAATTACCATTAAAGTATCGGTAAAATAAGGTTACACACCCCACATCCCGGCGACATCCCAAGGTTTCAATAGAGCTGGATACCCTACTGTCCCCTATAAGTTTTATCGACGTTGTATACGGTCCAAAAGCTGAAGATATGTTTTCGAAGCTCCCGACCAAATATGCGAGTTGTACTCCATTTTCGGACGGATATAAGTGGTGTAGACACAACCAAGGTCAGTTGGAGTGAAGTATTTCTTACACCGTTTTAAAAAGCCTAAGCACTTGGCTGCTTCTTTCGACACATCAAAAATGTGATCGTTCGAACGAAGATCGCATTGTATTGATATGCACAGAACATCAAGAGCCTCATACTCATTAATATCCACACCACCCATATTTAAAGGTGGAAAGTTGTCGCCCGCTAGACGCTTGTGGGTCAACAAACAGCATTGGGTCTTCCGCGCATTAAAATCGACCCGATTCGCTTGACCCCACTCCTGGATGTTGTTGAGGTCAGATTGGAGTGTGTCATTCATAATTCTGCGTTTTCTATTGATCTCCAGAATAGAAGGACGCCTGGAGAATGAATATGAATGACAAATGCTGCTGTCATCAACAAACGAGTAGACGGGGATTAATGTCAATGACAGAAGGTCATTGATAAAAATGAGAAAAAGTGTTGGAGACAGGACCGAACCCTGCGGAACTCCACCATTAATGGAGTGCTCTTCGGAAGCAAAGCCGTCTATCACAACACGAATAGAACGGCCGCTGAGGAAACTCGATATCCATCGAGTGAATGTATTACCGACACCATAAGCAGCCAGTTTAGACACGAGTGCTTTATGCCACACCCGGTCAAATGCCTTGGAGATATCTAAAGCAACAACCGTACTCTCACTGAATTGTTGAACACAACTATTCCACCGCTCAGTGAGAAACGCCATAAAATCACCTGTAGAGCGGTGAGCACGGAAACCGTACTGGTGATCACTGACCAATCGGTTGCTCTCCAGATACCACATCAAGTTAAAATTAATAATGCTCTCCATAACTTTGGAGAGTATTGAACAGATTGCTATGGGCCGGTAATTGGCAGGATTCGTAGCCTCACCTTTTTAGGGAACTGGCTTCACATTGGCAATCTTCCAGGAAGTAGGAAAAACTCCTGAAGTAAATGATAAATCAAAGAGATTTTTCAAAGAGCACATTCTTACCACGTGAGCTGAAATGCCATCCGGTCCCGATGATTTATTGTCGTTGAGGTTTACAAGCACTCTTTTAACAGCCCGCGTGCAAAAGTGCATCTCAGGCATAATATGAGACACACAATCGATCACGGGTAGTGGTTGACTAATCTCAGGAAGAGAGCAGTTTTCAGCAAACATTTTTGCTAATAAGTTGCCTTATCAACCGAGTGAGTGAAGATCTGATCATCCTTGAGGAGAGTTGGAATAGACGATCGCGTATGATTCTTCACTCTCCCTACGAACGACCAAAAGTTCTTACTACCCTTATGGTATTCAAGAACTCTGCGTCTAAGGTGCTGTTCGTAGAGAACTTTTTCGCGCTTTGGATTGGCATTGCACCTATTTCTGGCCTCGTTTTGTTTAAACGCCAATTTCTAAATGCTTCCTCCTTTGACCTGACTGCTTGTCCGCAAGTCGTATTAAACCAGGAATGGTCTTTTGGTTTAATGTAAATTCTTTCATTGGGTATGAAAGACCTCATACCAAATAATATTATATATTATACCAATCTTGCTGCAGCATTTATGTTTCTATCTCTGAAACACAATTGCCAATTAAAACGGCTGAAAAAGCAGTTCAGCGCATCCCAATTAGCCTTCTCATAAAGCCACACTGTCCGCTTCGGAGCTGGCTGGTGAGAGGATTGAAGACTAGAATATGGGAAGGTAGCAGAAATTGTAGCGAGGTCCGAATTACCAAGAGGTGCAAGAACATTCACATCATGGATTATCGTGAAGTAATACGTGATAGAAAGCAGAGACCAAACCAAATTTGGAACTGGAATTGTCATAAAAGTGGGCATCGATTTCAAGACTGTATTAGCGAACGTGGTATGTTTTGTTACGGCTGTGGTACGGCCAATGTAAATAAACCCAATTTTAAGAACTGTAATAATCCAAAAAACTCGCTAGCGCGTGCACTGAAAAGTGCACCCAGACCATAACAATCAGCAGCCACAACCAAACACCGGACTACAACTACCAGTCAAATACCAGTCAAATACTACAAAAACCCCTGAAAATTCAAAATCAGCTAGGTCTAACACTCCAACTCTAACACTTCCTCTTCACTCTAATATATCCAACTCTTTTCACACCCATTTAGCCCATTATTACAACATACGGAAGTGTATCTGAATTATGTATTGCATATCTATACTGTATACTGAATTCCCTTCTAGAACAAATACACAATCGAGTTCGAGGAGCGTAGATTCTGGAATACAGTTAAACTTAATAAGGAAAATTTTGTTAATTCAATATTCGATAAGCCAGAATTGAAACTCTTTGAAGAGTCGATAATCGCATTATTAGATTAGGGGCCTTCATTAGTTGTATAGGCAATAAAACGACACGAGATTTTTTAATCTTCAGAAGCTCTCTATAAAAAAAATTCTTCTAGTGTTCACACTGCAGATGGTAATAAACAGTTTTTCACAGAATTTATACTTGGGGATTTATTTTTAGAAATCGTTCGGACATCTACCTGATAATCTCCTTGATGAAATCACCCACTCGAAGGATGAGAATTCATTATCTCTTGCTTAGCAAACTTCTCTTAAGAGCGTCAAAAGTTTGTTTCCATTTCCCATCTCAGGCATATTATCAATGTTGGGGATAGTAAGTCAATCAAACAGCGTCATTTTCCCGTTCCTCCGGTGGTAGAAAAGCCAGAAAAGCTGATTTATTCTGAATTAGGCAACATTTTACAACTTGGAATTATTGAGAAATCCGAAAGCAGTTAGTCTTCACCCGTAGCTTTAGTTCGCAAGCTAGGGAAGCTTAGTCTCGATAGTCGGAAGTTAAATTTAGTAACTATTAAAGAAGCCTACCCATTACCTAATATAGAGGGAATTTTAAGTCGACTTTCAAAAGCGGAATATATAACTAGCTCGTTTTTTGTTTTTTGTAAATTCCTAAACTAAAAATGTTTTTGTAAATTCCTTTGATATTTTATCCAGTGGTAATATGCCGTTTACATTACCTGGGAAAACGTTATACTAGTTCGAAGTGGATAAAGTTATTCCAGTAATGTTTCTCTCAATGTCCCGCCTGATGGATGAGGGTTTTCCGTATCCCCGATCTTTGAAACAGCTGCAACGATTTTTAAGTCTAACGGGTTGGTATAAGAAATTTATTCCAAACTTTGCCTCAATCACAACAACTCTGAGCAGCTATTGAAAGGTAACCGCACATTTGTCTGGTCTAATGAAGCTCAAGTGGCGTTTTTGGTATTGAAGGTAACAGTTGAAGGTAACAGTAATCCTGAGCGGTATCAAAGTCGATCGTAATTTCTCTGAGCTCCTCGGGTTTTGTGGAAGTTTGTGGTTTAAGATCAATATAAATAATTAAAGATTATCAAAAGTTTATTACGAAGCATCCTGCGTAACGCGTAATCAAAATTCACCAAAGCATAAACAGTTTATAGGAGCGTACACATTTAAATTAATTAAAGATAGTGACATTTACTAATCTAGTGCGAAAGAGAATGTCTTGTGCTCACTGTAACGAAACTCTCGCAGCAACGGGCGAATTCGTCTGTTGTCGTCTTGTTAGAAATGTCAAAATTGCAGACAGAAGGCAAAATCCGCTTCGCCTGCATTTGATCTAAAACCGGCTCAAAAGCAATTGCGTTGTTCGGACGGGGAGAAGGAAGAGGAAAGCAAACGATACCGCGCTGACACTTTCTCTCACTTACTTTACTACAAAGCTACGTTTGTTCAGGACAAAAAGATGTTTCAGAACTCAAATCTGATTTAAAGGAAATCAGATCTGTTTGTACACTAAACAAAATAAATTAGCTCGAGAAACGCACTCTTCTGCCCACAGTGCAAAATAAAAACGGCAACGAAAATTTTTAGCTACGGCAGCATTGTTGTTGCGGTCGCTCCCTGTTGTGCGCGTTTATTACTGCATTTTTGAATTGCGAGCAGATGAGCGGTGCTTTTAGAAGAAGACTATTCTTGACATTGTTTTTGTTGTTGTATTATTACTCCCCTTTGTGGAAAACTACCGGTGTATGGTTCAACCGAAATAAATCTGTAACTTGGAATTTTAGTGTGAATTAGTAAAAGCAAACGTGAATATCAAAATCTTTGCACTCCGGGTTTTATTTATATTTAAACATAACAGTCATTGCACTCCGTGCACAAACAATTGGTGCCTCCTGTGAGGGCTGAACTCACTAACTCTAAAATTAGTACCGACGAGTACAAGACATTTCTTCAGATGGGAAGGCTGAAGATCTGGTGAGACTGCAGGGCGATATTCTCAAGCGCGTTCAAAACACGGTGAGAAACCATAAGAAGGACTCCGCAGACCGTCGTACCAAAATTTACTTTGAGATCCGTCTGACAAGATTGGAACAGTTGGTTCTACATAGATCCTATTCCAACATCGAAGATGTATTTTTCCGAAGACATCGCAGATAAGTTTGAGGAGGAGTCTCTTCACGCGGTTTCCATAATTACAGAAGCCTATCAGGCCAAATTTCCTCCGGAAACAGTAAACACCAAAAATATTTTACAAACAGAAATGCCGCATTAATTTTTTGGTCGCAAAATTGCCGCATGAAACACATCAATTGTGGGAGCAAGAATTGGGCAATTCCCTTAGTATTCCTTCCAGCAATTCGCTAAATTTATTGAAGTCCGATATAGAATACTTGAAGCCATAGAGTTCCAGCATAATATCAAGGCTTCAAACCACGCTGACCCAATGAAGACAAGCAGCTCGCTTTATTCCAAAGCCTCAAGTAAGGCTCTACGTCGATATCATAAAATCAACCACATGATGAATTCACAAACCAATCTTGTAGCAGGGTGACCTGGAAGCAGAGGAGATATATTATACGGCGGTGTCCAGCATTCCTTGCAATGGATTCTTTTGAACGCAAATCTGTAGTGGACAGGTCAAAGCTGTGCATAAACTCTTTGAGCTCAACACATACAGTTTCAGCATGTCTCAGCTCTAAAAATTGTAACAATGTGGAAAACGTCACCACACTCTAATTCATTTTCCGCTGGACCAATCTCCGAAACCAGTCAACTCGGCGTCGTCGAGTAACCTGACAGCAACGTCGAAATCGTTTACTCCGAGTTCATCAACATCAGCAAAGGGCAGCATGATTCATCATGTTGCGCCATCTCACAATCTGGGAATGGTAAATCATGCTCCAAATTTTACATCGAGGGCAGAAGTTTTATTGCCTACAGCATTAATCAACGGCATCACTTCTACGAAGCAGCCCTTCATCTTACGCGCATTGATCGATCAAGGCTCCACCGTAGCACTTATCAGCGAAAGAGCGGTACATTCGTTAAAATTAAACCGCATTTCAAGCATTTCATCAATCAGTTTGGCTAACGGCCTGCGTACCTATGGTAACCACGTCACAAGCATTACTATTCGAGTACACACTGATGACCAATACGAACTCAGTGTAGTCGCCACGATCGTGAAAACTGTTACCGCAAATCTACCATCCAGACACATCAAACATCATAGCTGGTTTCATGTCCATGGTTTGCAGCTTGCCAATCCGAAATTTTATCGTTCGTCAACCATCGATCTGTTGTAAGGAGCTGGGAAAAATTCTAATGTGAGGTATACGAAGAGGAGGTCCTAATAAACCAGTAGCACAGCAAAGCTGGCTAGGATGGATCGTGTTTGGAGAGGCTTTCGAAGCTTCTATCGAATCTAAACTTTTGAGCTCCACCAACCATGTTCAGGTTTCTTTGCAACAGCTCGATAGCACTTGTGAAACAGTTTTATACACTGGAAAGTGTGCCGACCAAACGTCGATATACACTAGAGGATAAGTGGTGTGAGGAATTCTTCCAACACACCCACACCCGGCAACCTAACGGCAAGTATACTGATCGATTACCTTTCAAATCGATACTTCACCCGAATCTCGTTTTAGGTAAGTCTAAGCAGATAGCTTTAAATAGATTCTACTCGTCTGAACGCAAACTTAGTCGAGACCTGAATCTACAAGAACAATACTGTGTCGCCATACAAGAGTATTTCGATCTGCGACAAATCACTCCGGTAGAAATTATAGAGGAGCAGCATGGCAAATTCAATTCCAGTAAAACACCTAGCTACACATGCTGCACGCTACCTCACCACGCTGTTATTAAATGCGATAGTCTCACAACTAAGTACCGTGTTGTGTTTGACGCATCGGCGGTTACTTCCAGCGGACAATCTCTTAACGATTTACTCTGCAAAGGACCAACAGTGAGAATGATTTAGCTGCGATAATACTAAACTAGCGACTACACGAATTCATTGTCACAGAAGACGTCGAGAAAATGTATCGATGTATTGACATGAATCAGGAAGATTCCGAATACCAGTGAATACTTTGGCGGAATCAGCTCGGCCAAATTCAAGAGTTTCGTCTAACCACTGTGACTTTTGGAACCACCTGCGCTCCTTACACTGCTATCCGCGTAATCCACCAGTTAGCGGAGGATGAAGCTGAAAAGTATCCGTTGGCTCGTAAAAAGTATCGTGCTGATGAAAGAGATGTACGTTGACGATATATTTATGGGAGGCGGTTGAATCGACCATGTCATGGATGTTTGTAATTAGACATAACACGCACTGAAGACGGATGGGTTTAAGTTGCACAAATGGGCGGCAAACAATTCAACATTATTGAAAGGCATTCCACTCGAACATCAAACTAGTGCAACTGCTCTTCAGGTAAACAGCTATGAGCTGATTAAAACATTAGGCATGACACATTTCATTATCAACTCAATTTCGACTTGCCATTGAAAGGAATCACTAAGCGGTCGGTGCTATCTACAATTGCAAAGCTATTTGATCCTTTAGGTCTCATTACTCCCGTCATAGTTGCAGCCAAGATTTTCTTTAAACACCTCTGGACGATCAATCTAGAATTGGATACAGAATTATCTCCTGAACTTTGTGACGCGTGGTGCCGTATAGTGGCAGATCTATCAACCGTGAATAAAATCCAATTTCACCGATGGCTTCAATTTTCACCCACCACAAACAAGCAGTTTGAAATCCATGCATCAATAGTTTATCTGCGTGCTCAAACTGGACGCGAAGACTTTTGTACCAATATTTTTTGTTTTTATGGCAGATAGAACCAAACTCAGGGGATTCCCCTTATTCATGCAAAGCATTCATTGGTTTATAAGGGAAAAGGTTAGTGGGAAGGGGAAAAGTGGGAGTAGTGTTGATTTACACCCCTTTTAAAATCATCGACATTATAAGTGGGTAGGAAAACATGCGCAGGGAGACTATTCCACAACTGCGCGACCGAAAAATGAATTCTCGCGGTAGTGGGTAGTGCGTTGGAACGGGATCGAGACGTAAAAGGGGTGCAGCACTCTGGAAGGCCGAGTAGATCTGTTGAATGCCTGAACTGAAGGAATCAGGCTGGCTACTTCAGAGGAACAATTACCATTAAAGTATCGGTAAAATAAGGTTACACACCCCACATCCCGGCGACATCCCAAGGTTTCAATAGAGCTGGATACCCTACTGTCCCCTATAAGTTTTATCGACGTTGTATACGGTCCAGAAGCTGAAGATATGTTTTCGAAGCTCCCGACCAAATATGCGAGTTGTACTCCATTTTCGGACGGATATAAGTGGTGTAGACACAACCAAGGTCAGTTGGAGTGAAGTATTTCTTACACCGTTTTAAAAAGCCTAAGCACTTGGCTGCTTCTTTCGACACATCGTATTGATATGCACAGAACATCAAGAGCCTCATACTCATTAATATCCACACCACCCATATTTAAAGGTGGAAAGTTGTCGCCCGCTAGACGCTTGTGGGTCAACAAACAGCATTGGGTCTTCCGCGCATTAAAATCGACCCGATTCGCTTGACCCCACTCCTGGATGTTGTTGAGGTCAGATTGGAGTGTGTCATTCATAATTCTGCGTTTTCTATTGATCTCCAGAATAGAAGGACGCCTGGAGAATGAATATGAATGACAAATGCTGCTGTCATCAGCAAACGAGTAGACGGGGATTAATGTCAATGACAGAAGGTCATTGATAAAAATGAGAAAAAGTGTTGGAGACAGGACCGAACCCTGCGGAACTCCACCATTAATGGAGTGCTCTTCGGAAGCAAAGCCGTCTATCACAACACGAATAGAACGGCCGCTGAGGAAACTCGATATCCATCGAGTGAATGTATTACCGACACCATAAGCAGCCAGTTTAGACACGAGTGCTTTATGCCACACCCGGTCAAATGCCTTGGAGATATCTAAAGCAACAACCGTACTCTCACTGAATTGTTGAACACAACTATTCCACCGCTCAGTGAGAAACGCCATAAAATCACCTGTAGAGCGGTGAGCACGGAAACCGTACTGGTGATCACTGACCAATCGGTTGCTCTCCAGATACCACATCAAGTTAAAATTAATAATGCTCTCCATAACTTTGGAGAGTATTGAACAGATTGCTATGGGCCGGTAATTGGCAGGATTCGTAGCCTCACCTTTTTAGGGAACTGGCTTCACATTGGCAATCTTCCAGGAAGTAGGAAAAACTCCTGAAGTAAATGATAAATCAAAGAGATTTTTCAAAGAGCACATTCTTACCACGTGAGCTGAAATGCCATCCGGTCCCGATGATTTATTGTCGTTGAGGTTTACAAGCACTCTTTTAACAGCCCGCGTGCAAAAGTGCATCTCAGGCATAATATGAGACACACAATCGATCACGGGTAGTGGTTGACTACTCTCAGGAAGAGAGCAGTTTTCAGCAAACATTTTTGCTAATAAGTTGCCTTATCAACCGAGTGAGTGAAGATCTGATCATCCTTGAGGAGAGTTGGAATAGACGATCGCGTATGATTCTTCACTCTCCCTACGAACGACCAAAAGTTCTTACTACCCTTATGGTATTCAAGAACTCTGCGTCTAAGGTGCTGTTCGTAGAGAACTTTTTCGCGCTTTGGAGTGGCATTGCACCTATTTCTGGCCTCGTTTTGTTTAAACGCCAATTTCTAAATGCTTCCTCCTTTGACCTGACTGCTTGTCCGCAAGTCGTATTAAACCAGGAATGGTCTTTTGGTTTAATGTAAATTCTTTTATTGGGTATGAAAGACCTCATAACAAATAAAATTATATATTATACCAATCTTGCTGCAGCATTTATGTTTCTATCTCTGAAACACAATTGCCAATTAAAACGGCTGAAAAAGCAGTTCAGCGCATCCCAATTAGCCTTCTCATAAAGCCACACTGTCCGCTTCGGAGCTGGCTGGTGAGAGGATTTAAGACTAGAATATGGGAAGGTAGCAGAAATTGTAGCGTGGTCCGAATTACCAAGAGGTGCAAGAACATTCACATCATGGATTATCGTGAATTAATACGTGATAGAAAGCAGAGACCAAACCAAATTTGGAACTGGAATTGTCATAAAAGTGGGCATCGATTTCAAGACTGTATTAGCGAACGTGGTATGTTTTGTTACGGCTGTGGTACGGCCAATGTAAATAACCCCATTTTAAGAACTGTAATAATCCAAAAAACTCGTTAGCGCGTGCACTGAAAAGTGCACCCAGACCATAAAAATCAGCAGCCACAACCAAACACCGGACTACAACTACCAACCAGTAAAATACTACAAAAACCCCTGAAAATTCAAAATCAGCTAGGTCTAACACTCCAACTCTAACACTTCCTCTTCACTCTAATATATCCAACTCTTTTCACACCCATTTAGCCCATTATTACAACATACGGAAGTGTATCTGAATTATGTATTGCATATATATACTGTATACTGAATTCCCTTCTAGAACAAATACACAATCGAGTTCGAGGAGCGTAGATTCTGGAATACAGTTAAACTTAATAAGGAAAATTTTATTAATTCAATATTCGATAAGCCAGAATTGAAACTCTTTGAAGATTTGATAATCGCATTATTAGATTAGGGGCCTTCATTAGTTGTATATGTATATAGCCTTCATTGCAATAAAACGACACGAGATTTTTTAATCTTCAGAAGCTCTCTATAAAAAAATTTCTTCTAGTGTTCACACTGCAGATGGTAATAAACAGTTTTTCACAGAATTTATACTTGGGGATTTATTTTTAGAAATCGTTCGGACTTCTACCTGATAATCTCCTTGATGAAATCACCCACTCGAAGGATGAGAATTCATTATCTCTTGCTTAGCAAACTTCTCTTAAGAGCGTCAAAAGTTTGTTTCCATTTCCCATCTCAGGCATATTATCAATGTTGGGGATAGTAAGTCAATCAAACAGCGTCATTTTCCCGTTCCTCCGGTGGTAGAAAAGCCAGAAAAGCTGATTTATTCTGAATTAGGCAACATTTTACAACTTGGAATTATTGAGAAATCCGAAAGCAGTTGGTCTTAATATAGAGGGAATTTTAAGTCGACTTTCAAAAGCGGAATATATAACTAGCTCGTTTTTTGTTTTTTGTAAATTCCTAAACTAAAAATGTTTTTGTAAATTCCTTTGATATTTTATCCAGTGGTAATATGCCCTTTACATTACCTGGGAAAACGTTATACTAGTTCGAAGTGGATAAAGTTATTCCAGTAATGTTTCTCTCAATGTCCCGCCTGATGGATGAGGGTTTTCCGTATCCCCGATCTTTGAAACAGCTGCAACGATTTTTAAGTCTAACGGGTTGGTATAAGAAATTTATTCCAAACTTTGCCTCAATCACAACAACTCTGAGCAGCTATTGAAAGGTAACCGCAAATTTGTTTGGTCTAATGAAGCTCAAGTGGCGTTTTAATAAATTGAAGGTGACAGTAATCCTGAGCGGTGTCAAAGTCGATCGTGATTTCTCTGAGCTCCTCGGGTTTTGTAGAAGCTTGTGGTTTAAGATCAATATAAATAATTAAAGAGTATCAAAAGTTTATTACGAAGCATCCTGCGTAACGCGTAATCAAAATTCACCAAAGCATAAACAGTTTATAGGAGCGTACACATTTAAATTAATTAAAGATAGTGACATTTACTAATCTAGTGCGAAAGAGAATGTCTTGTGCTCACTGTAACGAAACTCTCCCAGCAACGGGCGAATTCGTCTGTTGTCGTCTTGTTAGAAATGTCAAAATTGCAGACAGAAGGCAAAATCCGCTTCGCCTGCATTTGATCTAAAACCGGCTCAAAAGCAATTGCGTTGTTCGAATGGGGAGAAGGAAGAGGAAAGCAAACGATACCGCGCTGACACTTTCTCTCACTTACTTCACTACAGAGCGACGTTTCTTCAGGACAAAAAGATGTTTCAGAACTCAAATCTGATTTAAAGGAAATCAGATCTGTTTGTACACCAAACAAAATAAATTAGCTCGAGAAACGCACTCTTCTGCCCACAGTGCAAAATAAAAACGACAAAGAAAATTTTTAGCTACGGCAGCATTGTTGTTGCGGTCGCTCCCTGTTGTGCGCGTTTATTACTGCATTTTTGAATTGCGAGCAGATGAGCGGTGCTTTTAGAAGAAGACTATTCTTGACATTGTTTTTGTTGTTGTATTATTACTCCACTTTGTGGAAAACTACCGGTGTATGGTTCAACCGAAATAAATCTGTAACATGGAATTTTAGTGTGAATTAGTAAAAGCAAACGTGAATATCAAAATCTTTGCAGTCCGGATTTTATTTATATTTAAACATAACAGTCATTGCACTCCGTGCACAAACAATTGGTGCCTCCTGTGAGGATTGAACTCACTAACTCTAAAATTAGTACCGACGAGTACAAGACATTTCTCCAGATGGGAAGGCTGAAGATCTGGTGAGACTGCAGGGCGATATTCTCAAGCGCGTTCAAAACACGGTGAGAAACCATAAGAAGGACTCCGCAGACCGTCGTACCAAAATTTACTTTGAGATCCGTCTGACAAGATTGGAACAGTTGGTTCTACATAGATCCTATTCCAACATCGAAGATGTATTTTTCCGAAGACATCGCAGATAAGTTTGAGGAGGAGTCTCTTCACGCGGTTTCCATAATTACAGAAGTCTATCAGGCCAAATTTCCTCCGGAAACAGTAAACACCAAAAATATTTTACCCACGACTGAACCAGCGCCAAATCAAGCAAACAGAAATGCCGCATTAATTTTTTGGTCGCAAAATTGCCGCATGAAACACATCAATTGTGGGAGCAAGAATTGGGCAATTCCCTTAGTATTCCTTCCAGCAATTCGCTAAATTTATTGAGGTCCGATATAGAATACTTGAAGCCATAGAGTTCCAGCATAATATCAAGGCTCCAAACCACGCTGACCCAATGAAGACAAGCAGCTCGCTTTATTCCAAAGCCTCAAGTAAGGCTCTACGTCGATATCATAAAATCAACCACATGATGAATTCACAAACCAATCTTGTAGCAGGGTGACCTG
Organism: Sicus ferrugineus; assembly: GCA_922984085.1. Lineage (NCBI taxonomy): Eukaryota > Metazoa > Arthropoda > Insecta > Diptera > Conopidae > Sicus > Sicus ferrugineus. Next base: position 40,076,007 of record OV277349.1, read on the forward strand.
GAAGCAGAGGAGATATATTATACGGCGGTGTCCAGCATTCCTTGCAATGGATTCTTTTGAACGCAAATCTGTAGTGGACAGGTCAAAGCTGTGCATAAACTCTTTGAGCTCAACACATACAGTTTCAGCATGTCTCAGCTCTAAAAATTGTAACAATGTGGAAAACGTCACCACACTCTAATTCATTTTCCGCAGGACCAATCTCCGAAACCAGTCAACTCGGCGTCGTCGAGTAACCTGACAGCAACGTCGAAATCGTTTATTCCGAGTTCATCAACATCAGCAAAGGGCAGCATGATTCATCATGTTGCTGTTGTCCATCTCACAATCTGGGAATGGTAAATCATGCTCCAAATTTTACATCGAGGGCAGAAGTTTTATTGCCTACAGCATTAATCAACGGCATCACTTCTACGAAGCAGCCCTTCATCTTACGCGCATTGATCGATCAAGGCTCCACCGTAGCACTTATTAGCGAAAGAGCGGTACATTCGTTAAAATTAAACCGCATTTCAAGCATTTCATCAATCAGTTTGGCTAACGGCCTGCGCACCTATGGTAACCACGTCACAAGCATTACTATTCGAGTACACACTGATGACCAATACGAACTCAGTGTCGCCACGATCGTGAAAACTGTTACCGCAAATCTACCATCCAGACACATCAAACATCATAGCTGGTTACATGTCCATGGTTTGCAGCTTGCCAATCCGAAATTTTATCGTTCGTCAACCATCGATCTGTTGTAAGGAGCAGATGTACTGGGAAAAATTCTAATGTGAGGTATACGAAGAGGAGGTCCTAATAAACCAGTAGCACAGCAAAGCAGGCTAGGATGGATCGTGTTTGGAGAGGCTTTCGAAGCTTCTATCGAATCTAAACTTTCGAGCTCCACCAACCATGTTCAGGTTTCTTTGCAACAGCTCGATAGCACTTGTGAAACAGTTTTATACACTGGAAAGTGTGCCGACCAAACGTCGATATACACTAGAGGATAAGTGGTGTGAGGAATTCTTCCAACACACCCACACCCGGCAACCTAACGGCAAGTATACTAATCGATTATCTTTCAAATCGATACTTCACCCGAATCTCGTTTTAGGTAAGTCTAAGCAGATAGCTTTAAATAGATTCTACTCGTCTGAACGCAAACTTAGTCGAGACCTGAATCTACAAGAACAATACTGTGTCGTCATACAAGAGTATTTCGATCTGCGACAAATCACTCCGGTAGAAATTATAGAGGAGCAGCATGGCAAATTCAATTCCAGTAAAACACCTAGCTACACATGCTGCACGCTACCTCACCATTGTTATTAAATGCGATAGTAGTACCGTGTTGTACTACTAAGTACCGTGTTGTGTTTGACGCATCGGCGGTTACTTCCAGCGGACAATCTCTTAACGATTTACTCTGCAAAGGACCAACAGTGAGAATGATTTAGCTGCGATAATACTAAACTAGCGACTACACGAATTCATTGTCACAGAAGACGTCGAGAAAATGTATCGATGTATTGACATGAATCAGGAAGATTCCGAATACCAGTGAATACTTTGGCGGAATCAGCTCGTCCAAATTCAAGAGTTTCGTCTAACCACTGTGACTTTTGGAACCACCTGCGCTCCTTACACTGCTATCCGCGTAATCCACCAGTTAGCGGAGGATGAAGCTGAAAAGTATCCGTTGGCTCGTAAAAAGTATCGTGCTGATGAAAGAGATGTACGTTGACGATATATTTATGGGAGGCGGTTGAATCGATTATGTCATGGATGTTTGTAATTAGACACAACACGCACTGAAGACGGCTGGGTTTAAGTTGCACAAATGGGCGGCAAACAATTCAACATTATTGAAAGGCATTCCACTCGAACATCAAACTAGTGCAACTGATCTTCAGGTAAACAGCTATGAGCTGATTAAAACATTAGGCATGTATTGGCAGCGGTGCAACGACACATTTCATTATCAACTCAATTTCGACTTGCCATTGAAAGGAATCACTAAGCGGTCGGTGCTATCTACAATTGCAAAGCTATTTGATCCTTTAGGTCTCATTAATCCCGTCATAGTTGCAGCCAAGATTTTCTTTAAACACCTCTGGACGATCAATCTAGAATGGGATACAGAATTATCTCCTGAACTTTGTGACGCGTGGTGCCGTATAGTGGCAGATCTATCAACCGTGAATAAAATCCAATTTCACCGATGGCTTCAATTTTCACCCACCACAAACAAGCAGTTTGAAATCCATGCATCAATAGTTTATCTGCGTGCTCAAACTGGACGCGAAGACTTTTGTACCAATATTTGTTGTTTTTATGGCAGATAGAACCAAACTCAGGGGATTCCCCTTATTCATGCAAAGCATTCATTGGTTTATAAGGGAAAAGGTTAGTGGGAAGGGGAAAAGTGGGAGTAGTGTTGATTTACACCCCTTTTAAAATCATCGACGTTATAAGTGGGTAGGAAAACATGCGCAGGGAGACTATTCCACAACTTAACTGCGCGACCGAAAAATGAATTCTCGCGGTAGTGGGTAGTGCGTTGGAACGGGATCGAGACGTAAAAGGGGTGCAGCACTCTGGAAAGCCGAGTAGATCTGTTGAATGCCTGAACTGAAGGAATCAGGCTGGCTGCTTCAGAGGAACAATTACCATTAAAGTATCGGTAAAATAAGGTTACACACCCCACATCCCGGCGACATCCCAAGGTTTCAATAGAGCTGGATACCCTACTGTCCCCTATAAGTTTTATCGACGTTGTATACGGTCCAGAAGCTGAAGATATGTTTTCGAAGCTACCGACCAAATATGCGAGTTGTACTCCATTTTCGGACGGATATAAGTGGTGTAGACACAACCAAGGTCAGTTGGAGTGAAGTATTTCTTACACCGTTTTAAAAAGCCTAAGCACTTGGCTGTGTCTTTCGACACATCAAAAATGTGATCGTTCGAACGAAGATCGCATTGTATTATTATGCACAGAACATCAAGAGCCTCATACTCATTAATATCCACACCACCCATATTTAAAGGTGGAAAGTTGTCGCCCGCTAGACGCTTGTGGGTCAACAAACAGCATTGGGTCTTCCGCGCATTAAAATCGACCCGATTCGCTTGACCCCACTCCTGGATGTTGTTGAGGTCAGATTGGAGTGTGTCATTCATAATTCTGCGTTTTCTATTGATCTCCAGAATAGAAGGGCGCCTGGAGAATGAATATGAATGACAAATGCTGCTGTCATCAGCAAACGAGTAGACGGGGATTAATGTCCATGACAGAAGGTCATTGATAAAAATGAGAAAAAGTGTTGGAGACAGGACCGAACCCTTCGGAACTCCAGCATTAATGGAATGCTTTTCGGAAGCAAAGCCGTCTATTACAACCCGAATAGAACGGCCGCTGAGGAAACTCGATATCCATCGAGTGAATGTATTACCGACACCATAAGCAGCCAGTTTAGACACGCGTGCTTTATGCCACACCCGGTCAAATGCCTTGGAGATATCCAAAACAACAACCTTACTCTCACCGAATAGGTGAACACAACTGATCCACCGCTTAGTGAGAAACGCCATCAAATCGCCTGTGGAGCGGTGAGCACGGAAACCGTACTGGCGATCACTGACCAATTGGTTGCTCTCCAGATACCTCATAGAGTTAAAATTTATAATGCTCTCCATAACTTTGGAGAGTATCGAAAAATTGGCAGGATTCGTAGCCTCACCTTTTTTGGGAACTGGCTGCACATTGGCAATCTTCCAGGAAGTAAGAAAAACTCCTGAAGTAAATGATAAATTAAAGAGATTGCGCAATGCGCGAGCCAGTGTTGAGGCGCACTTTCTCAACACATGGGCTGAAATGCCATCCGGTCCCGAGGATCTATTGACGTTAAGGTTTACAAGCACTCTTTTAACAGCCCGCGTGCGAAAGTGCATCTCAGGCATAATATGAGACACACCATCGATCACGGGTAGTGGTTGGCTACTCTCAGGAAGAGAGCAGTTTTCAGCAAACACTTTGGCCAATAAGTTTGCCTTATCAAACGAGTGAGTGAAGATCTGATCATACTTGAGGAGAGTTGGAATAGACGATCGCGTCTGATTCTTCACTCTCCCCACGAACGACCAAAAGTTCTTACTACCCTTATGTTATTCAAGAACCAGTAATGGTCTTTTGGTTTAATGGAAATTCTTTTATTGGGTATGAAAGACCTCATACCAAATAAAATTATATTTTATACCAATTTTGCTGCAGTATTTATGTTTCTCTCTCTGAAACACAATTGCCAATTAAAACGGCTGAAAAGGCAGTTCAGCGCATCCCAATTAGCCTTCTCATAAAGCCACACTGTCCGCTTCGGAGCTGGCTGGTGAGCGGATTGAAGACTAGAATATGGGAAGGTAGCAGAGATTGTAGCGTGGTCCGAATTAACAAGTGCTGCAAGAACATTTACATCATACTTGCTGTGATGTGAAGTTAGAAAAAGGTCCAGAATGTTTTGGTTTTGCCCTTCAACGCAGGGAAAGTGCGTTGGTTCCTTCACTAATTGAGTCAAATTATTAGACTCAGCAAATAACTCAACATACAAACCCTCGGGTGTCGTCTGACTCGAATGACGTAGCCAATTGGAATTACGAACATTGAAATCACCAGCAAAAACCATTTCACTGTTCGGATACGATTCCATAATTTTAGAAGTCGAATCAGAGTATTACTGTCCAGTTTATCAAAAGTTGGCAGCCTCTCTATACCCGGGCTTCTATAAATGAAGCAGAAGTGCAGGATGTGTGACTGCATTTTGAACTTAACCCATGGAGCTAAATTCGGCATCCGTCGTGCAAAGTTGTTGCTGACACTCACTCTGAGATCACTGCGAATATATAAGGCGAGGCCTCTGTGTGATGAAAACAATGGCAGTAAGTGGTACCCAGGCATGTGAAAATCCAGTGGATCTGCACCCTCAGACATCTGGGTCTCATCCAATGCCATTATATGCGGTTGCTGTGTACAAACATACGCATAGACAGCGAAGAAATTCGCCCTCAAGCTACGCACATTTGTGGAGTCTATTCGAAATTTTGTCATCGCCATCCACTGTAAAGAGGTATAAAGTCAGCTGCACAAGCGGTCAAGCCTACACTGCAGGCAAAGCAAAACGCGACAAGACAAGTGTTATGCCTTTATCTTGCCACGTTTCAGCCCACGCTGCACTCACAGCCGCCTGCACACCTAACGGGACCAGGAAGAAGGAGGGGGAGAAGAAAGAAACGAAATGCTGAGCTTTATTGCGAGGAGCATAAATAAGCCCTTCGCTTGGTTCTCTGCATTCCGTTTGATTGTCTATTTGTGTTATTTCGTTATGTTTTTTATGTATTATTGTTTTCGTGAATTTATTAATGTTTATTATGTTTTAATGCACTGTCTTTCGATCCCAATTTTATTGCACTGTGATTTTTTATTCTTTGTGAAGATATTTGTTTATATCTGTTTATGTTTTTTCCCGCGAGCACACTGAACATTGCACTGCGGTGGGTAGCAGCATCCACCCTCGTCCGCTGTCACGACACTATAATCTATAGTAACGCCAAAACCAACAATTTGCATTCCCCGAGTCGAATTGTGTGCAGCGGTGCTGAGAGTAACTGAACTGGTTAATTGGGTATTCTTATTCATGGATGGCCTTATTCATGCGGACTCAAATATCGATCAGTGGCATCACATTTCAACAAAACTCAGCTGATCATTCGTCACGAGGACTATCTGCGGCTGAATTAAGACATTGCGAGTTATATTGGCATGGTCCGCCGTGGCTAAACAGGATGAATGACTCGTGGCCATGTTCTGATTGGACTTTTTTAAATTAAATAGCTACAGAAGAAGCAGTAAACGTCATCGTGAAGCAACAGGAAACCAAGTTGTTGCATCAATTTTTTCCATTTTCACACTTACGTCGCATAATGGCTTGGTTACTGAGGTTTAAACACAACTGCATGGTTACAAAGGAACAACGCACCTCCGGTCCTCTTACGATAGGAGAGCTCCACATTAGTCTTCAGAAATTAGTTCGCATGGTGCAAGCTGAATGCTTTGCGACAGAAATACCAAGGTTGAAAAACGGCGAAGCAGTATCCTCCAAAAGTCAATTACTCAACTTAAAAGCATTCATTGCTATCCTAGCGATCCTTGCTATCCTATGACGAAAAGCATCCGATGATATTACCAAAGGTTCATCACTTCACAAATTTAGTCATTGAGAACAGTCATATCATCACTCTTCATGGAGGGATACAGCTCACATCAACTTTCATTCGAAAAAGGTTGTGGATTTTGAATGCAACAAAGATCATTAGATCCAAACTTAGAGGATGTGTTCGATGTTTCCGGGTAAGGCCGAAAATTTGTCAACAATTGATGGGAAATTTACCCACATCTAAGGTTACTCCATCTAAACGTCCCTCTCTATCAACGGGAATTGACTACACAGGTGCCATAGTGCTAAAGGCAGCACAGTACAGAGGCTGCACAAAATACAAAGGTTATATCGCTATTTTCATTTGTCTAGCAACTAAGGCGATACGTTTGGAGGCGGTTACGGGAATGACGACAGATCAATTCTTGTGTGCCTTGCGTCGGTTTATTGGAAGGCGAGGTTTACGCCATGATATCGATAGTGACTGCGGGACAAATTTTATTGGTGCAGACAAAATACAGGTATGCTTTTTACCTGTTGTTGTTGTGAGGATTAACCCACAATCTCCTCTGTGGATGTATGCTTTTTACCTGTTGTTGTTGTGAGGATTAATCCACATTCTCCTCTGTGGATGTATGCTTTTTACATGTTGTTGTTGTGGATTATAACACGCATATACTATATATACTACTCTGATGCTTCTCGAGACAAGAAAAATGACATAATAATTAAATTCTTCTCTTAAAAAGCTCAACACCAGCTTACAGAGAAATCCAAAGAAAAAAATTACCACTGGTGCACCGGGAGAATTTAAAGAAGACAATTGTAAAATAATCTTTGTCAATGATCAAGTAGCAGCGTTTAATCGTAGATTGTTATGGATGGCGAAAAAAGTAGCAAAGGACCATGAATTGAAATATGTCTGGGTGCAAGGAGGTCGTATGATTGCAGAAAAATCGGATACGTCGAAATCGGTTGCCATAGTAAATGAAAGTGATTTGAAAAATATTGCTTAAAAAGTAATATAATAATACTCAAATTAAAATAAAATTTTCAAACTTTAAAATCAATATTTTTTTTTATGACAGATGAAACCAAGCTCAGGGGATGCCCCCTATCCATGCACAGCATTTGTTGGTTCCGAAGGGATGACAGGTTAGTGGGAAGGGGGAAAGAGGGATTAGTGACGGTTTACACTTCGCTTGAATGTTTCGAACATTACATCAAAACTTCACAAAGACTTTGAAACTATGGTCAATGGTTTTTTTGGTTGAAACTAAACAAGAAGTCTGCTATGATTGTGACTTTTTCAGTGTAATATCGTTTGAGACAATGCAAATAAAAATTAAACTCTCCAACAACTCTTTCACAATATTTGCGATCTATCACCATCTGGAAATATACTCGAATTCCGCGACGAGTTACGCAGAAGTATAAAACAAACTGAGAAAAGAGAAAACGCCATTATAATTGGTGACTTGAATATCGATTCAAACAAAGACGACAGCCAGACAGCTTCTTACATGGACATGCTTGCATGCCAGGGATTTGAAAACACAAACAACAAGTTTAGCACGAGAGTAGAATTTATACGGCAAACAAGCGCGAACATTGATCATCTCTTTATCAGATGTAAAGGTAGTGATATTTATACGTCAATAATTAGCACGTCAATCTCGGACCACTTTGCTCTTGTCCGATCTCAACAAGTATTAGCATCAATAACAACAACAATAGTAAGAGAGAACGCAATAACCCACGAAACAAGTTGCTTATGAATGAACATAAAGTAAGTACACTGATAAGGTCCTCTGACTGGAGCAATGTTATGAGTCTAGAGAGTGCTGAAGATATTTTTTGTAAAATGTGAAGTAACTTTAATAGCATAATTAATTAGCATAGAAAATCACAATACACCGCAAAAATTAAAAAAGGCCAAGCAATCCATGGATGAATGCTGAACTGCTACAATACTGTACCAACAGAGATAAATTTTATAGAAAATGGATGAAAAAACCCAATGAAAAGCAGCGAGAGATTTAATAGAAATCATATAGGAACACTGTAAATAAAAATATTCTAATTACCAAAACCAAATTTTACAAAAATCAACTTTTCGAGAATCGAACCGACTTGCGAAAGACATGGCAAACGATAAACGAAATCCTAGGAAGGCAAACACTGAATGTTGATGACGTGGTTATCAAAAACATTAAAAATACAGACGCTTTCGAAGTATCTAACAAATTTGCGAAACATTTTTCAGATATAATTTGTAATTCTGTGCACGATTGCAATATTAAAACACTTAATTGTCCCCAAAGCTCAGTAATGAACTTCATTTATGTTAAAGGAGCTAGTGTAACAGAAATCATCAACATAATACGGCACATGAAAACGAAAGGCGCAGTATATGATGGTAACCGACTTGCGAAAGACATGATAAACGAAATTTTAGGAAGGCAAACACAGAATCTTGATGATGAGATTATCAAAAACAAGAAAAATACAGACGATTTTGAAGCATATAACAAATTTGCAAAAAATTTTTCAGATATAATTTGCAATTCTGTACATGATTGCAATATCGAAACATTTATTTATGCCGAAAGTTGAGTAATGAACTTTATTTATGTTGAACGAGCTAATGAAACTGAAATTATCAGCATTATACAGCACATGAAAACGAAAAGCGCAGGATATGATGGTATACATATAAGAGTTAAAGACCTAAAAAACTATGCAGATTTGCTAGCTCCGATAATAACAAAAATAATAAACCTAGGTCTCGAAGAAGAATGCTGGAAATTTCAACACTCCGTCCGATATATTAAAGTGGACCCAAGGAGGATTATAGTAATCATCGACCAATTGCAATAGAGAAAATTGTTGAAAATTGTCTCTCTGCGATAGAGAAAATTGTTGAAGAGATAATCGTAAGAAAGTTAACAAGCTTTATACACAAAGAATAATTAAGTCATAGAGATCAGAATGGTTTCCAAAAAGGGAAAAGCATAAATAAGTTGCTAGTATACTTTTCCAGTACGCTTAATGGAAATCTCAGCAATGGACTACATAGGCTTGTTTCGTTTGTAGATTACAGTAAAGCACTCGATACCCTCGTCCATGATAAACTTATCGTGGACGAAACGCCTAATTGGTTTAAAAATTATTTAAGCTTTAGGGCATATTGTGTCAAAGTGCGAACATGCTCAGCAGAGAAATTAATATTATGTATTTACGATCGAATTTCCGTCATCCCTCGTCAAATTTGTTCTGTTAACAAACCGGTTTCGGCGTGGTGCCATCTTCAGTGTCGTTTTTCGTTCTAAGTGGTTCCGCTGTCTCGTTCGTACTTATATACATGCATTTTCTTTTTTGGGCGTTCTTCTAATTGCTTCTGTATTTATGTTCCTTTTTCTGTAGATTAGTTTTAGGGTTCGAATATCACGTCGGACGCGGTGTTTATTTGTTCATTTATTATTCTGCCGTCAAAAGTTTTATGTTTGTATATTTCCATGTTTTCTAATATGTTTAAACGTTGTCCTTTATGTTGTACGTGTAGTAGCGTGATTGTCTTTTTCATGTTCTGAAGGCATTGTTGAAGATTTTTTAAGTAGAATATATACTTAGTCCTGCTAGTTAAATCAACAATTAATTTTTTGCACTTGGATCTACCCACAGTTTATTTTCAGCGCAAAAGATTTATAATCATTATGCGCGTCATGTAAACTCTGAGGGTAGGCTACCTCTACCTACCCAGTCTACCTCCAAAACATATCCAGATCCTTAATGCATCTAAATGCATTAAGTATTCTGACGGCTTACTTGAATTGTAATCCGCCATATACTTATTATTGGCCTTTGAATGCCTTTTGCTACATTGAACAATGCCACCCCGATGTTTTCTGAACGAAAAGATCATCATAGATAATATCAGTAAGCAGCTCCAGTTCTATATTGGTTGTTTTCAACATTGCATCCCAAGACAAACCTGGAGCTGTGTAGTACTGGCAGGGATCCAGATTGTAAATACTTTTGCAGGCATTTCCGAAATTTTCAGAAATGTTTGCCAAAATAAGTACATTTGTTTTCAGATAGAGGATCATGTAATCATTCAAAGTTTGACAATTGAAAACTTGCCAAACTCTTTGAGCATGTGAAGAGTATCTACCAGATACTCTTTTATCATACTTTTTTGTATCGTAGGTCAGTAGATGGCGTTTTAATCACCTACTAGAAGTGTGAGGTATTGTAGTATTTGGCACTGGAACCAACTACTAATGTAAATGTAAAAGTAAATTCCCTATTCGCACTTGAACTAAATATAATACAAATTATTACAATGAGTGGCACAATGAGTTCCGTTTTGATAATGACTTTATTATTGAATTTAGAGCTTATATATAGGAAGTTTGCTTAAAAAAGTTAATAAAGACTGTGAGGAAAAGTTCACCCAAAATGTTCAGCTTTTTTCAGAATTTGCCTCTTGCCTGGCCCACAGTCAGTAGTAGACACAAACTTCTCAATGTTCTCGCGATTGTTTTTAATATCATAAATTGTGGAACATCCTACGCCATACTCAATTGATAACTTAGTAAAAGATTCATTACGACTTATCCTGTCCAAAATCTCACTTTTATCTTTAATTGTTAATATTTTGTGCTTCCGCATTTGGGTTTGCGAAGCAATCGACAGCAATACGTGACCTCCCGCGACACAATCAAAATCAAACTGAGACGACACGCCTCTAGCAGCACGTCACGGTGCCGCGAACACGTTGCAGCTTGTTCAACCATACATTAACGAAGTTTTACCGTAATACGTACGAACATATTTGGAATGTCGGATTACGGGGCGTGCCGGGGTGATGCCTAAACTACATAAGTTTAGTATGTAGTTTCTCTAGTCTTATTGAATGAATGTATAATTATTTCGTTCTATCAGGAACTTTATTTGTTGGGATATATTGTTAGAATAAAAATTGCAATTTAATAAAAAGGAAATACTTATTGAATTGTATTATTTGCATTCTTGTTAGATACCCAAAAGCGCAAGTAGCTTCAGCAATAAGGACATTTCATGTGTAAACTGCGGGACCTTGACAACAACAATTTGGAGAAGAAATTTGTTTGGAGAAATGGTATGTAATGCTTGTGGTTTGTATTTCAAACTCCATGGTGTTAACCGACCGCATTCTATGAGACGTGACACTATACATACTCGTCGCAGACGACCAAGGGAAAGTGAAAAATCGAGAAAAAGAGGTATGTAATTAATTGTAAGATATTCCGTATAATTTCACACATCTTTTCTATGATACGAACTGTCTATTTTGAAAGTTGCTTAATTCCATTTTGCAAAAAATTAAGCGAGCTGATATTTACAATTCTACATTCCTCTGTAGTACTTTTCCTACATTCCTACGTTATATTTTCATTCTGAAACAAATTGTAACCAATATACATTATTTAAAACCACTAACCGCTGGTTAATAAAATGATAAAAATTTTTATTTTGAGAGCGGATTCATCCCCATTTAAGAGATTCATGGATGTAGAGTATATTAGTGAAATCTTACAAGGTAAGCAGAGTACCCGTCCTTGACCCATCTTCTCTTTTTCAAAGAGGCATTTATGTTCTTACTAATTTTTCATGGGTAATTTGTTATATATGTATATTTATTTTTATTATTATTTCATTATTAGCTCAACACAATATTACATTATATTATCTTTAATTTTTAAGGGCTTTCGCTGCACGGTTTACTAAATTTAAGATATTAGTTTAATATTGACATTCTTAAACTCAGTTTAAATATAACCTAAGAAAGGTATGATATAACTCCGTAATTATTAGTATGATAACAACTTCAATTCACAATTATTAGTATGATAACTATATATATATATATATATATATATATATATATATATAATCAATAGACGAAAGCGAGCTCGATGCACTGATGAGTCAAGACGGCGGGTAGCTACTCCATCGCCTCAAATCGCAGCGTCGGCGTTCGTCAGCGTCAGCAATGAGCGCGCCAGGCTAGAGCCTGAAGTGAATCAGATGACTGTCGCCGATCGTTATCGTACACCGCGATGAGCAACAATGTTGGATGCCGGAAATGAAAAAGAAACCGAATTTGCGCTAATTTTCGTTCAGCGACTCGCGGCTTCGATGCTTGTGGGGACCACCAGGTCCGCCACAATACTCCCCCCCAATAACGCATTTGCGATACCAAAAATCTCGCTGGAATCTTAACATGCCGGCCGCTTCTCGTCTTCTTCTCTGCGCCCTCTGGTCTTGAAGTCGTCGGTTTCGCCTTCTCGCTGTTGTCGCTAGTGGTGTACGCAGCTTTCAACCTGTCGATGGCGATCTTCGCAGCTTTTCCGCGTAGCCTTAGCGTAAAATATTTCTCGCTGTGCTTAAGGATGCGGAAGAGGCCCTCGTAACGTGGCTGTAACGGTCGCTGGACTTTGTCGATCCTCACGAAGGCGTGTGAGCACGTAATGACTTCTGGTTGGATGAAGACTCTCGTGGTGTCGTGATGCGCGGCTGGGACTGGCGCTACCTTCGCCATTCTGCGTTTCAAATCCTTTACGAATTCGGACTCCGAAATTTTCGATGGCGTGGGCATCAGGAACTAGCCTGGTAACCGGAGCGTCGTACCATAAACGAACTCCGCTGGTGTCGCTGCGATGTCTTCTTTGAATGTGGCGCGCAGCCCAAGCAGCACGAGTGCTAATATTTCGCTCCACTCGTCATGCTTGTAGCAGGTTATCGCTGTCTTCAATGTCCTGTGCCAGCGCTCGATCATCCCGTTCGCTTGCAGATGATATGGTGTCGTTCTATAATGCCGAGCATCTCATTTAACTGCCGGAAAAGCTCGGATTCGAACTGCCGTCCGAGATCGGTTGAAATCCTCACCGGGATACCGAATTTCGCGAACCAGCCCGAGATGAGGTTCTTCGCTACGCTCTCCGGTGATATGTCGGTAAGCGGAATTGCCTCCGGCCACCTGGCGAATCTGTCGATTAAGGTGAGGCAGTAGAGGTATCCTTCGGACGCTGGCAGCGGCCCAATTAAGTCAATATTCTGGTGCTCGAATCGCTAATCTGGGCCTTCGTATCTGCCCACTTCCGCACGGTTATGACGCTGCACTTTGCTTTGCTGGCACGGGCCGCAGCAGCGGACGAACTCTCGTATGTCCTTGCTCTTGCCTGGCCACACAAAACGTTGTTTCACGAGTTCAATGGTTGCTTTCGCGCCCGGGTGCGCTAGTCCATGTATCTTTTCCATGACCGATTTCTGCATCGGGAGGGTACCCAAGGTCGGATCTTACCGTGGGCTACGTCGCAGACTAATGTCGTATTTGATTGCGGAAGTGTGAGGGGCTGAAGCTGCAGTGTTGACGTTGGTTTCGTCGCTCCGGACCAATCCGAAATTTCTGCGCCGCGCCGCTGTTCCTTCGCGAGCTCTTCGTAGTCGATGCTGCGTAGTCGATGCTGCGTAGTCGATGCTGTAGTCGATGCGTAAGTGATCGACTGGGCTCGTGATAATGCATCGGCCACCTCGTTATCTCGTCCCGCGTGTCGGATATCTGTCGTGAACTGACCGATGTAATCCAGCTGGCGGGCCTGTCGCGGCGCTGCACGCTCCGAGCTCTGCTTGAAGGCGAACGTCAAGGGCTTGTGGTCCGTAAAAACTGTAAACTGCCTGCCCTCAACCATATGTTTAAAATGTCGCACCGCCTGGTAGATTGCCGTCAATTCTCGATCGTAGGTGCTGTATTTTCGCTGGGCGTCAGTCAGCTTTTTTGAGTAGAACCCCAACGGTTGCAACTCGTTGCCCACTTGCTGCTGTAGGACTGCCCCAAAGGCTGTATCCGACGCGTCGACATTTAAGCATAAAGTCGCATTCGGCGCGGGGTGGAACAACATGGTCGCCTGAGACAACGCTTTCTTGCACCTCTCGAAAGCGTCTACCGCTTCGGATGTCCAATCGATCCGCGTAACGTCGTTTTTTCGGTTGCCGCACATCAAACTCTGCAGGATCTAGCTTTCCACCGCACGCGGGATGAACCGACGGTAGAAGTTAATCATGCCGAGAACGCGTTTCAGTTCGCGGGCCGTCGCTGGTCTCTTGAAGTCGTTGATCGCTTTTACCTTCTCATCGTTCGGTAGTATACCTTCGCTGGAGACCGTGTGACCTAAAAATTTTACCGTCGTTTGCCCGAGGACGCACTTCGCCAAAGTTATCGTGAGTCCGTTTTCGCGCAGTAGCTGGAAAATCCGCCGCAGGTGCCGCTCATGCTTCTGCAAAGACTCGGACGCGACGCAAATGTCGTCGATGTAAACGAATGCGTATGCCGTCTCGCCTGCCAACAAATTATCTATGTGGCGCTGGAAGGTTTGCGCCGCATTTCGCAACCCGAAGGTCATATATTTAAATTGATACAACTCGAAAGGCGTCGTAATAGCCGATTTAGGGACGTCACTGGGCTCGATTGGGATCTGGTGATAAGCGCGCTGCTTATCAATGGTGGAGAAAACTCGCTTTCCGTACAAAATATGTGTGAAATCCTGGAAGTACGGCATTGGGTAGCGATCGGGAACGGTGATCGCGTTGAGCGCTCGGTAGTCACCGCATGGTCGCCAGGAACCGTCGGGTTTCCTTACCATGTGTAAAGGACTCGCCCAACTGCTGTCAGATGCCTCGCAAATTCTATTTTCTAACAAATAGCGGAATTCTTCCCGCGCCGCTTCGAGTTTCTCCGGAGACAGGCGCCGGGGGCGCGCGTAAACCGGAGGTCCTTGCGTGACTATGTGATGCGTGACGTCCGCTTTGCTCGCTCCGCTTAAGGTTCGCATCACGGTAATGTCGCGGAACTCTCGAACCAAACTGGAGAAAGGTGCGTTGTCGCTAACTGTAGAAATGCTTTCCGTTACGTCCGCCGGTGAACCGCTGCATTCCAGTTTTGTCACCCTGTCGATCAGTTTGTCGTTCTTCGCATCCACCAACAACCCTTAGTGCTTCAGGAAATCCATCCCTAATATCGGGGCTTTGACCTTCGCTATTATAAATTCCCATGTAAATTTTCGTCGCAACCCGAGATCGAGCCCGATTCGCTTCCGGCCGTACGAAAGAATGGGCGTTCCGTTCGCTGCGTAAAGTTGGTAAGAATCGGGTCAATCGAGCAGCTCGTGCTGCGTTGGTGGTAATACGGAGACGTCGGCACCCGTGTCTACGAGGAATCGCTTCTTCGTCGCTGCGTCCATTACGTAGACTCGGTTAACTACGCTCGCTTCACGAGCCCCCGCTGGCGGAATATGGGGCACTCAGTTTTTTTGGCGGGGCAAATTTTGGGTCGCGTGCTTTGCGAAATCGCACGGAGGCCTGCATAGCTTCGCGCGCTCTCCGTGGACGTGATGATACCAACAGATGACTCGTCCCCGGTTGAGATCGTCGTCGCGACGTTGCTCATGCGCCGACGATGTGCGCGAGGGGACCTGTGATTCCGGTTTCGGTACGTCACCGTCTTCGGTGATTGCGGCGCCCTGCCACGGCCACCGCAATAGAGCCCGACATCTTCGTGCGCCGCTGGCAGCCCAACTCGTCGCAGGTCGGTCACAAACGATGTCGGCACGCGTCGTTCGCGAACGTTGAGCGAATCAAGTGCTGACTCGATGCGCTGCACTCGCTGCTGGATGTTGTCAGCTGAACGCGCCGCTTGCATAAGCGATGCGGATTCGCTACCGGGCTCGCTGGCTACTTCGGCGATCTTGTCCGCGAGATTCGCCTTCTCCTCTAACGCTCCGCTGGACGCCTGTAGGATCGCACGGATGTGTCGTGGGAGACGGTTCATCCACATGCTGTCATTAACCGCCGCATTTCGCCGAGTAACTGAGAGGGTCGCCTGCCGTCCAGCTCGACCCGTGAGAGCAATATCTTCAGCTTTTGCTGCTCCGAAGCCCCAAACTGCTCCAGTAAGCGCTTCCTAAGATTCGCGTAGCGTTCTCGGGCTGGTGGCTGCGTAACCGCGTCGTACACCTGCTCAGGGATCCGACTCTCCATGGCGCCGACCACTATTGAAGCGCGCCACGTCCGAGGGAATGCGCGCAGTTGCGAATTGCGCCTCCACTTGCGCGAACCAGACCTCTGGGTTCGTCTGCCAGAAGGGAGGAACTCTTATGTAAGTCGTATACCCCGTCGCTCGCTGGTGGTGGCTCCAAAATACCTGCGTTGGTCGCTGTCGCTCAGGCCGGGGCTCCTGAGTCGGTGTCCGCTGCGGCCTCCGCGGTGGCCGTGTTCGTCGCCGAGCTCGCCGCCGCTGAGTCATCATTTACTTCTGACATTGTCCGTGCCCGGTTTGTTCCTTCACAATTCGTAAAATTATCGCAATAATTAAGAGCGCGACGCACTGCCCTACAGCGTTTACTGTGTCGTGTAAGAAGCAGCGATCGCTACTTATAGTGTTGGCAGCATATCCCAGAGGGAATGCCACCACCACCACTGCAGAATGTATTTCGCCGCGAAATATAAAACAGTCACCGAAAACAAACCGATGGTCACGTAGTTCCACATTGTTGCAATGCTCTCACGATGCATCGCGATGGGCCTTATAAACAACCCTCCCTACGTCAGCGCTAACGATAGGAGAGCTGCGCCGGCCAGCGCTCGCATGCTGACGCGGCGTCTTTATAGTACAATAGACGAAAGCGAGCTCGATGCACTGATGAGTCAAGACGGCGGGTAGCTACTCCATCGCCTCAAATCGCAGCGTCGGCGTTCGTCAGCGTCAGCAATGAGCGCGCCAGGCTAGAGCCTGAAGTGAATCAGATGACTGTCGCCGATCGTTATCGTACACCGCGATGAGCAACAATGTTGGATGCCGGAAATGAAAAAGAAACCGAATTTGCGCTAATTTGCGTTCAGCGACTCGCGGCTTCGATGCTTGTGGGGACCACCAGGTCCGCCACAATACTCCCCCCCAATAACGCATTTGCGATACCAAAAATCTCGCTGGAATCTTAACATGCCGGCCGCTTCTCGTCTTCTTCTCTGCGCCCTCTGGTCTTGAAGTCGTCGGTTTCGCCTTCTCGCTGTTGTCGCTAGTGGTGTACGCAGCTTTCAACCTGTCGATGGCGATCTTCGCAGCTTTTCCGCGTAGCCTTAGCGTAAAATATTTCTCGCTGCGCTTAAGGATGCGGAAGAGGCCCTCGTAACGTGGCTGTAACGGTCGCTGGACTTTGTCGATCCTCACGAAGGCGTGTGAGCACGTAATGACTTCTGGTTGGATGAAGACTCTCGTGGTGTCGTGATGCGCGGCTGGGACTGGCGCTACCTTCGCCATTCTGCGTTTCAAATCCTTTACGAATTCGGACTCCGAAATTTTCGATGGCGTGGGCATCAGGAACTAGCCTGGTAACCGGAGTGTCGTACCATAAACTAACTCCGCTGGTGTCGCTGCGATGTCTTCTTTGAATGTGGCGCGCAGCCCAAGCAGCACGAGTGCTAATATTTCGCTCCACTCGTCATGCTTGTAGCAGGTTATCGCTGTCTTCAATGTCCTGTGCCAGCGCTCGATCATCCCGTTCGCTTGCAGATGATATGGTGTCGTTCTATAATGCCGAGCATCTCATCTGCGTAGTCGATGCTGCGTAGTCGATGCTGTAGTCGATGCGTAAGTGATCGACTGGGCTCGTGATAATGCATCGGCCACCTCGTTATCTCGTCCCGCGTGTCGGATATCTGTCGTGAACTGACCGATGTAATCCAGCTGGCGGGCCTGTCGCGGCGCTGCACGCTCCGAGCTCTGCTTGAAGGCGAACGTCAAGGGCTTGTGGTCCGTAAAAACTGTAAACTGCCTGCCCTCAACCATATGTTTAAAATGTCGCACCGCCTGGTAGATTGCCGTCAATTCTCGATCGTAGGTGCTGTATTTTCGCTGGGCGTCAGTCAGCTTTTTTGAGTAGAACCCCAACGGTTGCAACTCGTCGCCCACTTGCTGCTGTAGGACTGCCCCAAAGGCTGTATCCGACGCGTCGACATTTAAGCATAAAGTCGCATTCGGCGCGGGGTGGAACAACATGGTCGCCTGAGACAACGCTTTCTTGCACCTCTCGAAAGCGTCTACCGCTTCGGATGTCCAATCGATCCGCGTAACGTCGTTTTTTCGGTTGCCGCACATCAAACTCTGCAGGATCTGGCTTTCCACCGCACGCGGGATGAACCGACGGTAGAAGTTAATCATGCCGAGAACGCGTTTCAGTTCGCGGGCCGTCGCTGGTCTCTTGAAGTCGTTGATCGCTTTTACCTTCTCATCGTTCGGTAGTATACCTTCGCTGGAGACCGTGTGACCTAAAAATTTTACCGTCGTTTGCCCGAGGACGCACTTCGCCAACGTTATCGTGAGTCCGTTTTCGCGCAGTAGCTGGAAAATCCGCCGCAGGTGCCGCTCATGCTTCTGCAAAGACTCGGACGCGACGCAAATGTCGTCGATGTAAACGAATGCGTATGCCGTCTCGCCTGCCAACAAATTATCTATGTGGCGCTGGAAGGTTTGCGCCGCATTTCGCAACCCGAAGGTCATATATTTAAATTGATACAACTCGAAAGGCGTCGTAATAGCCGATTTAGGGACGTCACTGGGCTCGATTGGGATCTGGTGATAAGCGCGCTGCTTATCAATGGTGGAGAAAACTCGCTTTCCGTACAAAATATGTGTGAAATCCTGGAAGTACGGCATTGGGTAGCGATCGGGAACGGTGATCGCGTTGAGCGCTCGGTAGTCACCGCATGGTCGCCAGGAACCGTCGGGTTTCCTTACCATGTGTAAAGGACTCGCCCAACTGCTGTCAGATGCCTCGCAAATTCTATTTTCTAACAAATAGCGGAATTCTTCCCGCGCCGCTTCGAGTTTCTCCGGAGACAGGCGCCGGGGGCGCGCGTAAACCGGAGGTCCTTGCGTGACTATGTGATGCGTGACGTCCGCTTTGCTCGCTCCGCTTAAGGTTCGCATCACGGTAATGTCGCGGAACTCTCGAACCAAACTGGAGAAAGGTGCGTTGTCGCTAACTGTAGAAATGCTTTCCGTTACGTCCGCCGGTGAACCGCTGCATTCCAGTTTTGTCACCCTGTCGATCAGTTTGTCGTTCTTCGCATCCACCAACAACCCTTAGTGCTTCAGGAAATCCATCCCTAATATCGGGGCTTTGATCTTCGCTATTATAAATTCCCATGTAAATTTTCGTCGCAACCCGAGATCGAGCCCGATTCGCTTCCGGCCGTACGAAAGAATGGGCGTTCCGTTCGCTGCGTAAAGTTGGTAAGAATCGGGTCAATCGAGCAGCTCGTGCTGCGTTGGTGGTAATACGGAGACGTCGGCACCCGTGTCTACGAGGAATCGCTTCTTCGTCGCTGCGTCCATTACGTAGACTCGGTTAACTACACTCGCTTCACGAGCCCCCGCTGGCGGAATATGGGGGCACTCAGTTTTTTGGGCGTGGCAAGTTTTGGGTCGCGTGCTTTGCGAAATCGCACGGAGGCCTGCATAGCTTCGCGCGCTCTCCGTGGACGTGATGATACCAACAGATGACTCGTCCCCGGTTGAGATCGTCGTCGCGACGTTGCTCATGCGCCGACGATGTGCGCGAGGGGACCTGTGATTCCGGTTTCGGTACGTCACCGTCTTCGGTGATTGCGGCGCCCTGCCACGGCCACCGCAATAGAGCCCGACATCTTCGTGCGCCGCTGGCAGCCCAACTCGTCGCAGGTCGGTCACAAACGATGTCGGCACGCGTCGTTCGCGAACGTTGAGCGAATCAAGTGCTGACTCGATGCGCTGCACTCGCTGCTGGATGTTGTCAGCTGAACGCGCCGCTTGCATAAGCGATGCGGATTCGCTACCGGGCTCGCTGGCTACTTCGGCGATCTTGTCCGCGAGATTCGCCTTCTCCTCTAACGCTCCGCTGGACGCCTGTAGGATCGCACGGATGTGTCGTGGGAGACGGTTCATCCACATGCTGTTGAGCATCTGCTCGGTCAGATTTGCGCCACTTAACCGCCGCATTTCGCCGAGTAACTGAGAGGGTCGCCTGCCGTCCAGCTCGACCCGTGAGAGCAATATCTTCAGCTTTTGCTGCTCCGAAGCCCCAAACTGCTCCAGTAAGCGCTTCCTAAGATTCGCGTAGCGTTCTCGGGCTGGTGGCTGCGTAACCGCGTCGTACACCTGCTCAGGGATCCGACTCTCCATGGCGCCGACCACTATTGAAGCGCGCCACGTCCGAGGGAATGCGCGCAGTTGCGAATTGCGCCTCCACTTGCGCGAACCAGACCTCTGGGTTCGTCTGCCAGAAGGGAGGAACTCTTATGTAAGTCGTATACCCCGTCGCTCGCTGGTGGTGGCTCCAAAATACCTGCGTTGGTCGCTGTCGCTCAGGCCGGGGCTCCTGAGTCGGTGTCCGCTGCGGCCTCCGCGGTGGCCGTGTTCGTCGCCGAGCTCGCCGCCGCTGAGTCATCATTTACTTCTGACATTGTCCGTGCCCGGTTTGTTCCTTCACAATTCGTAAAATTATCGCAATAATTAAGAGCGCGACGCACTGCCCTACAGCGTTTACTGTGTCGTGTAAGAAGCAGCGATCGCTACTTATGGTGTTGGCAGCATATCCCAGAGGGAATGCCACCACCACCACTGCAAAATGTATTTCGCCGCGAAATATAAAACAGTCACCGAAAACAAACCGATGGTCACGTAGTTCCACATTGTTGCAATGCTCTCACGATGCATCGCGATGGGCCTTATAAACAACCCTCCCTACGTCAGCGCTAACGATAGGAGAGCTGCGCCGGCCAGCGCTCGCATGCTGACGCGGCGTCTTTATAGTACAATAGACGAAAGCGAGCTCGATGCACTGATGAGTCAAGACGGCGGGTAGCTACTCCATCGCCTCAAATCGCAGCGTCGGCGTTCGTCAGCGTCAGCAATGAGCGCGCCAGGCTAGAGCCTGAAGTGAATCAGATGACTGTCGCCGATCGTTATCGTACACCGCGATGAGCAACAATGTTGGATGCCGGAAATGAAAAAGAAACCGAATTTGCGCTAATTTGCGTTCAGCGACTCGCGGCTTCGATGCTTGTGGGGACCACCAGGTCCGCCACAATACTCCCCCCCAATAACGCATTTGCGATACCAAAAATCTCGCTGGAATCTTAACATGCCGGCCGCTTCTCGTCTTCTTCTCTGCGCCCTCTGGTCTTGAAGTCGTCGGTTTCGCCTTCTCGCTGTTGTCGATAGTGGTGTACGCAGCTTTCAACCTGTCGATGGCGATCTTCGCAGCTTTTCCGCGTAGCCTTAGCGTAAAATATTTCTCGCTGCGCTTAAGGATGCGGAAGAGGCCCTCGTAACGTGGCTGTAACGGTCGCTGGACTTTGTCGATCCTCACGAAGGCGTGTGAGCACGTAATGACTTCTGGTTGGATGAAGACTCTCGTGGTGTCGTGATGCGCGGCTGGGACTGGCGCTACCTTCGCCATTCTGCGTTTCAAATCCTTTACGAATTCGGACTCCGAAATTTTCGATGGCGTGGGCATCAGGAACTAGCCTGGTAACCGGAGCGTCGTACCATAAACTAACTCCGCTGGTGTCGCTGCGATGTCTTCTTTGAATGTGGCGCGCAGCCCAAGCAGCACGAGTGCTAATATTTCGCTCCACTCGTCATGCTTGTAGCAGGTTATCGCTGTCTTCAATGTCCTGTGCCAGCGCTCGATCATCCCGTTCGCTTGCAGATGATATGGTGTCGTTCTATAATGCCGAGCATCTCATTTAACTGCCGGAAAAGCTCGGATTCGAACTGCCGTCCGAGATCGGTTGAAATCCTCACCGGGATACCGAATTTCGCGAACCAGCCCGAGATGAGGTTCTTCGCTACGCTCTCCGGTGATATGTCGGTAAGCGGAATTGCCTCCGGCCACCTGGCGAATCTGTCGATTAAGGTGAGGCAGTAGAGGTATCCTTCGGACGCTGGCAGCGGCCCAATTAAGTCAATATTCTGGTGCTCGAATCGCTAATCTGGGCCTTCGTATCTGCCCACTTCCGCACGGTTATGACGCTGCACTTTGCTTTGCTGGCACGGGCCGCAGCAGCGGACGAACTCTCGTATGTCCTTGCTCTTGCCTGGCCACACAAAACGTTGTTTCACGAGTTCAATGGTTGCTTTCGCGCCCGGGTGCGCTAGTCCATGTATCTTTTCCATGACCGATTTCTGCATCGGGAGGGTACCCAAGGTCGGATCTTACCGTGGGCTACGTCGCAGACTAATGTCGTATTTGATTGCGGAAGTGTGAGGGGCTGAAGCTGCAGTGTTGACGTTGGTTTCGTCGCTCCGAACCAATCCGAAATTTCTGCGCCGCGCCGCTGTTCCCTCGCGAGCTCTTCGTAGTCGATGCTGCGTAGTCGATGCTGCGTAGTCGATGCTGTAGTCGATGCGTAAGTGATCGACTGGGCTCGTGATAATGCATCGGCCACCTCGTTATCTCGTCCCGCGTGTCGGATATCTGTCGTGAACTGACCGATGTAATCCAGCTGGCGGGCCTGTCGCGGCGCTGCACGCTCCGAGCTCTGCTTGAAGGCGAACGTCAAGGGCTTGTGGTCCGTAAAAACTGTAAACTGCCTGCCCTCAACCATATGTTTAAAATGTCGCACCGCCTGGTAGATTGCCGTCAATTCTCGATCGTAGGTGCTGTATTTTCGCTGGGCGTCAGTCAGCTTTTTTGAGTAGAACCCCAACGGTTGCAACTCGTCGCCCACTTGCTGCTGTAGGACTGCCCCAAAGGCTGTATCCGACGCGTCGACATTTAAGCATAAAGTCGCATTCGGCGCGGGGTGTAACAACATGGTCGCCTGAGACAACGCTTTCTTGCACCTCTCGAAAGCGTCTACCGCTTCGGATGTCCAATCGATCCGCGTAACGTCGTTTTTTCGGTTGCCGCACATCAAACTCTGCAGGATCTGGCTTTCCACCGCACGCGGGATGAACCGACGGTAGAAGTTAATCATGCCGAGAACGCGTTTCAGTTCGCGGGCCGTCGCTGGTCTCTTGAAGTCGTTGATCGCTTTTACCTTCTCATCGTTCGGTAGTATACCTTCGCTGGAGACCGTGTGACCTAAAAATTTTACCGTCGTTTGCCCGAGGACGCACTTCGCCAACGTTATCGTGAGTCCGTTTTCGCGCAGTAGCTGGAAAATCCGCCGCAGGTGCCGCTCATGCTTCTGCAAAGACTCGGACGCAACGCAAATGTCGTCGATGTAAACGAATGCGTATGCCGTCTCGCCTGCCAACAAATTATCTATGTGGCGCTGGAAGGTTTGCGCCGCATTTCGCAACCCGAAGGTCATATATTTAAATTGATACAACTCGAAAGGCGTCGTAATAGCCGATTTAGGGACGTCACTGGGCTCGATTGGGATCTGGTGATAAGCGCGCTGCTTATCAATGGTGGAGAAAACTCGCTTTCCGTACAAAATATGTGTGAAATCCTGGAAGTACGGCATTGGGTAGCGATCGGGAACGGTGATCGCGTTGAGCGCTCGGTAGTCACCGCATGGTCGCCAGGAACCGTCGGGTTTCCTTACCATGTGTAAAGGACTCGCCCAACTGCTGTCAGATGCCTCGCAAATTCTATTTTCTAACAAATAGCGGAATTCTTCCCGCGCCGCTTCGAGTTTCTCCGGAGACAGGCGCCGGGGGCGCGCGTAAACCGGAGGTCTTTGCGTGACTATGTGATGCGTGACGTCCGCTTTGCTCGCTCCGCTTAAGGTTCGCATCACGGTAATGTCGCGGAACTCTCGAACCAAACTGGAGAAAGGTGCGTTGTCGCTAACTGTAGAAATGCTTTCCGTTACGTCCGCCGGTGAACCGCTGCATTCCAGTTTTGTCACCCTGTCGATCAGTTTGTCGTTCTTCGCATCCACCAACAACCCTTAGTGCTTCAGGAAATCCATCCCTAATATCGGGGCTTTGACCTTCGCTATTATAAATTCCCATGTAAATTTTCGTCGCAACCCGAGATCGAGCCCGATTCGCTTCCGGCCGTACGAAAGAATGGGCGTTCCGTTCGCTGCGTAAAGTTGGTAAGAATCGGGTCAATCGAGCAGCTCGTGCTGAGTTGGTGGTAATACGGAGACGTCGGCACCCGTGTCTACGAGGAATCGCTTCTTCGTCGCTGCGTCCATTACGTAGACTCGGTTAACTACGCTCGCTTCACGAGCCCCCGGTGGCGGAATATGGGGGCACTCAGTTTTTTTGGCGGGGCAAATTTTGGGTCGCGTGCTTTGCGAAATCGCACGGAGGCCTGCATAGCTTCGCGCGCTCTCCGTGGACGTGATGATACCAACAGATGACTCGTCCCCGGTTGAGATCGTCGTCGCGACGTTGCTCATGCGCCGACGATGTGCGCGAGGGGACCTGTGATTCCGGTTTCGGTACGTCACCGTCTTCGGTGATTGCGGCGCCCTGCCACGGCCACCGCAATAGAGCCCGACATCTTCGTGCGCCGCTGGCAGCCCAACTCGTCGCAGGTCGGTCACAAACGATGTCGGCACGCGTCGTTCGCGAACGTTGAGCGAATCAAGTGCTGACTCGATGCGCTGCACTCTACTACTTCGGCGATCTTGTCCGCGAGATTCGCCTTCTCCTCTAACGCTCCGCTGGACGCCTGTAGGATCGCACGGATGTGTCGTGGGAGACGGTTCATCCACATGCTGTTGAGCATCTGCTCGGTCAGATTTGCGCCACTTAACCGCCGCATTTCGCCGAGTAACTGAGAGGGTCGCCTGCCGTCCAGCTCGACCCGTGAGAGCAATATCTTCAGCTTTTGCTGCTCCGAAGCCCCAAACTGCTCCAGTAAGCGCTTCCTAAGATTCGCGTAGCGTTCTCGGGCTGGTGGCTGCGTAACCGCGTCGTACACCTGCTCAGGGATCCGACTCTCCATGGCGCCGACCACTATTGAAGCGCGCCACGTCCGAGGGAATGCGCGCAGTTGCGAATTGCGCCTCCACTTGCGCGAACCAGACCTCTGGGTTCGTCTGCCAGAAGGGAGGAACTCTTATGTAAGTCGTATACCCCGTCGCTCGCTGGTGGTGGCTCCAAAATACCTGCGTTGGTCGCTGTCGCTCAGGCCGGGGCTCCTGAGTCGGTGTCCGCTGCGGCCTCCGCGGTGGCCGTGTTCGTCGCCGAGCTCGCCGCCGCTGAGTCATCATTTACTTCTGACATTGTCCGTGCCCGGTTTGTTCCTTCACAATTCGTAAAATTATCGCAATAATTAAGAGCGCGACGCACTGCCCTACAGCGTTTACTGTGTCGTGTAAGAAGCAGCGATCGCTACTTATGGTGTTGGCAGCATATCCCAGAGGGAATGCCACCACCACCACTGCAAAATGTATTTCGCCGCGAAATATAAAACAGTCACCGAAAACAAACCGATGGTCACGTAGTTCCACATTGTTGCAATGCTCTCACGATGCATCGCGATGGGCCTTATAAACAACCCTCCCTACGTCAGCGCTAACGATAGGAGAGCTGCGCCGGCCAGCGCTCGCATGCTGACGCGGCGTCTTTATAGTACAATAGACGAAAGCGAGCTCGATGCACTGATGAGTCAAGACGGCGGGTAGCTACTCCATCGCCTCAAATCGCAGCGTCGGCGTTCGTCAGCGTCAGCAATGAGCGCGCCAGGCTAGAGCCTGAAGTGAATCAGATGACTGTCGCCGATCGTTATCGTACACCGCGATGAGCAACAATGTTGGATGCCGGAAATGAAAAAGAAACCGAATTTGCGCTAATTTGCGTTCAGCGACTCGCGGCTTCGATGCTTGTGGGGACCACCAGGTCCGCCACAATACTCCCCCCCAATAACGCATTTGCGATACCAAAAATCTCGCTGGAATCTTAACATGCCGGCCGCTTCTCGTCTTCTTCTCTGCGCCCTCTGGTCTTGAAGTCGTCGGTTTCGCCTTCTCGCTGTTGTCGCTAGTGGTGTACGCAGCTTTCAACCTGTCGATGGCGATCTTCGCAGCTTTTCCGCGTAGCCTTAGCGTAAAATATTTCTCGCTGCGCTTAAGGATGCGGAAGAGGCCCTCGTAACGTGGCTGTAACGGTCGCTGGACTTTGTCGATCCTCACGAAGGCGTGTGAGCACGTAATGACTTCTGGTTGGATGAAGACTCTCGTGGTGTCGTGATGCGCGGCTGGGACTGGCGCTACCTTCGCCATTCTGCGTTTCAAATCCTTTACGAATTCGGACTCCGAAATTTTCGATGGCGTGGGCATCAGGAACTAGCCTGGTAACCGGAGCGTCGTACCATAAACTAACTCCGCTGGTGTCGCTGCGATGTCTTCTTTGAATGTGGCGCGCAGCCCAAGCAGCACGAGTGCTAATATTTCGCTCCACTCGTCATGCTTGTAGCAGGTTATCGCTGTCTTCAATGTCCTGTGCCAGCGCTCGATCATCCCGTTCGCTTGCAGATGATATGGTGTCGTTCTATAATGCCGAGCATCTCATTTAACTGCCGGAAAAGCTCGGATTCGAACTGCCGTCCGAGATCGGTTGAAATCCTCACCGGGATACCGAATTTCGCGAACCAGCCCGAGATGAGGTTCTTCGCTACGTTCTCCGGTGATATGCCGGTAAGCGGAATTGCCTCCGTCCACCTGGCGAATCTGTCGATTAAGGTGAGGCAGTAGAGGTATCCTTCGGACGCTGGCAGCGGCCCAATTAAGTCAATATTCTGGTGCTCGAATCGCTAATCTGGGCCTTCGTATCTGCCCACTTCCGCACGGTTATGACGCTGCACTTTGCTTTGCTGGCACGGGCCGCAGCAGCGGACGAACTCTCGTATGTCCTTGCTCTTGCCTGGCCACACAAAACGTTGTTTCACGAGTTCAATGGTTGCTTTCGCGCCCGGGTGCGCTAGTCCATGTATCTTTTCCATGACCGATTTCTGCATCGGGAGGGTACCCAAGGTCGGATCTTACCGTGGGCTACGTCGCAGACTAATGTCGTATTTGATTGCGGAAGTGTGAGGGGCTGAAGCTGCAGTGTTGACGTTGGTTTCGTCGCTCCGGACCAATCCGAAATTTCTGCGCCGCGCCGCTGTTCCCTCGCGAGCTCTTCGTAGTCGATGCTGCGTAGTCGATGCTGCGTAGTCGATGCTGTAGTCGATGCGTAAGTGATCGACTGGGCTCGTGATAATGCATCGGCCACCTCGTTATCTCGTCCCGCGTGTCGGATATCTGTCGTGAACTGACCGATGTAATCCAGCTGGCGGGCCTGTCGCGGCGCTGCACGCTCCGAGCTCTGCTTGAAGGCGAACGTCAAGGGCTTGTGGTCCGTAAAAACTGTAAACTGCCTGCCCTCAACCATATGTTTAAAATGTCGCACCGCCTGGTAGATTGCCGTCAATTCTCGATCGTAGGTGCTGTATTTTCGCTGGGCGTCAGTCAGCTTTTTTGAGTAGAACCCCAACGGTTGCAACTCGTCGCCCACTTGCTGCTGTAGGACTACCCCAAAGGCTGTATCCGACGCGTCGACATTTAAGCATAAAGTCGCATTCGGCGCGTGGTGGAACAACATGGTCGCCTGAGACAACGCTTTCTTGCACCTCTCGAAAGCGTCTACCGCTTCGGATGTCCAATCGATCCGCGTAACGTCGTTTTTTCGGTTGCCGCACATCAAACTCTGCAGGATCTGGCTTTCCACCGCACGCGGGATGAACCGACGGTAGAAGTTAATCATGCCGAGAACGCGTTTCAGTTCGCGGGCCGTCGCTGTTCTCTTGAAGTCGTTGATCGCTTTTACCTTCTCATCGTTCGGTAGTATACCTTCGCTGGGGACCGTGTGACCTAAAAATTTTACCGTCGTTTGCCCGAGGACGCACTTCGCCAAAGTTATCGTGAGTCCGTTTTCGCGCAGTAGCTGGAAAATCCGCCGCAGGTGCCGCTCATGCTTCTGCAAAGACTCGGACGCGACGCAAATGTCGTCGATGTAAACGAATGCGTATGCCGTCTCGCCTGCCAACAAATTATCTATGTGGCGCTGGAAGGTTTGCGCCGCATTTCGCAACCCGAAGGTCATATATTTAAATTGATACAACCCGAAAGGCGTCGTAATAGCCGATTTAGGGACGTCACTGGGCTCGATTGGGATCTGGTGATAAGCGCGCTGCTTATCAATGGTGGAGAAAACTCGCTTTCCGTACAAAATATGTGTGAAATCCTGGAAGTACGGCATTGGGTAGCGATCGGGAACGGTGATCGCGTTGAGCGCTCGGTAGTCACCGCATGGTCGCCAGGAACCGTCGGGTTTCCTTACCATGTGTAAAGGACTCGCCCAACTGCTGTCAGATGCCTCGCAAATTCTATTTTCTAACGAATAGCGGAATTCTTCCCGCGCCGCTTCGAGTTTCTCCGGAGACAGGCGCCGCGGGCGCGCGTAAACCGGAGGTCCTTGCGTGACTATGTGATGCGTGACGTCCGCTTTGCTCGCTCCGCTTAAGGTTCGCATCACGGTAATGTCGCGGAACTCTCGAACCAAACTGGAGAAAGGTGCGTTGTCGCTAACTGTAGAAATGCTTTCCGTTACGTCCGCCGGTGAACCGCTGCATTCCAGTTTTGTCACCCTGTCGATCAGTTTGTCGTTCTTCGCATCCACCAACAACCCTTAGTGCTTCAGGAAATCCATCCCTAATATCGGGGCTTTGACCTTCGCTATTATAAATTCCCATGTA
Organism: Sicus ferrugineus; assembly: GCA_922984085.1. Classification (NCBI taxonomy): domain Eukaryota; kingdom Metazoa; phylum Arthropoda; class Insecta; order Diptera; family Conopidae; genus Sicus; species Sicus ferrugineus. Next base: position 40,104,994 of record OV277349.1, read on the forward strand.
AATTTTCGTCGCAACCCGAGATCGAGCCCGATTCGCTTCCGGCCGTACGAAAGAATGGGCGTTCCGTTCGCTGCGTAAAGTTGGTAAGAATCGGGTCAATCGAGCAGCTCGTGCTGCGTTGGTGGTAATACGGAGACGTCGGCACCCGTGTCTACGAGGAATCGCTTCTTCGTCGCTGCGTCCATTACGTAGACTCGGTTAACTACGCTCGCTTCACGAGCCCCCGGTGGCGGAATATGGGGGCACTCAGTTTTTTTGGCGGGGCAAATTTTGGGTCGCGTGCTTTGCGAAATCGCACGGAGGCCTGCATAGCTTCGCGCGCTCTCCGTGGACGTGATGATACCAACAGATGACTCGTCCCCGGTTGAGATCGTCGTCGCGACGTTGCTCATGCGCCGACGATGTGCGCGAGGGGACCTGTGATTCCGGTTTCGGTACGTCACCGTCTTCGGTGATTGCGGCGCCCTGCCACGGCCACCGCAATAGAGCCCGACATCTTCGTGCGCCGCTGGCAGCCCAACTCGTCGCAGGTCGGTCACAAACGATGTCGGCACGCGTCGTTCGCGAACGTTGAGCGAATCAAGTGCTGACTCGATGCGCTGCACTCGCTGCTGGATGTTGTCAGCTGAACGCGCCGCTTGCATAAGCGATGCGGATTCGCTACCGGGCTCGCTGGCTACTTCGGCGATCTTGTCCGCGAGATTCGCCTTCTCCTCTAACGCTCCGCTGGACGCCTGTAGGATCGCACGGATGTGTCGTGGGAGACGGTTCATCCACATGCTGTTGAGCATCTGCTCGGTCAGATTTGCGCCACTTAACCGCCGCATTTCGCCGAGTAACTGAGAGGGTCGCCTGCCGTCCAGCTCGACCCGTGAGAGCAATATCTTCAGCTTTTGCTGCTCCGAAGCCCCAAACTGCTCCAGTAAGCGCTTCCTAAGATTCGCGTAGCGTTCTCGGGCTGGTGGCTGCGTAACCGCGTCGTACACCTGCTCAAGGATCCGACTCTCCATGGCGCCGACCACTATTGAAGCGCGCCACGTCCGAGGGAATGCGCGCAGTTGCGAATTGCGCCTCCACTTGCGCGAACCAGACCTCTGGGTTCGTCTGCCAGAAGGGAGGAACTCTTATGTAAGTCGTATACCCCGTCGCTCGCTGGTGGTGGCTCCAAAATACCTGCGTTGGTCGCTGTCGCTCCGGAGGTGCAAGAAAGCGTTGTCTCAGGCGACCATGTTGTTCCACCCCGCGCCGAATGCGACTTTATGCTTAAATGTCGACGCGTCGGATACAGCCTTTGGGGCAGTCCTACAGCAGCAAGTGGGCGACGAGTTGCAACCGTTGGGGTTCTACTCAAAAAAGCTGACTGACGCCCAGCGAAAATACAGCACCTACGATCGAGAATTGACGGCAATCTACCAGGCGGTGCGACATTTTAAACATATGGTTGAGGGCAGGCAGTTTACAGTTTTTACGGACCACAAGCCCTTGACGTTCGCCTTCAAGCAGAGCTCGGAGCGTGCAGCGCCGCGGCAGGCCCGCCAGCTGGATTACATCGGTCAGTTCACGACAGATATCCGACACGCGGGACGAGATAACGAGGTGGCCGATGCATTATCACGAGCCCAGTCGATCACTTATGCATCGACTACAGCATCGACTACGCAGCATCGACTACGCAGCATCGACTACGAAGAGCTCGCGAGGGAACAGCGGCGCGGCGCAGAAATTTCGGATTGGTCCGGAGCGACGAAACCAACGTCAACACTGCAGCTTCAGCCCCTCACACTTCCGCAATCAAATACGACATTAGTCTGCGACGTAGCCCACGGTAAGATCCGACCTTGGGTACCCTCCCGATGCAGAAATCGGTCATGGAAAAGATACATGGACTAGCGCACCCGGGCGCGAAAGCAACCATTGAACTCGTGAAACAACGTTTTGTGTGGCCAGGCAAGAGCAAGGACATACGAGAGTTCGTCCGCTGCTGCGGCCCGTGCCAGCAAAGCAAAGTGCAGCGTCATAACCGTGCGGAAGTGGGCAGATACGAAGGCCCAGATTAGCGATTCGAGCACCAGAATATTGACTTAATTGGGCCGCTGCCAGCGTCCGAAGGATACCTCTACTGCCTCACCTTAATCGACAGATTCGCCAGGTGGCCGGAGGCAATTCCGCTTACCGACATATCACCGGAGAGCGTAGCGAAGAACCTCATCTCGGGCTGGTTCGCGAAATTCGGTATCCCGGTGAGGATTTCAACCGATCTCGGACGGCAGTTCGAATCCGAGCTTTTCCGGCAGTTAAATGAGATGCTCGGCATTATAGAACGACACCATATCATCTGCAAGCGAACGGGATGATCGAGCGCTGGCACAGGACATTGAAGACAGCGATAACCTGCTACAAGCATGACGAGTGGAGCGAAATATTAGCACTCGTGCTGCTTGGGCTGCGCGCCACATTCAAAGAAGACATCGCAGCGACACCAGCGGAGTTAGTTTATGGTACGACGCTCCGGTTACCAGGCTAGTTCCTGATGCCCACGCCATCGAAAATTTCGGAGTCCGAATTCGTAAAGGATTTGAAACGCAGAATGGCGAAGGTAGCGCCAGTCCCAGCCGCGCATCACGACACCACGAGAGTCTTCATCCAACCAGAAGTCATTACGTGCTCACACGCCTTCGTGAGGATCGACAAAGTTCAGCGACCGTTACAGCCACGTTACGAGGGCCTCTTCCGCATCCTTAAGCGCAGCGAGAAATATTTTACGCTAAGGCTACGCGGAAAAGCTGCGAAGATCGCCATCGACAGGTTGAAAGCTGCGTACACCACTAGCGACAACAGCGAGAAGGCGAAACCGACGACTTCAAGACCAGAGGGCGCAGAGAAGAAGACGAGAAGCGGCCGGCATGTTAAGATTCCAGCGAGATTTTTGGTATCGCAAATGCGTTATTGGGGGGGAGTATTGTGGCGGACCTGGTGGTCCCCACAAGCATCGAAGCCGCGAGTCGCTGAACGCAAATTAGCGCAAATTCGGTTTCTTTTTCATTTCCGGCATCCAACATTGTTGCTCATCGCGGTGTACGATAACGATCGGCGACAGTCATCTGATTCACTTCAGGCTCTAGCCTGGCGCGCTCATTGCTGACGCTGACGAACGCCGACGCTGCGATTTGAGGCGATGGAGTAGCTACCCGCCGTCTTGACTCATCAATGCATCGAGCTCGCTTTCGTCTATTGTACTATAAAGACGCCGCGTCAGTATGCGAGCGCTGGCCGGCGCAGCTCTCCTATCGTTAGCGCTGACGTAGGGAGGGTTGTTTATAAGGCCCATCGCGATGCATCGTGAGAGCATTGCAACAATGTGGAACTACGTGACCATCGGTTTGTTTTCGGTGACTGTTTTATATTTCGCGGCGAAATACATTCTGCAGTGGTTGTGGTGGCATTCACTCTGTAATATGCTGCCAACACCATAACTAGCGATCGCTGCTTCTTACACGACACAGTTCAGTTGTCGGCGTCAACCCAGCGACTGATCTCTTGGCGACTCGCGGCTTATCCAGTGTAAATATTGGCTTCACAAAAAGTTTAGTGGTAACACATTAATGTACATTTCTTGTAAATAAAAATTGAGAAAACACAAAGCCATATATATATATATATATATATATATATATATATATATATATATATATATATATATATATATATATATATATATATATATATATATATATATATATATATATATGCCGTTTAATGCCTGTACTTCAATTAAGGCTTCCATCTCCGTATGTTAGCAATTGTCCCACGTGCTTGATGGCAAAATCGGAACGTTTTTCTTTTTGAATTTGAAACAAAATACACGTGGCCTTAATAGGATCACGTTCGTTGAGTCCTAGTTGTATCCTTGAGAAGAATCGCGTCAGTTGCATCCTTGACAGGATTACGTCAGTTGTATCCTTAACAGGATCACGTCGGTGTCACCAAATTTTATGTTGATAATTAAGCGGTCCTGGTACAAAACCTTGTACAATACAATGATGCAGCGTGAAACCTGGTACTTGAACCGGTTGCAACTATTTCACTAATTTTCGCATAGAGCGCGCCTACAATCTGGTACTTGAAACGAATATATTTGACAAGAATAATAAACAAGAACGAGTTCCTTATTCACTGACCTTTCCGCAACTGAAACTTTATTTTGATTTCTCGGCTGATATATCTTGTAACAATTTTATTAATAAGAAAATGAAAAGGTGCGTATAACGCGGAAGAGCCGCGATCCACTAAAACAATTGCGTACACCTTACAAAAGTGCAGCACGAGTGTGCTTTCATAAGTGGGTCACTTCAGTCGCTAGTGGCGCCAGAAGTTCTTACTCGAAGCTCTTGCTGAGCCAGCGGTTGGCACAATGGAACGCGTTGCTGTTTGTAAAATTTGGTTGCAATTGTATAGTACGTATGTACAGTTAGAATTCAGCTTATTAAAGCCTTTCTCAGAAAAGGAAAGGAAACGTATTTTATTACGTTTTTGACAGTTTATGTTGCCTCTGCTCAGGCCGAACACCATTCTTGCTTTATTTAAATGTCACCGCGATCGCATCAAATAAATCCTCGAAATGCAGCCAAAATATTCGAATCGCATCAGCCTGAGCAAATCTGAGCACATCTTCAATGTGTTGTACGCCAAGGTTATTCACGATGCGCTCAACGATGTGAGAACGTGTGTGGATTGTAAAATTGCATCGGAACAGGATAACGGAGTTAGAAGAACGGAGAGGAAGAATACCCTACAGCCCAGTAAAAAAAAAATTATAATTTCGCCATTAACACCTTTTGTATAAGGACCACGCCCATTTTTGGCAAATTTTTTTGTAATGTCTCTAGATTCTGCTGGATAGAATCACGTATTAATATTTTTAACCCTTTGACAACTTTTGTATAAGTGGGCGGACCACGCCCATTTTTGGTATACAAATTGGTAATACCTGTGGATACCTCATGACAAATTACGTGTTAATAACTTATACCGTTTACAAGATGTTGACAACTTTATATGAGTGGGCGTGATATTTGCATAAGAAGGCGTGGCATGCCTATTTTTGCAAAAATTTTAGTAATGGCGCTATACGTCCTGGAATAAAATTATACCTCAATATCTCACACGGTTTATGAGATATTCACATTATAACATTTGTGGAAACGATGTGCCTTTACCTTTCGCATGTAAAGTAGGCGTGGTTGTTAGCCGATCTCGTCCATTCAATCCCAAACTGCCTTACATAACAAAGAATATTTGTGCCAAATTTAATTGTGATACCTCTTTTTGTTCTCCCGTAATCGTGATTTCAACAGACAAACAGACAGACAGATAGACAGACAGACGATTAGATAGCTAAATCGATTCAGGAGGTGACGCTGAGCAAGAATATATACGTTTTTATATCTATATCGTCTCCTCCTCTGCGTTAGAAACGAAAGAATAAAGTGAATATACTCTACTCCCTTCGGGTGTAGGGTATATCTAACTAGAAAAAGATGCAGGTGGAAGCACATACTAAGAATGAAGACAAGATCTTTCCTAAATACGATGCGAACACAAAATAGCAATGAAAGAATGGACAGTGATATTTTAGTTATGATCGTGCACCCATGAACCGTAGATGGAGATGAGCAGCGATGGAATTCAGTACAGCTGATCAAGGGAAGAAAGCACAAGATAAAAGCGTTGTTCTCGCAAAACTCTACTACGTTGCATTTGTTATCGCCTGGTAAAAAATTTAGTGTGTTACCATGACGCCTTATATTGCTTGAGGGTGGAAGAGCTTCGTAGTTTCTCTCAAGTCGTAGTCGTATTCAAGTCGTAGTTGTTTTATGATAGCTTGACTTACCTTTGCTCACGCCTAAAGATCAAGAAAGCAGTCAAAGGTATTCGTACTCAGGTTGAAAGGCATATATTGTATAATTCTTGTATTGGGTCATATAAAAAGTCGGGTTTTTGCCACTAGATGGTGTTGATGCCTATATTTCGGGCAACACAAAACGGACACTAACCCGATTGTCTCAAAAGAACATGTGCTTAAAAGGTGACATTTCAGCTTACATTTTTTGTGAAAATAGTTTTCTAATTCATTGCTCGTGTAAAAAGTTATATTGATTTGAAAATGAGTGAAATATCTGAAAAAAAATACAGTGTGTAATGCTTTTTACTATAAAAAAGGTAAAAACGCTGCAAATACATGCCTGAAAATTTGTGAAGTGTGCGGTGAGAGCTGTGAGTAAACGAAGGACCCAGGAGTGGTTTGCTCGATTCCGTTCCGGATATTTCGATGTCAAAGATACACTTCGCTCTGGTCCGCCAGTCACTGAAAAAGTCGATGAAATTTTGCAACTGGTGGGGCAAGACCGGCACGCAAGCTGTCAGGAAATAGCGGAGGCACTAAACATCAACCACATGACAGTTTGGAATCATTTGAAAAGAGCAGGCTACAAAAAGATGCTCGATGTTTGGGTGCCACATGAATTAACGCAATGAAATTTATTTGACCGAATTACCATCAGTGAAATGCTGCTGAAACGCAACGAAATCGAACCATTTTTGAAGCGACTCATTACAGGCGATGAAAAAAGGGTGAAATACGATAATATCAAACGCAAGCGATCATGGTCAAATGCTGGTGACCCTCCACAAACGACTATAAAACCTGGATTGTCGGCAAACAAGGTTATGTTGAGTGTTTGGTGGGATTAAAACGGAATTGTCCATTATGAGCTGCTGCAACCTGGCGAAACCATCAAATCTGTCCTGTACTGTGTACAACTCAAGCGTTTGAACGAAGCAATCCAGAAAGAGGACCAGAATTAGCCAACAGAAAGGGAGTTGTGTACCATCATGACAATGCGCGCCCACACACATATTTGATGACTCGGAACAAATTTATGGAACTTGGTTGGGAAGTTTTGATGCATCCACCGTATAGCACGGACCTTGCACCGTCAGACTACCATTCGTTTCGGTATCTGCAAAACTCTCTTGATGGTAAAAATTTGGCCGACCGAAACGCCGCTAAAAATCATTTGGCCAAGCTTTTTAACGGTAAACCAAGCAAGTAAAAGTGTTGTCTTCGGCTTGGCCGAAATCTAAATACCCTACACCCGAGTAATTAATTGAAAGATTATAATTTCGCCACTTAACAACTTTTATATAAGTAGGCGGACCACTTGAATTGAAAGATTATAATTTCGCCACTTAACAACTTTTATATAAGTAGGCGGACCACGCCCATTTCGGGTAAATGTTTTGGTAATGTCTCTAGATACTTAATAGAATTACGTATTAATATTTTGAACGGTTATGGGATATTGACAACTTTTGTATAAGTGGGCGGATCACGCCAATTTTTGGAAAGCTTATTGGTAATGCTTCCCTATATATCCTGATAAAATTACATCTCAATATCTTATACCGTTCATGAGATATTTCCAACTTTGTTATCAGTGGGCGCGGCACGCCCATTTTTTTGGAGACGTTTTAGTAATGGCGCTATATGTTCCGGAATAAAATTATACCTTAATATCTCACACGGTTTATGAAATATTCAGATTATAACATTTTTTGAAACGAGGTTCCTTTACATTCCGTATGTAAAGTAGGCGTGGCTGTTTACCGATTTCGCTCGATCTTGGGATTTTCAATCCCAAACAGCCCTACATAACAAGGAATATTTGTGCCAAATTTCATCGCGATATCTCTTTTCGTTCTCCCTCGTAATCGTGATTTCAACAGACAGACATACAGACAGACAGACAGAGAGACAGACAGACAGAGAGACAGACAGACAGACATACAGACAGACGGACAGGGCTAAATCGATTCAGGAGGCAAGAATATATATACTTTTTTATATCTATCTCGTCTCCTTCTCTGCGTTACAAATGGAAGAACAAAGTGAATATACCCTACTCCCTTCGGGTGTAGGGTATAAAAAACACAAAAGGTCATAGATAATAATGGGCAATATGTACTTAGTAGTAGGAATATGCCGCTTCTGGACCAAATGGCACCACCCGTGTATTTCGGCGGTGCCACCACCTAAGGGGCGCTGTGTGTGTAAGAGTGAGAAAGGAGATTGAAGGCCAGCGGCTGGCGGCTAGCGGCTGGCGGACGGACAGACGATCATTTGGTTGGTAGGGCAGATGGTGAGGAAGAAGGGAGAGAGAGAGGGGAGAGACGTGCTTTGTGGTTGTGAGTATTGGGAGAGCAGCAGCGGCAAGATGCTTGCCTTTGGAATTGTTGTTGTAGGATATCATATTAAGTTTTTTTTATTGCTGAGGTGTGAATGGATGAGCGTAGGATTTTTATGAGTCAAGCGACTGTGGGAATGTGTGCTCGCGGGTGGCAGCTTGCTAAGCAGAGGCTGCGTAAGCAGAGGCTGCCTAAGCAGAAGTGTGCTGTAGTTGTTGTTGTTTATTTAATTGCTTGGCTTTTGAGTCGCCGCCCCAGAAGTGAGGTAGTGAAATTTAATGTAAACATAAAGTGAACGGATCGAACTGTGGCTTCGCGTGCATGTATGTTCTGGAGCGTGGGGCTGCCTAAGCAGAGGTAGAGTGTTTTGCATTGTTTATTTAATAGCTTGGGACCGAACTGTGGCTTGGCTTGAATTTGCTGGAATTAAATTAATGTAAACATTTTTCCGAAGAATGTAATGAAATTTTGTTAAGCAGAGCCTGCCTAAGCAGAGGCTGCCTAAGCAGAAGTAGTGTTATAGTTGTTGTTGTTTATTTAATTGCTTGGGACCGAACTGTGGCTTGGCTTGAATTTGCTGGAATTAAAGTAATGTAAACATTTCCGAAGAGTGCAATGAAATTAAGCGGAATTGAGTCCAACATGATTGAACATATTCAGATTTTTTTATTTCAATTTCGTCTTGTTGGCATGTTTCTTTTTTCTTTGTTAATTTAGAAGGGGTTCAGCTGGGAGTATAAAGGACTGAAAATTTATAATCAGACTACATTTCGTATTTGGATATTGAAGTGTTGAAGTCGCTTGTGTTTTTACTTGTGCTTAATAAAACTGTTCAGTAATAAAAAAAAATATTTGATTTTTATCAAAAATTAAAGTAAGAATCAAAAGATTTCAATAAAAAAAAAAATTTTGATCAAAAGATCAAAAAAAAAGTAAAAAATTTTGAAATTAAAAAGTGCACAGAACATTCTGAAAGTGAAAAAACTTAAATAAAAAGATTTTTGGAAAGTGCACAGAACATTTTGAAAGTGAAAACACTTAAATAAAAAGATTTTTGGAAAGTGCACAGAACATTTTGAAAGTCAAGACAACATTTTGAAAGTGAAAAACTTGGAAAACATCTTAAAAAAGTTAAAAACATTTTAAAAAGCGAAATAAAACTCTAAACTTTAAATAAAAGTCTTCAACAACAACTACAACACCAACAACAACAACTACAACACCAATAAGAACTACAGAGAAGGAAAACCACATTATTTTCGAGGTAAGTAAATTTATATAAATAAAAATACCTATAATAAAATAGTCACTAAGAAATAGTAATTAATAGTTGAAAGTATTTACAAGTATAATTATAATTATATTAATAATACAACAATTTTTAAAAATATAAAATAATATAACACGAATATATTTAATATTTTCTTTTTCTGTAGTCTGTAGATTTGTATGTTTAATATATTCCTTTAATTTACAAAATCTACAACAAGAACAGCACCAACAACATCAAAAACAGCAGAAACAACAACAACAACATCAATAAAACCAACAACAACAACAACATAAACAACATCAACATCGCCTCCACCGTCACCGCCACCGCCACCGTCACCAGCACTACTACCATGGCTGCCAACGACAACAGCAACAACAGCATCAACAACACCACCATTTTCAATACTATGAAAGGCTCTATTTGTAGCGAGTGCGGTCAGCTGTTTTCTGAAAAGCGCAGCTTAAAACGACAAATTGAGTCGAAACACGAGAAGCAGACATTCGATTGCAGCGAATGTGGGATAAAATTTTCTCGACGCGATGCCCTTCAGAGGCATAATACTAAATTTCACCTCATTCATCATCATCGTCAGTAGCAACAGCAGCATATTTTACCAATCCTCAGCCTTCATCATCAACAGCATCATCATCATTACCAACTCATATTTGTTGCCCCAACTGCAACGAAAACGTCTTACAAAAAGATTGGGCCCATCATGTTCGGACCAATAAACATAAAAAAATTGTTGGGTCCCAATAAACGGACATCTAAAATTAATAAAGTCTGCCTTTAATGGCAGAATTGAGACATATGTGTTGGAGAATGATGATGAGGGTTTGGTCATACCGGAGCTGTTTTTTAAAAAGGCTGAGGAGGTAGTTTTGGCTGCTCTGCGAACGTTATTAATGAAACAATCAGCATATAAATTCAATATTTAAATATATGCTGAGTATGTTAAAATAACTAATGATGACGAAATGATTGTTGAAATTAAATCATTTCAATCGAAAATGATAATGGTCAACCGCGCCGAAGAGTTGGCAAACATTTATAATGATATGAGTAGTATATATATGGCGTTTCTAATTCACAACAACAACAGGCAAAAGGATACATCCACATAACAACAACAACAGGAAAAATCATAGCTCCGCACAACAACAACAAAAACAACCTCACAGAGTGGCCAGATCGAGGATTTTGGTGGACAGAGTGGCCAGATGGAGGATTTTTGTAGACAGTGGCCGCTAGATCGATTTTTAAAAAATTTTTTTTTAATTTTTTTAAAAATTTTTTGTAAATTTTTTTTTAACTTTTTTTCAAAATTTTTTTTTAAACTTTTTTTTAAAGTTTGTTTTTTTAAAAATTTTTAAACTTTTGTTTTTTAATTTTTTTTAAACATTTTTTTTCAAAATTTTTGTTGTTTTTTTTGGAATTTTTGTAGTTTTTTTTGGATGGCAACCCTGGTGGTCGAGTCAGGTGGCAACCCTGGTGGTATCGAAGACGGACAGACGGCTAACGGACTGGCGGCTGGCGGCTGACGGTCGGTCGATGAGTAAGCGGGGAGAGGGAGCGACGTTGTGTTTTCGCGGTGGCAGCATGCTAAGCAGAGGCTGCCTAAGCAGAAGCTGCGTAAGCAGAAGTAGTGTTGTAGTTGTTGCTTATTTAATTGCTTCGTTTTTGAGACGCTGCCCCAGAAGCATAGTGAAACTTAATGTAAACATTAGCGGTTCAAGCTGTTGCTCGCATCCACGGTCTGAAGCGCGAAGTTGTTATTTTAAGAAATATGAAACTCGCCTTATTGTTCTTGTTGTTGTTGTTGTAGTTTTTATTTAATTGCTTGGTTTCGAATTTGCCTTGTCTCGAATTTGTCAGGAATTAAATTAATGTAAACATTTTCGAAGAATGTGAGAAAATTATGCGGAACTGAACCGAACATGATCGAACATAGAGACGGATCTCTTCGTTATCTCAATTTCAGTGGTGGTTTGTGGTTATGTTCTTTTTTTCTTTTTATCTTATAAGGGTTTCAGCTGGAGTTTGTAAATGAATGTGTACTCATAAATTTTACATCTTATTGTTTTCATAATTCTTGGAATTAGCTTAATTGGAAAATACGGTATACTATACAACCGTAAGTAACATGCGATTTTTTTTCCCACTTTATAAAATAATGTAATAGAACAAATAGAATTCAGTCAACAATCAACTATTAACTAAACAAGACGAATCACGTAAACATGAAAACATTTTTAACTCGAGTTCATGAGTTTTTAGTAACTCACAGAGAAAATATACTGGAGGAGCATTTTGATTACATTTTAACAGGCTATGCAAAACTAACCAAATACAAAGATACCTTTGCGATTGTCTCCAAATATGAATGTCATTATACTATGTGAGGACGCAAATCCCGCGTCTCACAAAGCCAACAAGAACACATTGAAATATGTAATGAAATGTATATACACTTTTAAGTTCTCTGTATTTAAGTACCATTGTGTAAGTTAATTCTTGGCATATGTTTGGTATATGTAGTGGTTAGGCTAGTTCTCTCCTGTCTAGTAATCACCACACAGGCGAGGTGATTGAGGTGAGTACAGAGGAAGTGAGGCATATAAAAACAACATTGTTGGGGGGGAAAACAAAGACAATAGGCTTGACGGTATAAATACCGGGCAAGCCGCGAAGACGACTCATTCGGTTTCAGCAGTCAAGGTGAGTGGTTGGGTTATATAGACAAACGGACGGCACCGGAGGAGCGAGAGAGCCAGAATGTGGGTTTTGTGGACCGACATTCTTTGTCTCTCCGCTTACCGGAAAAGAGAGCCAAGAGCCTACTTGGGTTTCGTGAACCGAAGTAGTTTCTTTCTCTTGACATTCATACACGGACGGCACCGGCGTAGCGAGAGAGCCAGAATGTGGGTTTTGTGGACCGACATTCTTTGTCTCTCCGCTTACCTGAAAAGAGAGCCAAGGGCCTACTTGGGTTTCGTGAACCAAAGTAGTTTCTTTCTCTTGACATACATACATTGACGGCACAGGAGGAGCGAGAGAGCCAGAATTTGGGTTTTGTGGACCGACAGTCTTTGTCTCTCCGCTTACCTGAAAAGAGAGCCAAGAGCCTACTTGGGTTTCGTGAACCGAAGTAGTTTCTTTCTCTTGAAATTCATACACGGACAGCACAGGAGGAGCGAGAGAGCCAGAATGTGGGTTTTGTGGACTTACATTCTTGTTCTCTCCGCTTACCTGAAAAGAGAGCCAAGGGCTTACTTGGGTTTCATTAACCGAAGTAGTTTCTTTCTCTTGACATACATACCTTGACAGCACAGGAGGAGCGAGAGAGCCAGAATGTGGGTTTTGTGGACCGACATTCTTTGTCTCTCCGCTTACCTGAAAAGAGAGCCAAGGGCCTACTTGGGTTTCGTGAACCGAAGTAGTTTCTTTCTCTTGACATTCATACACGGACGGCACAGGAGGAGCGAGAGAGCCAGAATGTGGGTTTTGTGGACCGACATTCTTGTCTCTCCGCTTACCTGAAAAGAGAGCCAAGGGCCTACTTGGGTTTCGTGAACCGAAGTAGTTTCTTTCTCTTCACATGCACGGACGGCACTGGAGGGTTGGCGAGAGCCAGAATGTGGGTTTTGTGGACCGACATTCTTTGTCTCTCCGCTTACCTGAAAAGAGATCCAAGGGCCTACTTGGGTTTCGTGAACCGGAGTAGTTCCCTTTCCTTCGACCCTCATAAAATCCAACCATGATACCATGACCAAAATTAATAGCCGGTACGTATTCATTCGATTTCAGCAGTCAAGTCAAGTCAAGCAGTCACACAGTCAAGTCAAGTCAAGTCAAAGCAAGTCAAGTCAAGTCAAGCGGTCAAGTCAAGCAGTCAAGTCAAGTCGAGAAGTCAAGTCAAGTCAAGCCGGTACGTATTGATTCGGTTTCAGCAGTCAAGCCGTCAAGCAGTCAAGCAGTGAAGTCAAGCTGTCAAGTGAAGCAGTCAAGTCAAGCAGTCAAGTCAAGTCAAGTAGTCAAGTCAAGTCAAGCAGTCAAGTCAAATCAAGCAGTCGAGTCAAGTCAAGTCAAGCAGTCACGTCAAGCAGACAAGTCAGTAGTCAAGTCAAATCGATACAGGTCAAGTCAAGCATCATCGGTTCTACCTCACATATGCCAAGCTCGGTTATCATAGCACATAGTGCACTACTACCTACTAGTTTCCTCCTTACCCCTTAGATTTTGCGCTAAATTGGAAATAGGTTAAGATGAGAAAATTGTGAAATAAAGATTATCCGATTTAAAACCAATAGCGTTGCTCTTCAAAACGGGTCCCTGAAATCAATAAATTTTCTTGAAAGACCTGGACAGCCCTTAGTTAAGCCCCAGCTGTAAAACCGGGAAACCCGGAGTTCCTTTGAAGTGGCACCCGAGCAGGGACCAAATAATGGAAGAAAGGAGAGAGAGAAGAGGAAAACTAGTATGGTCAAAACAGCTTGGGCCTACGGGCTCCGTAGAGAAGAATTAATCGAGCTCCTCACCGATATTGGCCTCGAGTGTACAGGCATAGTGGATGAGATGAGGAAAGCACTCGTGAGTACCATAACAGCGTCTGATGTGAAGCCGGAAATCTTACAAGTGAAAATCTTACAAGTATGGGAAGCTAAGAGTGCGGGGTCCAGCAGCGCGGCAATGCTCGTTTGTCCGGAAACTACCTTTAGAGCCACAAGCCCCCGTCGCCAATCGGCAGGAGAATTATCGAGCGCAGCAGTCATGGACCGGGTCCGGAAAGGGTCGGTTCGGTTCGGCGGGGAAAGTGACCCCCTGGAATTCGTGGAACGAATCGAAGAACTATGAAACTATACCTATGACCTCAATAAGAACTGGGTGACGCGAGTGATGTCGGAGTTATTGGAAGGTAGAGCATTGCTGTGGCTGCGCAAAAACCGGAGGGACTGGGCTACATGGGAGGAATTCAAGACAGACTTTTTGAGGTTCTTCTTACATTCACGATTCTTCGAGGGATTGGAGGACCAAATCCGCACCCGCTTGCAAGCACCAGGAGACTCTTTCAAGGACTACTTGCTGGCCATGCAGAATCTGATGCGTCACTCTTCTTACACGCTGATTAAAAAAATCGACAGGATCTGTAGTAATAGCCGTCGGGAGTACCAGTTATTCATGAGGCACCACGACATAACCAGTCTTGAGCAAATTATCGACCTGGCCGAGAGATATGATGATATAAGGTCAGCAGATTCCGAAACGCGAGTTGAGAGGTTAGCAGAGCCAAGAACAGCCAACCGTGGCATACGCCAAGAACGGGTGGATATTAACAACCCCCGAGAGGCATGTCGGCGCTGCGGACAACACGGACATTTCGCACGTGAGTGTAACGGGCCAAGAACCTTATTCTGCTGGGAGTGTGGCAGGCGAGGGACGCGTACCCTGGACTGCTGTCATAGAACTAGAGAAACAACCACCTCGGGAAACGGGCAATTGGTCAGTCAGAGTGGGGAGGCGACTGGCCACATGCAACAAGCCCCTCCCCGTTGAGATGCGCAAATTCGAGTCTCGTAGAAGAGAAGTAGAAGCAGGTGGAATCCGGTTGGAGGCGGTCATCGACACCGGGGCCACCAGAAGTTTCGTTAACGAGTATTTTGCAGAGGAAATGGCCGTGGTAAAAGGGATGCATGAAGTGAAGGTGGGTGTACATATGGCGGACGGCTCGATCCGATACATGAATAAGGAGGTAGTGGTCAAGGTGCGGCTAGGCACTGCTGAAGTGGAGCTTCCACTTTAACTTATGCCCGGCGCGTTAGAATCCTTAACTCTGGGCATGGATTTCTCGGAAAACGCTGGAACCAGGCTAACCTGCGGAGAACAATCCATAACGTTCGGTGTGACGGGGGCAACTAAGCTGTGAAGAGTCTGCGAGATCACGGATAAGGACGTCGAGGAGTTCCTCAAGCAAGAGATTGACTCTTTTGAAAGAATTAAAGCGGTCTCTGATATCGCATACCACAAGATACGAATGCGAGACGACATTCCAATAAAAGTACGTTATCGCCCGAAGAATCCCGCCATGCAAACCATAATAAACAAGGAGGTAGATAAGCTGTTAGCGACCGGTTACATACAGCGCTCGAACAGCGCCTATAGCGCACCCATCGTCCTGGCTCCTAAAAAGACAGGGAGTGGAGACTATGCGTCGACTACCGGGTACTTAATTCGAGGTCGCACCCAGATGCTTACCTTTTTTTGTTTTTTTTTTCTATACATATCAGAGTTCACGAGCTGCTAAGCTTCAAAGCTTTTTTTTGTGCTGATAGCACGAGCTCCTGTTAAGAGGGTTGATAGAGGGAGGGGAGTGGAAAGTTTTTTTTTTTTTGTTAAAACTTGTAGAGCTATTTTTTTAGTTTCTGTACAACTAATAGCGCTAGGCTAGGCCTTAAGTACGCTGAAAACAACACAATTAACATCCATTCGGGATTCGAACCCGCATCCCCGGAGCTCGCAGCGAGGTTATCACCCACTGCGCCACCGAGGACCCTCTGCCCAGAATCGGACACATCCTCGACAAGCTCCGCGAAGCCAGATGCATTAGCACCATAGATCTCAAGAATGGCTATTGGCAGATTCCAATGCACCCTGCCAGCAGGAAGTATACGGCCTTTACCGTTCCAGGACGCGGACTCTTTGAATGGAAGGTGATGCCCTTCGGGCTCCATTCAGCCCCGGCCACGTTTCAAAGGGCTTTGGATCAGGTCATTGGACCCGATATGGAACCGAATGCTTTCGCTTGCTTGGACAATATCATCGTGGTCAGTAGAGATAGGAAAGAACACGTCCAGCATTTGAGCCAAGTTTTTCAACGTCTCCGAGCGGCGAAGCTGAAAATCAACCGGGACAAATGTCATTTCTTGCAAAAGGAACTCAAATATCTCGGCCACGTGGTGACGGAGCAAGGCATTCGCACAGATCCTGACAAAGTGGCAGCAATTCGAAACCTCAAACCACCGATAAATCTACGAGAGTTGAGGAGATACTTGGGTACAGCTTCATGGTATCGACGGTTCGTACCTGTGTACTCGGAAATCGTCCATCCTTTGACAAGCCTACTAAAGAAGGGAAACCGTTGGCAGTGGGGAGAGAGGCAACAGCAGGCGTTTGACACTCTCAAACAACGTTTGACGGAAGCCGCAGTCCTGGCTTGTCCTGGCTTGACCTTACCTAGAAGGTTACCACTTCACGGTAATCACAGATCACTTGGCCTTAAAATGGCTGAATTTTATCGACAACCCCACAGGGCGCATAGCTCGTTGGGCCCTAGAGCTCCAGCAGTACACCTTCGACATTGATACCGCAGAGGGAAGTATAATGTCATCGCCGACGCGCTGTCCGACAACCATGCGAACCCGTGGAGAGTATGAGGGCCGCAACAACTGAGGTCCCAACATGCGGGTGGATACAGAAACTGCGTCGTAACATAGAGCAGAAACCAGAGAAATATCCAAAGTACGTAGTGGAAGACGAGAGGATCTACCGTTTAATTCCACATCAGCCCGGCGACGACGACGACACACCATGGAAGATGTGTGTTCCCAGCTATCAGCGGAAGTGAGTGCTGCAGGAGAATCACGACCAGCCGACGGCAGGCCACTTGGGTATACGCAAGACCATCAATAGAGTGGCCCAACGGTACTACTGGCCCGGCATGTTCCGGGAAATCTCCAAATACGTCCGGAACTGCCCATCATATCAACGCTATAAGGCCTAGCAACGAAAACCACAAGGTCGGATGTTAACGAGTTTGCCTTCCGAACCATGGGACACCGTGTGCTCCGACTTCATTGGGCCGTTACCACGGTCGAAACAAGGCCACAATATGCTATTAGCCTTCGTCGACCGATTTTCAAAATGGACAGTGCTGGTCCCACTAGGACAGGCAACGACGAGTACTCTCCAGGAGGCATTCCGCGAGCGCATAGTGGCTAGGTTTAGAGTGCCGAGGGTACTCATCTCCGACAACGGTACGCAGTATACCAGTCGAGAGTTCAAAAGATTCATGCGAGAACTAGGCATACGTCAACAGCTAACTGCGCCTTATACTCCGCAAGAAAATCCAACAGAAAGGGTGAATCGCACCATAAAGACTATGATTTCACAATACACCACGGAGGATCAGCGAACATGAAATTAACATTTACCGGAAATTATGCTTGCCTTCAACACATGTGTGTCAGACGCGACAGGATATTCCCCGGCTTTCATTAATCACGGAAGAGAGCCACGACTTCCAGGAACTCTATGATGAGGGAGGTATAAACTCCTCCCCGGTTTCTCAGCCGACGAGTGAAAAGGCGAAACGGATGAGGGAAATCTATGCACTGGCCAGACGTAATCTGCAACGTGCAAGTCAAGAGTAGGCGAGACACTACAATTTACGAAGGAGGGAATGGAAACCAGAGGTTGGCCAATTAGTTTTGGTAAAGGCTCATAATCTCTCCAAGACCGCGGACAACTACGCAGCGAAACTGTCTCCTAAGTATGACGGACCGTTTCAGGGAATGGCATATGAGTCCCCAATAATCATCAAGTTAAGTGATTTGAACGGCAAGGCTAACAGAAGGGCACATCTGGGCGATGTTAAGCTTCTTGGTAGTAAGGCGCTCAACTTCGTCGACACGAGATTTTGTTTTCTTCTTCTTTCCACTGCCGGTCTGCACTAACTTAATTCGCTGAACTCGTCAAAAAACCAGACTGATATTTTAACACACTTTGAAATTTTAATTAAACAAAATAAATTTGTCATTGCGGCAGCACTTTTCACAGGAAAGAACCGAGTTTGTCGTCGGAGAATGATTAAGTGTGAAAGGATCAAGACAGAACCCCGAGTTCATTCCTGCAGCTGGTTTTATAGGCTGTAAAATTTGTTCTAGAACTTTTGATAATAACGAAGTGCTCTAGCCATGTTGTGTTGTGTAAAGTACGAATCTGTTTCCTCGCTTTCATATGTACTGAACATGTGAACTTGACATAATAAGTATACCCTACACCCATAATTATACCCTACACCCGAAAGGAGTAGGTATATTCACTTTGTTCTTCCGTTTGTAAGGCAGAGAAGGAGACGAGATAGATATAGAAAAGTATATATATTTTTGCTCAGTGTCACCTCCTGAATCTATTAAGTCCGTCCGTCCGTCCGTCTGTCTGACTGTCTGTCTGTTGAAATCACGATTACGGAAGAAAAAAAGGATATGTATATCGCAATTAAATGGCACAAATATTCTTTGTTATGTAGGGCAGCTTGGGATTGAAAATGGGCGAGATCGGTTAACAACCACGCCTACTTTACATACGGAATGTAAAGGCACGTCGCTTTAAAAAATGTTATAATGTGAATATCTCATAAACCGTGCGAGATATTGAGGTATAATTTTATTCCGGAACATATAGCGCCATTAATAAAATTTTTGCAAAAAATTGGCGTGCCACGCCCACTCAACAAAGTTGGCAATATCTCATGAACGGTATAAGATATTGAGACCTCATTTTACCACGATGTATCTGGAATAAGCATGCCAAAATTACCAATAAGCGGGCCAAAAATGGGCGTCAATATCTTGTAAACGGAATAAGATATTAACACGTAATTTTATCAAGAGGTATCTACAGGTATTACCAATTTGCATACCTAAAATGTTATGCAAATAAATGGCATACCAATATCCCATAAACGGTTCAAAATATTAATACGTGATTCTATCCAGCAGTATCTAGAGACGTTATGTCTCTATTAAAAACGTCCTTATACAAAAGTTGCTAAGTGGCGAAATTCTAATTTTTTTAGCCACTCGGGTATAGGGTATTTAGACTTTGGCCAGGCCGAAGACAACATTTTTTCTTGTTTTTCTCCTTCGTATATCCGTGTGTTGGCGTTTCCAATGATCGTGTGTAGTCTTGTATTAGTTTAACACACTTTGATTTGTTGTTCTGTATTTTCCAGAAATACAGTTCCCAGTATTTTCCTCTGTGTGCTTTCTAATGAAAGAATGACAGGTGTAATTTGGAAAAGATTTCCCTGTGAATTCTTTTCGCATGAGACGAGGTGTGTTCGTCTACCCAGCTTCGTCTTTGTTGTGCGCCAAATTTGTGTTAGCAAAATTTGGTCGTCACACTTCCACTCTACTTCGGGGTGGCGAAAAAACTTTGCTATTCTTTTACGATATTCATGCAATTTCAATTTCAATGTTTTTACATTGCGTGTTGATCGTGGTCGAACTGTTCTCACTTTAGCTTTCATCTAAACAGCTGTCCATGTTTACAATTTTAATGACAATTTTAATGACAAAAGTTCGCTAGTTCGTTGGTGTAATAATAATTTATTTATATAAATATAAGGAATCAGATAGATTTACAGCGGTGTAAACTGAATTGAGATCTGCGCAAGCTTTACGAAGTGGCTCTTATTGAAGATATGTAGATCTGCAGAAATTTAAATGAAGAAATTCATATCTTCTCGATGAAATGCGTGGAACATTGATTGAAATGTTGCTTAAAAGAGCGCAATCAGTAGTGCAATGTAGTAAATTTAGAATAAACGAGGCATTAAGCATTATCCTTCGATGGAACAGTGACGGCAAGTTTATCTACTTGAGTCGTGACTCGCAAGGTGGTAATTTCAGTGAAGAATCCCAGTGAAGAATTTCTTAGACAAAACAATAGAAACTGTTTTTGTACAGATTCAATTTCCGAGATGTAACAGCAATAGGTTGGGCGCCAAACAGGTGAAGCATACTCCAATATACTATAGGACGAACTAATGATGTATAAAGGATCTTAGTAATGTAAGGATCATACAATTCTTTTGCCCAGCGCTTAATAAATCCTAGTACACTGAAGGCTCTACTGGTTATTCGATCGATGTGTATGTGGAAACGTAGTTTCCCATCTATGACCAAGGTCCTCAACTGTAACTAAAATTTCTAATCTATGATTACCTACGTTATAATTATAATTGAAATAGCTAGTTCGAGAAAACGACAGACGTTTACATTTGAGAATATTCAAACTCATTCAACTTACTTACTTATCAAACTTACTTAGCACCAGGTAAGAAAATTGTTTAAATCAGCTTGAAGCAGCAGTGCATCGCATTCATTTTTATATGATAAAAATATTTTCAAATCATCGGCAAATAATAGTGCATCACTATGATTTACGACAGAAGGTAAAATCATTAATAAATATTAGAAAGAGAATCGGCCCGAGATGACTACCCCGAGGAACAACTGATTTCACATAATTTATGTCCGATTTAGTATTTTGCAACAAAACCATTTGTATGTGACACTAAGATAAGTAATCCGTTCCAACAAGTGTAAGGGAATGGACTGGTTAAATTACGCTACTGCGGAATCAATGCATGAAGTAGAAGATGATTCATGTAAGGCTAAAATCGAAACCCCGTTAAATTTACGTAGTAGACTTTTTAAAATGTCATAATTTGTATTTCTAAAATTAAACTCTTTTAAATGTTGAGCCCTCATACAATGGGGCGAGTTTGATCGACCACGTATCTGAAGTTTTAATGTTGGATGGTGCTTATCTATATCGTCAAAGAACATGAGATCCAGCAATCAATTATTTAGATTTCGAATGAAATTAACTTGGAAAATTCCGCAGGATAATAAATCATTTATAAAACTATTATAGTTAGGCGAATCATAATGGTAAGAGAATGTTGGGATCATCAGGGCATGTTTCATCCAAGAAACATGTGACAAATTAAAGTCACCTAGAATCACTAGATAATCGGTGTGCAGAAAACTGTTTAATTTGTTAATATAGACAGTATGTTTCTGATAAACATCCACACCAGAATTGGGTGGAATATAAAACAAGCGATATATAATGATAAGTTGTTCGTCTTAACATGGACTTAGTATATTTCAATATAAATTATGAAGATTTAGCTGCAATGAAGATGTTGTGTCCCTGTTGAAATATCTTTGTCGTGGGCTTCTCTGAAGTCCTTCCTTTTCCACAGTCCGTTTCGAATTAAAACACTTCTCTTTTACTTTAATAACTTTATTAAAAATTATACAAGAGTTGCACACGTTTTGGCTTCACTAATGACTACTCCTATCTGCTATATTCCAATCTTATTTATATGTTTGAACGCGGAAGTTTAAACACGGAAATAACAATATGATAACTGTAGCGGAAAAGAGCCGCCTCAACACCTGAGCGCAAGAAAGTGGGTCACTAGTTCCATGGTCAGCAATATTCAATGGAAACGGAACCGCGGCTTCAGCGACCTGCGCTCATTTGACGAATTGCTCTAGAAACGGCAATGCGGAATTAAACCAACAAGCACAACGTGCGAAAAATTCTCGCCTCTTAAGTATCGCCTGAAAGTATACCTAGCGTAACCAGTGACTCACAACATCCCTCCACCCCTAGGGAAAGGACAAATTAATATCGTGAAGCGATGTTAATTTTTCCTTTTATTACAATGTTTCTACTGGGTGGTCAACTGTTTGATATTAGTCTTAATGCTACTACAAATTCCTTAAGTGAATACCATAATCGTTTTCGTCTGGCCTCCCTCGGACATGCTGTTTGGAGATGAAGACGATGATGGTTCTACCGAATTATACTTTTGCTGCTTCGAGTTGTTATCTTGTCTTCCGGTGATGTTTTCTCGTCTGACGCGTTGCAGGGCACCCACATTTTGAAGAAATGGTGTGTATCTGTATGACTGCATCGATTAGACATGCTCATCGTAATTCTGGTTTACTCTGAACGGAGTTATGTGGCCTTTGGTGGCTTTTCTCGTTTTCTCGGACGGCTGGAGTTGTGTGCGACGTTCTTGACTGTTTGGTGAACCTCCCATCTTGCTTGACGCTAATTGATCGAAGAAGCTTGTATCTCCCCTGGCTTCACGCTTCCCCTGTATCACTTCGGGACGTTAGCTCCAATTTGCGACTATGATCTGTACTCAGATGTTAATTAGTGGGGAGCGCCCCAAAATAAAAACGTTTTAACACGTCCACCTTGTTGAGTAATGTTAGCGAGAAAACATCGCCATGGCCGTCTTTGTCGAACAATGTCCCTTATTTCTGTGATGGTGCAACGTGATGGTTCGGTGAAGCAACTTCGATGTACCGCTCGTATCTTGCAGTCCATGATTAAACTGAAGCTTCCATAGGTATTGACGCCGCTGTTGGCTTATCCTATTTATTTTCTAATACCTATACTATGACTTAATTCCATTTAATTAAATTTGTTATTCCATGAGTAATATTTTAATTATCTTAGTTTTGTTCCCTAATATTTACGCTGCAGTAAATGCTAGAACATATATATATTTATATCATATATATATCAATATATTTATCAAATGAAACCATTAAATTTTAGGTGAAACTTTTAACACTTTCCGTTATTGTAGAGTATCATAATTATGTCCTTACACCTTTTTATCTATGTTCTACTTTCATTTAGTTAATATCTTATATTTTATTTCGTTTGATTGTATTTAATATATTAAGTCTTAAAGTCTGTAAAGCATTTTATTCCTTACTGTTTACGTTGCAGTAAATGTGAATATACATTTTTCCATATGTAAAAATTATTTCCCCTTTTTTTCACTATTTTTATTCCTATAATTTCCCGAGTATTTTTCAATCTTTCGTATTTACAATTATCCCAACTATTTTTTATTTCAACCAATATTCATTGCTGTTATTCCAGGACTTCTATGCAATTACTTAATTATAATTTAGCTTAATAATTACTTCATCAGTTTAATTTTAATTCAATACTTAGTCTCATACTCTTTTAGTTGCTTCCTCCTTACTATACGCTTCCGTGTGCATTTAACATACCTATATACAAGTAACGCTAAACCAATTCGCGATGCCACATAATGTCATGGCGCCCTGACACCATGTGACAAATCACAATCGACCACGATCTATCCCAAAATTATTGCAACTTGGACTTCTGATAAATAGGATTAGGTCTAGGTAGGAATTAAATCAAAACTAAGTTTATATTGTTTCAAACATATGCATGTATTTAGAAACAATGCAAACAATATGAACTTTATATATTGCTTCAATTAACAATTAATTAATACATTTTGTTAGTAAGTTAAGTTAGTGTCCGGTTAGTTAAACACAATTCTCTCTAAAACTACATATTAAAACCGAAACCGTCTTTTGTTAATAAGGACATTCCCGACGTACTTAATATAAGTGCCTTGAATATACTTTACCAGATGATTACCCTGAGCAATTATTCGCGGCGTCGCAGTTAATGGGATACAGCCCTCTCTTTTCCGTCGTCCTGGAAAATACAGAATTTTCCTGTACCCCACCTACGACCGCCTTGAAATATATAAAAATATATGTTATTTACGTTCGTTATTTTTCTCTATTTACTAAAATCTGAATTCTTTTTTGTTGAACTGCGTCCGTGACTGTTTCTATTGTACTCGAATTGTTGTACTGTTTAAGCAAATTTTTATGGAATGGCTTATTCCTGTTCTTAATTTTTATAACTGTCGTGACTGGGCTTCTAATGCCTATCACCTCATATGGGCTTAACTATATCGGTGAAAATTTGTATTTGGTGCTCGCTTCTGCGTCGAGAATGGCTGTGCACGCCATAAATTTAGAAAAGTCGTCCTGAAATGTAAGAATGTACTTATTACCGGATACAGTCTCCGGTAAAATACCTACAATGTCCATATAAACCTTATCGAAGGGCCGCACTGGGGTGTCTGTTAATACCAGGAGCCCCTTCATTGCCCCTTGATGGCCTCCTAATGGTTTATCATGGAAATCCTTTATTATCGTCTCAATTTCTTTTGGGTCTTCTAGAAGAATTGTATTACCATTTTGTTCCGTCTTTGGACTATCCGTTTCCACTGATGCGGAAATTTCCTGCGGCTTGTCGTTTCCGTGGGTTCTCATTTTTATTAGTTATTTTGCTTTGGAGCGCGTTTGGGCTGCTGCGAGCTCATTGTTATTATGTTGGGGTATTCACCTCAGAGCGTCTGCATTTACATTTTTCTTCCCAGGTTTATATATAATTTGGAACTCGTATTCCTATAGTTTATATCCAAATCTGGCTAGACGAGAAGTCTGATCCTTTAAATTCGCTATACCCAATTTTGGAGCTAGTATATTGGTAGCCGAACACTGCGATTGTATTGTTGTTGTTGGTCTTGTTGTTTTTGGTGTTCTTGACTTAATTAATAAATGTTGACTCTTTAATAAATATAAATTACATTTCCTTAACTATTTATATACAAATCTATAAAGTGGATCCCATTTATTTCACAATTATTTTAATGATTTTAGCTATTTGGAATTTTCCTATTCAGCAAAAACTATTTGAAAGTTAACTTGAAGGGACAAGCATGAATCATTAAACTTATTACTATCATATACTTGTAACTAAAATTATTTTATTAACTATTAATTTGTAACAATAAATATCCTTAATAATTCCATATTTTCATTTATATAGTAATAAAATATTTCTTAACAATTTGATTACAATATCATTTTGTTCTTCTTTTACTCATTTTAACATCGTTTTAATAAGCAAGTTTTCTTGCTTGCTGAAACGAGTTTTTTTTCTCTTTTCTTATATTTTAATAGTTGCAAATAAATACTTTGCAAGCATAATTTTAATTGCTAAGTGCAATGCGCCGAAGGTGGCTTGAAGCAATTCTTCCTCAGGTTTTTTTTTCTCCGGTTTTGAATTTCTTCAGTTTAAAAAAAAAAAAACAAAAAACCTGGGACGTTTTGAGCAACGAGGTAATTTGTACACTTTTTGTACAAATGCTGCAATTTGCGTTTAAGTAAGCAGGACTTTGCTTACTGAAACGCACGTAGTTAAAAGTTAGTGATTAGTTTTTATTAGTTGTGTTAGTTAAAAATTTTTTTCTTTTTTATTTGCTTGTCTCTCTTTTTTTTTCTTTAACTTTTTTTATATAATTTTTTTTCTCTTATTATATTCTACATCTTTTTCTCTTTCTGTATTTTTCTTTTTTTTTTACTTTTACCTCGCGTCCAATATGTCTCACATATTGGTTTGAGTCTTTAAGTAATATGTTCTTTTGAATATATATTCACAGCCTGAATATATATTAGCCTGAATATATATAGCCTGAGCTATTTTTGCTATTTCCCCATTGTTTCGACTAAATTGATATAGCCGAAAAATGTGTTTAGACTCTTACTGAGAAATTCTGATATTTCATTTATTTTATTAATTTATTCTCATTAATTGCATTATTAGTATAGTTTTACGAAATTTTTTGTCATTAATTCTACTAGCTTAAGACCAATAATATATACAATTTTTATTCATCAAGGTTTTTTTTTTGATTTAAATTCTAGTCTTCTACTAATTTTTCTTCTTCGATTTCTCACATGTACCGTCATGTAATTCATATTTGCTTGCTTTGTTAACTGCAAGCTATTAAGATTTGTAAAATCGGGTGCAAAATTTTGATTAAAGGCGAAATCATGTCCGCTTGATTCTAATACGGGTACAAAAATTTTATCATTTTTCACATTAACCAGTTTTCCATGGTATATTACTGGTGAAATTCTCTTCTTGTGCACTACTGTTTGCATGTCACCTGTGTCCACGTTGAGAACTTCATTCAAAATATTATCTTTAAGTAAGCTATTGTCGGCGTCTGTATGAACTAGTAGAATGAGTTTTTTATATCTGGCCTCTTCGCAAGGTCACTCAATAAACACGTCATTCAAATTAGATTGCTCCCGGTTAGACACTTCCACTTCAATCTTTTTATTTTTATTATGCAGGTTATGAACATGAACACTCGCAATCACACCTTGATTTGGCAACTTAGGAAAAGAAACTCTCAATTTGGCTATTATTTCTGTTTTTATATGACTTGCAAGTGCTTTTATACAGGTAACATATTCCGTTATTTTAAGACTAATGCTCCTTGCTTTACAATGCTGAAAATTGCGGAAGATTGTTCTTATAATAAATACAGCAACCAATTGTGTAATCGGAAGTATTGTCACTGTACTCCAAATGCAATTATCTTTACAGCCTGACCTACCGATTCGTCTGATTTTCTCCGAATATTATTTTTGTTTTCTATATTCTTATCAGCTGTATTTTTTACCTTTCTAGCTTTCTTTAATTTTGCTGAAGTTGGCAACGTATCCACAATCTCTTCAGACGTAGGACTCACTGTTACCATTTCAGTTATTGAGGCTGGTAACCTATCCACAATCGCTTCCGATGTCGGACTTACATTCACTCCCTCATTTGTTGAAGTTGGTAACGTATTCATAACCGTTCCCGATGTCGGACTTACAGTTACTCCTTCATTTATTGAGTTTCGTAACGTATCCACAATCTCTTCATATGTTGGACTTACTGTTACTACTTCATTTATTGAGTTTCGTAACGTATCCACAATCGTTTTAGATGTTGGCCTTACTGTTACTACTTCATTTATTGAGGTTGGTAGCGTATCCACAATCCTTTTAGATGTTGGACTTACCATTACTACCTCATTTGGCCTTAAGTTACTATTTATGTAGGGTTCCCAGACTATTGGCCTTGTCTGGGCCCTCTGAGGTTTCCCTGGAACCTATCCCAATTCTTCGTCGCCTCACAATC
This sequence comes from Sicus ferrugineus, assembly GCA_922984085.1. Taxonomy (NCBI): domain Eukaryota; kingdom Metazoa; phylum Arthropoda; class Insecta; order Diptera; family Conopidae; genus Sicus; species Sicus ferrugineus. The sequence goes on from OV277349.1 coordinate 40,132,208, forward strand.
TCTTACAATATGTCCTGGTCTGTTACACCAGTGGCATGTTATTGCATCCTTTTGTTGAGGTCGATTGTCTCTAGCATTGTGTGAAGGGTTTTCCAACCTCCTTTGGGTGAAATTCTGTTGCTTTGGGCCCCAGCGATTACTATTTCTGCGGCTTCTCGCACCTCCAGTTTGACTCATGACCGTAAACCAAACATTTCTCGCAATAAGGTGGTTTTTTTCTTATCAGACATTCATCCCTGGTATGGCCTTTCTTGTTGCAGAAACTACACACAATTTTAAGTTTAGGGTTGTCGCTGCGTTCTGCACGCATTGACTGCCCGCTTTCTCGGATAACTTCACTTCCATTTGATTACTCGAACGGTATTCATTTGTCGCATTTGGTTGTATTGGGGATTTATTTCTGGGCTGTACATCAGTGGAATCTCCCAGCTCCCATACGGGATTCATACCCGCTATTCGCTTCCCTTGTGTACTTGGCCAACCCCCTTGGCTGAAGTGTGATCTGCTAAAAACTTCATACAAATTTAATGCCAGATTTACCAGCTTCTCCAAATTTGTTTCCGAGGAACCTACTAGTTTCATCCTCAGGGTAGAGTCCTGTAATCCTAATGTGAAAGTCCTTGTTATTGAGGCAGCTACCTCCTCTCGCAGAGCTTGATCCCCTGAACCCTTATAATGGTCCGATATGTAGTCCTCCGCCTGCGTTCGTAAATCAATTAGTTTTTCAGCGAATTCCCTGATGCCTTCCCTCGGAGATTGAACAGTCATCTGTATCTCCGCCATCACAGTGTCCAGTGATTTTAATGGCAAGTACGCTTGTTTTATTGCAGCGTATAGCGCTTCTGTCGTGGTGACTTGCTTCCCTCTCAATAGAGTATACGCACTACCGTGAAGCCTCTGTTTCACGCAAGCAATGAAATCTTGCATTTCTGTATTACAGATGCCCCTCTTAGCTAATTCGCACCCCTCTATGAATTTGTAGACCTTCCCTCTCAAGTCGGGTGATCTCGTCCCTGAAAACAGCCTACTAACAGATTTCGAAATCGCCTCGATATCCATTTTGTATTTTATTGATAACGCGGAAGGAAAGGAAATAGGATCGCTCTGCTTTGGGCTGCTGACTTGAACAACAGCTTCCTTATGGTGCAGCGTTTGGTCGTGGGCCAGCTCCAGCTCTTGTTTTAGAACCCTATTCTCTTCTTTTAGCTCTTGGAGTCTCCGGCATGCCTGCTCCAACGACGAGAAGTCCTCCTTACTCCGCTGTTTTTCTGTTTTTTAAATGCCCAAATTGTTTTTTCCAATTCCTTATTTCCTCCACGTAGTTCTGGTTCCTTTGGTCTATGAAATTCAATAATTCATCTAAAACGGCATCTGCCTGCTCTACTTTTGAACTATTGCTGGCCCTGTTTAATTTTGCTTTAATTAATTCTAAGTTTTCCTTATTATTTATTGTTAAATTCAAATTTAACCATATCTTATCTATAAATCTATCTATTTGTCCTAACAAATCATTATATTCTCTATTTATTATCAAAAATTTTTCTTCCCATTCACTCACTATTTCCATTAAGCTAACTTAATTAGTTTGGCTGCGATTAAAAATGCTGCAGTCAGCAACTCTCCTCTTTGTCACTACTGACCTACTTCAATTAACAAAAATTACATAACAACACGCTGAAATAAATTCAAGGCCAGAGTAAGTGGCCGCATTAAAATCGAGCGTCGAATTTCTTTATTCTTACGGTCGTTCACCGTTCGCTCACTACGCGGAAACAAAACCTTAACCTTGAAGCAATGATCGCGTTTCAAGGTTTAACCAAATAAAACACTCGAACTCGTGTTCGAACTTTTATAAATAGATTATTTCTTTTTATCTAAAGCTAAATACATTAATTTTTTTTTCTCTAAATAAAATTACATTTTTTTTAAAAATCATACTAGTTTTAAATGTACACTTCACTGCACATATTGGATTTAACCATCATTTGTTGTTTTTTTTCACTTCAATATCATTCAGCGGGGCCAACGAAAAGAAAACTACTGACACTTCAGGTTTGTAAAACAAAACTCAACAATAATATTTTATTCATATATTATATTATTCAGATAAACAATAATTATCTATTAAAATGTAAACTTTTATCAAAATATATTAAATTTTATTAACTATAATAATAAAATAATTAATAATATATTATTGTAAAAAATTATATTGAAAAAAATATTTTTCTTACAACTCCGGGTGTAGAACCTGGCCTGCATCCCAACCGAGCCCGTTTTTAGTAAACGTGAACTGAAAACGCGGTGACCTGGGTTGTGCGGACCCAACTTCAGGTGGAATTAATTCTATCAACAACAATAAAAAGAAAAAAAAGGCAACGTAGCAAAGGCGAAAATATGCAAAACTAACAATAACAAGAACAACCACATTAACTCGCTTGCTAACAAAGGGATTAAAAAAACCACAGTCACACAGAATACATGAACCACATACTTTTTACAACAATTACAACACAGACCGAGACGCCAAATCAGCAAGCAAAAATTAAAGCAGAGCCTTGGAAAATTACTAATAAAATCAGGTGGAATACTGTTTACAACAACTACAACACAGACTGAGACGCGAAACAAGCAAGCAAAAATTAAATTAGAGCGTGGGAAGCTACCAACAAAATCACAAGAATTTATTTCTAGAAATAAGCACAACAACAACAAGTACGTTGTGTGCCGCTATGCAGATTAGAAAATTCTGGAATGTGAACAAGAACTACCAACAAAATCACAAGAAATATTTCTCGAAATTAGCACAACAACAACAAGCACATTGTGTGCCGCTATGCACATTAGAAAATTCCAGAATGTGCACAAGAACAATGACTACAGCGGAGTTGTTTTGATCGGTATATAAAAGGGCCCACCGCGCTGAATTCGATCTCTTTTGGAATCTCGTGCTCCAAGTGGTAAGTCGTCAAACCTTGAACCTCTAGTACCTCGTAGTGGCTGAGTGCTCTTAAGCGGACGCCAATCCCAATTCCAAGTAAATTTTAGTACCTCGTCCTGGCTGAGTGCTCTTAAGCGGACGCCAATCCCAATTCCAAGTAAATTTTAGTACCGCGTCCTGGCTGAGTGCTCTTAAGCGGACGCCAATCCCAATTCCAAGTAAATTTTAGTACCTCGTCCTGGCTGAGTGCTCTTAAGCGGACGCCAATCCCAATTCCAAGTAAATTTTAGTACCTCGTCCTGGCTAAAATTATTTTATTAACTATTAATTTGTAACAATAAATATCCTTAATAATTCCATATTTTCATTTATATAGTAATAAAATATTTCTTAACAATTTGATTACAATATCATTTTGTTCTTCTTTTACTCATTTTAACATCGTTTTAATAAGCAAGTTTTCTTGCTTGCTGAAACGAGTTTTTTTTCTCTTTTCTTATATTTTAATAGTTGCAAATAAATACTTTGCAAGCATAATTTTAATTGCTAAGTGCAATGCGCCGAAGGTGGCTTGAAGCAATTCTTCCTCAGGTTTTTTTTTCTCCGGTTTTGAATTTCTTTAGTTTAAAAAAAAAACAAAAAACCTGGGACGTTTTGAGCAACGAGGTAATTTGTACACTTTTTGTACAAATGCTGCAATTTGCGTTTAAGTAAGCAGAACTTTGCTTACTGAAACGCACGTAGTTAAAAGTTAGTGATTAGTTTTTATTAGTTGTGTTAGTTAAAAATTTTTTTCTTTTTTATTTGCTTGTCTCTCTTTTTTTTTCTTTAACTTTTTTATATTTAATTTTTTTTCTCTTATTATATTCTACATCTTTTTCTCTTTCTGTATTTTTCTTTTTTTTTTTACTTTTACCTCGCATCCAATATGTCTCACATATTGGTTTGAGTCTTTAAGTAATATGTTCTTTTAAATATATATTCACATATTAGCCTGAGCTATTTTTCCTATTTCCCCATTGTTTCGACTAAATTGATATAGCCGAAAAATGTGTTTAGACTCTTACTGAGAAATTCTGATATTTCATTTATTTTATTAATTTATTCTCATTAATTGCATTATTAGTATAGTTTTACGAAATTTTTTGTCATTAATTCTACTAGCTTAAGACCAATAATATATACAATTTTTATTCATCAAGGTTTTTTTTTTTGATTTAAATTCTAGTCTTCTACTAATTTTTCTTCTTCGATTTCTCACATGTACCGTCATGTAATTCATATTTGCTTGCTTTGTTAACTGCAAGCTATTAAGATTTGTAAAATCGGGTGCAAAATTTTGATTAAAGGCGAAATCATGTCCGCTTGATTCTAATACGGGTACAAAAATTTTATCATTTTTCACATTAACCAGTTTTCCCTGGTATATTACTGGTGAAATTCTCTTCTTGTGCACTACTGTTTGCATGTCACCTGTGTCCACGTTGAGAACTTCATTCAAAATATTATCTTTAAGTAAGCTATTGTCGGCGTCTGTATGAACTAGTAGAATGAGTTTTTTATATCTGGCCTCTTCGCAAGGTCACTCAATAAACACGTCATTCAAATTAGATTGCTCCCGGTTAGACACTTCCACTTCAATCTTTTTATTTTTATTATGCAGGTTATGAACATGAACACTCGCAATCACACCTTGATTTGGCAACTTAGGAAAAGAAACTCTCAATTTGGCTATTATTTCTGTTTTTATATGACTTGCAAGTGCTTTTATACAGGTAACATATTCCGTTATTTTAAGACTAATGCTCCTTGCTTTACAATGCTGAAAATTGCGGAAGATTGTTCTTATAATAAATACAGCAACCAATTGTGTAATCAGAAGTATTGTCACTGTACTCCAAATGCAATTATCTTTACAGCCTGACCTACCGATTCGTCTGATTTTCTCCGAATATTATTTTTGTTTTCTATATTCTTATCAGCTGTATTTTTTACCTTTCTAGCTTTCTTTAATTTTGCTGAAGTTGGCAACGTATCCACAATCTCTTCAGACGTAGGACTCACTGTTACCATTTCAGTTATTGAGGCTGGTAACCTATCCACAATCGCTTCCGATGTCGGACTTACATTCACTCCCTCATTTGTTGAAGTTGGTAACGTATTCATAACCGTTCCCGATGTCGGACTTACAGTTACTCCTTCATTTATTGAGTTTCGTAACGTATCCACAATCTCTTCATATGTTGGACTTACTGTTACTACTTCATTTATTGAGTTTCGTAACGTATCCACAATCGTTTTAGATGTTGGCCTTACTGTTACTACTTCATTTATTGAGGTTGGTAGCGTATCCACAATCCTTTTAGATGTTGGACTTACCATTACTACCTCATTTGGCCTTAAGTTACTATTTATGTAGGGTTCCCAGACTATTGGCCTTGTCTGGGCCCTCTGAGGTTTCCCTGGAACCTATCCCAATTCTTCGTCGCCTCACAATCTCTTACAATATGTCCTGGTCTGTTACACCAGTGGCATGTTATTGAATCCTTTTGTTGAGGTCGATTGTCTCTAGCATTGTGTGAAGGGTTTTCCAACCTCCTTTGGGTGAAATTCTGTTGCTTTGGGCCCCAGCGATTACTATTTCTGCGGCTTCTCGCACCTCCAGTTTGACTCATGACCGTAAACCAAACATTTCTCGCAATAAGGTGGTTTTTTTCTTATCAGACATTCATCCCTGGTATGGCCTTTCTTGTTGCAGAAACTACACACAATTTTAAGTTTAGGGTTGTCGCTGCGTTCTGCACGCATTGACTGCCCGCTTTCTCGGATAACTTCACTTCCATTTGATTACTCGAACGGTATTCATTTGTCGCATTTGGTTGTATTGGGGATTTATTTCTGGGCTGTACATCAGTGGAATCTCCCAGCTCCCATACGGGATTCATACCCGCTATTCGCTTCCCTTGTGTACTTGGCCAACCCCCTTGGCTGAAGTGTGATCTGCTAAAAACTTCATACAAATTTAATGCCAGATCTACCAGCTTCTCCAAATTTGTTTCCGAGGAACCTACTAGTTTCATCCTCAGGGTAGAGTCCTGTAATCCTAATGTGAAAGTCCTTGTTATTGAGGCAGCTACCTCCTCTCGCAGAGCTTGATCCCCTGAACCCTTATAATGGTCCGATATGTAGTCCTCCGCCTGCGTTCGTAAATCAATTAGTTTTTCAGCGAATTCCCTGATGCCTTCCCTCGGAGATTGAACAGTCATCTGTATCTCCGCCATCACAGTGTCCAGTGATTTTAATGGCAAGTACGCTTGTTTTATTGCAGCGTATAGCGCTTCTGTCGTGGTGACTTGCTTCCCTCTCAATAGAGTATACGCACTACCGTGAAGCCTCTGTTTCACGCAAGCAATGAAATCTTGCATTTCTGTATTACAGATGCCCCTCTTAGCTAATTCGCACCCCTCTATGAATTTGTAGACCTTCCCTCTCAAGTCGGGTGATCTCGTCCCTGAAAACAGCCTACTAACAGATTTCGAAATCGCCTCGATATCCATTTTGTATTTTATTGATAACGCGGAAGGAAAGGAAATAGGATCGCTCTGCTTTGGGCTGCTGACTTGAACAACAGCTTCCTTATGGTGCAGCGTTTGGTCGTGGGCCAGCTCCAGCTCTTGTTTTAGAACCCTATTCTCTTCTTTTAGCTCTTGGAGTCTCCGGCATGCCTGCTCCAACGACGAGAAGTCCTCCTTACTCCGCTGTTTTTCTGTTTTTTAAATGCCCAAATTGTTTTTTCCAATTCCTTATTTCCTCCACGTAGTTCTGGTTCCTTTGGTCTATGAAATTCAATAATTCATCTAAAACGGCATCTGCCTGCTCTACTTTTGAACTATTGCTGGCCCTGTTTAATTTTGCTTTAATTAATTCTAAGTTTTCCTTATTATTTATTGTTAAATTCAAATTTAACCATATCTTATCTATAAATCTATCTATTTGTCCTAACAAATCATTATATTCTCTATTTATTATCAAAAATTTTTCTTCCCATTCACTCACTATTTCCATTAAGCTAACTTAATTAGTTTGGCTGCGATTAAAAATGCTGCAGTCAGCAACTCTCCTCTTTGTCACTACTGACCTACTTCAATTAACAAAAATTACATAACAACACGCTGAAATAAATTCAAGGCCAGAGTAAGTGGCCGCATTAAAATCGAGCGTCGAATTTCTTTATTCTTACGGTCGTTCACCGTTCGCTCACTACGCGGAAACAAAACCTTAACCTTGAAGCAATGATCGCGTTTCAAGGTTTAACCAAATAAAACACTCGAACTCGTGTTCGAACTTTTATAAATAGATTATTTCTTTTTATCTAAAGCTAAATACATTAATTTTTTTTTCTCTAAATAAAATTACATTTTTTTTAAAAATCATACTAGTTTTAAATGTACACTTCACTGCACATATTGGATTTAACCATCATTTGTTGTTTTTTTTCACTTCAATATCATTCAGCGGGGCCAACGAAAAGAAAACTACTGACACTTCAGGTTTGTAAAACAAAACTCAACAATAATATTTTATTCATATATTATATTATTCAGATAAACAATAATTATCTATTAAAATGTAAACTTTTATCAAAATATATTAAATTTTATTAACTATAATAATAAAATAATTAATAATATATTATTGTAAAAAATTATATTGAAAAAAATATTTTTCTTACAACTCCGGGTGTAGAACCTGGCCTGCATCCCAACCGAGCCCGTTTTTAGTAAACGTGAACTGAAAACGCGGTGACCTGGGTTGTGCGGACCCAACTTCAGGTGGAATTAATTCTATCAACAACAATAAAAAGAAAAAAAAGGCAACGTAGCAAAGGCGAAAATATGCAAAACTAACAATAACAAGAACAACCACATTAACTCGCTTGCTAACAAAGGGATTAAAAAAACCACAGTCACACAGAATACATGAACCACATACTTTTTACAACAATTACAACACAGACCGAGACGCCAAATCAGCAAGCAAAAATTAAAGCAGAGCCTTGGAAAATTACTAATAAAATCAGGTGGAATACTGTTTACAACAACTACAACACAGACTGAGACGCGAAACAAGCAAGCAAAAATTAAATTAGAGCGTGGGAAGCTACCAACAAAATCACAAGAATTTATTTCTAGAAATAAGCACAACAACAACAAGTACGTTGTGTGCCGCTATGCAGATTAGAAAATTCTGGAATGTGAACAAGAACTACCAACAAAATCACAAGAAATATTTCTCGAAATTAGCACAACAACAACAAGCACATTGTGTGCCGCTATGCACATTAGAAAATTCCAGAATGTGCACAAGAACAATGACTACAGCGGAGTTGTTTTGATCGGTATATAAAAGGGCCCACCGCGCTGAATTCGATCTCTTTTGGAATCTCGTGCTCCAAGTGGTAAGTCGTCAAACCTTGAACCTCTAGTACCTCGTAGTGGCTGAGTGCTCTTAAGCGGACGCCAATCCCAATTCCAAGTAAATTTTAGTACCTCGTCCTGGCTGAGTGCTCTTAAGCGGACGCCAATCCCAATTCCAAGTAAATTTTAGTACCGCGTCCTGGCTGAGTGCTCTTAAGCGGACGCCAATCCCAATTCCAAGTAAATTTTAGTACCTCGTCCTGGCTGAGTGCTCTTAAGCGGACGCCAATCCCAATTCCAAGTAAATTTTAGTACCTCGTCCTGGCTAAAATTATTTTATTAACTATTAATTTGTAACAATAAATATCCTTAATAATTCCATATTTTCATTTATATAGTAATAAAATATTTCTTAACAATTTGATTACAATATCATTTTGTTCTTCTTTTACTCATTTTAACATCGTTTTAATAAGCAAGTTTTCTTGCTTGCTGAAACGAGTTTTTTTTCTCTTTTCTTATATTTTAATAGTTGCAAATAAATACTTTGCAAGCATAATTTTAATTGCTAAGTGCAATGCGCCGAAGGTGGCTTGAAGCAATTCTTCCTCAGGTTTTTTTTTCTCCGGTTTTGAATTTCTTTAGTTTAAAAAAAAAAACAAAAAACCTGGGACGTTTTGAGCAACGAGGTAATTTGTACACTTTTTGTACAAATGCTGCAATTTGCGTTTAAGTAAGCAGAACTTTGCTTAGTTTTTATTAGTTGTGTTAGTTAAAAATTTTTTTCTTTTTTATTTGCTTGTCTCTCTTTTTTTTTCTTTAACTTTTTTATATTTAATTTTTTTTCTCTTATTATATTCTACATCTTTTTCTCTTTCTGTATTTTTCTTTTTTTTTTTACTTTTACCTCGCATCCAATATGTCTCACATATTGGTTTGAGTCTTTAAGTAATATGTTCTTTTAAATATATATTCACATATTAGCCTGAGCTATTTTTCCTATTTCCCCATTGTTTCGACTAAATTGATATAGCCGAAAAATGTGTTTAGACTCTTACTGAGAAATTCTGATATTTCATTTATTTTATTAATTTATTCTCATTAATTGCATTATTAGTATAGTTTTACGAAATTTTTTGTCATTAATTCTACTAGCTTAAGACCAATAATATATACAATTTTTATTCATCAAGGTTTTTTTTTTGATTTAAATTCTAGTCTTCTACTAATTTTTCTTCTTCGATTTCTCACATGTACCGTCATGTAATTCATATTTGCTTGCTTTGTTAACTGCAAGCTATTAAGATTTGTAAAATCGGGTGCAAAATTTTGATTAAAGGCGAAATCATGTCCGCTTGATTCTAATACGGGTACAAAAATTTTATCATTTTTCACATTAACCAGTTTTCCCTGGTATATTACTGGTGAAATTCTCTTCTTGTGCACTACTGTTTGCATGTCACCTGTGTCCACGTTGAGAACTTCATTCAAAATATTATCTTTAAGTAAGCTATTGTCGGCGTCTGTATGAACTAGTAGAATGAGTTTTTTATATCTGGCCTCTTCGCAAGGTCACTCAATAAACACGTCATTCAAATTAGATTGCTCCCGGTTAGACACTTCCACTTCAATCTTTTTATTTTTATTATGCAGGTTATGAACATGAACACTCGCAATCACACCTTGATTTGGCAACTTAGGAAAAGAAACTCTCAATTTGGCTATTATTTCTGTTTTTATATGACTTGCAAGTGCTTTTATACAGGTAACATATTCCGTTATTTTAAGACTAATGCTCCTTGCTTTACAATGCTGAAAATTGCGGAAGATTGTTCTTATAATAAATACAGCAACCAATTGTGTAATCAGAAGTATTGTCACTGTACTCCAAATGCAATTATCTTTACAGCCTGACCTACCGATTCGTCTGATTTTCTCCGAATATTATTTTTGTTTTCTATATTCTTATCAGCTGTATTTTTTACCTTTCTAGCTTTCTTTAATTTTGCTGAAGTTGGCAACGTATCCACAATCTCTTCAGACGTAGGACTCACTGTTACCATTTCAGTTATTGAGGCTGGTAACCTATCCACAATCGCTTCCGATGTCGGACTTACATTCACTCCCTCATTTGTTGAAGTTGGTAACGTATTCATAACCGTTCCCGATGTCGGACTTACAGTTACTCCTTCATTTATTGAGTTTCGTAACGTATCCACAATCTCTTCATATGTTGGACTTACTGTTACTACTTCATTTATTGAGTTTCGTAACGTATCCACAATCGTTTTAGATGTTGGCCTTACTGTTACTACTTCATTTATTGAGGTTGGTAGCGTATCCACAATCCTTTTAGATGTTGGACTTACCATTACTACCTCATTTGGCCTTAAGTTACTATTTATGTAGGGTTCCCAGACTATTGGCCTTGTCTGGGCCCTCTGAGGTTTCCCTGGAACCTATCCCAATTCTTCGTCGCCTCACAATCTCTTACAATATGTCCTGGTCTGTTACACCAGTGGCATGTTATTGAATCCTTTTGTTGAGGTCGATTGTCTCTAGCATTGTGTGAAGGGTTTTCCAACCTCCTTTGGGTGAAATTCTGTTGCTTTGGGCCCCAGCGATTACTATTTCTGCGGCTTCTCGCACCTCCAGTTTGACTCATGACCGTAAACCAAACATTTCTCGCAATAAGGTGGTTTTTTTCTTATCAGACATTCATCCCTGGTATGGCCTTTCTTGTTGCAGAAACTACACACAATTTTAAGTTTAGGGTTGTCGCTGCGTTCTGCACGCATTGACTGCCCGCTTTCTCGGATAACTTCACTTCCATTTGATTACTCGAACGGTATTCATTTGTCGCATTTGGTTGTATTGGGGATTTATTTCTGGGCTGTACATCAGTGGAATCTCCCAGCTCCCATACGGGATTCATACCCGCTATTCGCTTCCCTTGTGTACTTGGCCAACCCCCTTGGCTGAAGTGTGATCTGCTAAAAACTTCATACAAATTTAATGCCAGATCTACCAGCTTCTCCAAATTTGTTTCCGAGGAACCTACTAGTTTCATCCTCAGGGTAGAGTCCTGTAATCCTAATGTGAAAGTCCTTGTTATTGAGGCAGCTACCTCCTCTCGCAGAGCTTGATCCCCTGAACCCTTATAATGGTCCGATATGTAGTCCTCCGCCTGCGTTCGTAAATCAATTAGTTTTTCAGCGAATTCCCTGATGCCTTCCCTCGGAGATTGAACAGTCATCTGTATCTCCGCCATCACAGTGTCCAGTGATTTTAATGGCAAGTACGCTTGTTTTATTGCAGCGTATAGCGCTTCTGTCGTGGTGACTTGCTTCCCTCTCAATAGAGTATACGCGCTACCGTGAAGCCTCTGTTTCACGCAAGCAATGAAATCTTGCATTTCTGTATTACAGATGCCCCTCTTAGCTAATTCGCACCCCTCTATGAATTTGTAGACCTTCCCTCTCAAGTCGGGTGATCTCGTCCCTGAAAACAGATGTACCAGCCTACTAACAGATTTCGAAATCGCCTCGATATCCATTTTGTATTTTATTGATAACGCGGAAGGAAAGGAAATAGGATCGCTCTGCTTTGGGCTGCTGACTTGAACAACAGCTTCCTTATGGTGCAGCGTTTGGTCGTGGGCCAGCTCCAGCTCTTGTTTTAGAACCCTATTCTCTTCTTTTAGCTCTTGGAGTCTCCGGCATGCCTGCTCCAACGACGAGAAGTCCTCCTTACTCCGCTGTTTTTCTGTTTTTTAAATGCCCAAATTGTTTTTTCCAATTCCTTATTTCCTCCACGTAGTTCTGGTTCCTTTGGTCTATGAAATTCAATAATTCATCTAAAACGGCATCTGCCTGCTCTACTTTTGAACTATTGCTGGCCCTGTTTAATTTTGCTTTAATTAATTCTAAGTTTTCCTTATTATTTATTGTTAAATTCAAATTTAACCATATCTTATCTATAAATCTATCTATTTGTCCTAACAAATCATTATATTCTCTATTTATTATCAAAAATTTTTCTTCCCATTCACTCACTATTTCCATTAAGCTAACTTAATTAGTTTGGCTGCGATTAAAAATGCTGCAGTCAGCAACTCTCCTCTTTGTCACTACTGACCTACTTCAATTAACAAAAATTACATAACAACACGCTGAAATAAATTCAAGGCCAGAGTAAGTGGCCGCATTAAAATCGAGCGTCGAATTTCTTTATTCTTACGGTCGTTCACCGTTCGCTCACTACGCGGAAACAAAACCTTAACCTTGAAGCAATGATCGCGTTTCAAGGTTTAACCAAATAAAACACTCGAACTCGTGTTCGAACTTTTATAAATAGATTATTTCTTTTTATCTAAAGCTAAATACATTAATTTTTTTTTCTCTAAATAAAATTACATTTTTTTTTAAAAATCATACTAGTTTTAAATGTACACTTCACTGCACATATTGGATTTAACCATCATTTGTTGTTTTTTTTTCACTTCACTATCATTCAGCGGGGCCAACGAAAAGAAAACTACTGACACTTCAGGTTTGTAAAACAAAACTCAACAATAATATTTTATTCATATAATATATTATTCAGATAAACAATAATTATCTATTAAAATGTAAACTTTTATCAAAATATATTAAATTTTATTAACTATAATAATAAAATAATTAATAATATATTATTGTAAAAAATTATATTGAAAAAAATATTTTTCTTACAACTCCGGGTGTAATTCCAAGTAAATTCCAAAAAAAGTTCCAATTCCAAGTAAATTTTAGTACCTCGTCCTGGCTGAGTGCTCTTAAGCGGACGCCAATCCCGACTCCAAGTAAATTTTGGTACCTCGTCCTGGCTGAGTGCTCTTAAGCGGACGCCAATCCCGATTCCAAGTAAATTTTAGTACCTCGTCCTGGCTGAGTGCTTTTAAGCGGACGCCAATCCCGATTCCAAGTAAATTTCATTAGTACCTCGTCGTGGCCGAGTGCTTGTAAGCGGACGCCAATCCCGAATCCAAGTAAATTTTAGTACCTCGTCGTGGCCGAGTGCTTTTAAGCGGACGCCAAACCTGAATCAAAGTAAATTCTAGTACCTCGTAGTGGCTGACGCCGACAATCATAAAACCTCGTATTCTAGAACTCTGTGTGTATATAGATTTTGTATTTTACGGACTGAGTGCTATTCAGCGGACATCAGAATTAAGGTAACTAGTTTTAAGAAATACTGTTAGCAATAAAATACCGAAAAATTAAACTTTGAATTACGGTAAATAAATAGTCGAAAAACTGTGAAAAGAAAACCGAAAGCTTTTTATTTAAGTGTTCGGTACAGGACTCGGGCGAGACGGAGATACCCCGGCAAGAAACTTCGTTACAAAATGGCGCCCGAGCAGGGACAATAGTTTCCGAGGAAAATCAAAAACTATAGTTCTGAATCGCGAAAATTTGGGAAAAAGACGGTATTATAAACAGTTACGCGAAGCGAACGGTAAATCGAACAAATAATTGAACGCTAAACTGTGCTAACGGCGAATTCAAATAAAAAAAAAACATTGTGGAAAAAAAATAACGCGGTATTTCAAAGGAACAGTTACGCGAAATAAACGGAACAAAATAGAAAAACATCGTGCAAAGAAATAACGCGGAAACTGTTACACGAAATAAACGGAAAATCGAAATGGGTAAACGGTGGATTTATAATGTTCCAAAAGAGAATCTGCAGGAGATTCTACGCGAATTCGGTGTGGAATCAAAAGGCACGGTCGACGAACTTCGTAAAGTGCTCTCCGGGTTTTTGATGTCGCCTGATCTGACCGACGAGCTGATCGACAGGTTACACGAACTTGAAGTGCAGTGGAATCGCGGTGTTTCTCCAAGTGCGCGACCGGCGACGCCATCATTGCAAGGTGCGGTTCCGAAACACAGCGAACAGAGGGCAAATCCAACAGAAGTGCTTAACATGAACCCCGGCAATCAAGTTTCCATGTCAACAGGTGGTTGCATAGCAGCGAGGTGCGAGCCAGAGAATGCGGCCCGTAGTAGGATGTGCTACTCTGAGGTAATTGACAAGGTACGTAAATGGTCTTGTAGGTACGACGGAGGTAGGGACCCAATAGGCTTCATCGAGAGAGTCGAGGAGCTCACAGAGGCATACGAGTTGCCTAAGCATATGCTGCCACGAACCATGCCGGAATTGCTGAAGGACAAAGCTCTTTGTTGGTACAGGAATAACAATAGGAGCTGGTCAAGATGGGAATTGTTTAAAACCGATTTCCTGAAATTCTTCTTGCCATCGAGATATTTCGAAGAACTGGAGGACAACATTAGGAAAATGATCCAAGGGCCTCGCGAGAAGTTCAAGGATTATGTACTGGCCATGCAGACATTAATGCGACATGTGAACTATACAGAGGAGCAAAATCTACAGAGGATTTACAAGAATTGCCATAGGGATTATCTTCTTTACATAAGGAGGTCTGATTTCTCTGCGTTGGGGGATCTCATTGAATTGGCTGAAGATTTTGAAGGCATACGAAAGGAACCCGAACCTCCACGAGAAATTCATACTCAGCACCGACAATTACCAGGGACGCACAGGATGATGACCATAGAAAACACAGGAAAACAGCGAGACCTTCGAACAGCCTGTAGAAGATGTGGCGAAAGCGGACATTTCAACGAGAATGCCGAAACTCAAGGAAACTTTTCTGTTGGACTTGTGGAAAGGAGGGGGTCCGGACGATTGAATGCTGCAAGGAACCTTCGGGAAACGCGCAGGGTGTCCAGCAAGGTAGCCTTAGGAGGGGAACTCGTCGCAGCTACTCTAGACACAGGAGCCTCGCGGAGCTTCATTAGCAACGCGGCGGCTGTGATGACAGACGGAAAGCTGATGGAGGTGGACGTACGGGTCAAAATGGCCGACGGCACCGTGCGTGCCGTGAAGGAAGCCGTCGAAGTCTGCGTGCGTTTGGGAACTGCAGAGTGTAAGCTCCCACTTCTGATTCTACAGGATGTGACAGACCATGTGATCCTGGGTTTGGACTTCCTGACAAGCATAGGAGCTTCTATTAGCTGTGGTGGTGAGACGATTACGCTGGGAGGCTCGAAAGCCGAACGAGCGACTTGCTCGACAGTTCACACGGATTGCGCCCAAGTTCCTGAGGCAAAACCGTTGGAGAAGACTAACGTGGAGGACGAACAACACTCTGAACCAGGCGTAGAAACCAACAAATCGCGAAAAGAAGACCAACACATCATCAAGGAATTCCTAAAAACAGAGCATGAGAAATTCGAGATGCTGGAAGGACCTTCCAACATAACAACCCATAAAATCGTCATGAGAGATGATAGGCCAATAAAGCAGAGGTATTACCCTAAGAACCCTGCAATGCAAGCGATAATTAACAAGGAGAGAGACGAGCTGCTGGAAAAAGGCTGTATCGAGCCCTCACATAGCCCTTACAGTGCACCAATTGTTCTTGTTAAAAAGAAGAATGGGCAATGGAGACTTTGCGTGGATTATCGTCAGCTAAATCCAAGATCAGTGCCTGACGCATACCCACTTCCGAGGATACAACATATTCTAGATCGACTCCGCGACGCGCAATACATTAGTACACTTGATCTCAAGAACGGTTACTGGCGAATACCCATGAGTCCAGAAAGCAAACAATACACCGCGTTCACAGTACCAGGAAGGGGACTCTTTCAATGGAAAGTTATGCCGTTCGGCCTACATTCGGCACCCGCGACGTTCCAAAGGGCATTGGACCAAGTCATTGGACCGGAGATGGAACCACACGCGTTTGCTTACCTGGACGACATCATTGTAATAGGAAAGACGCGGGAACAACACATGAACAATTTACAGGAAGTATTTCGACGTTTAAGAGCGGCTAATTTGAAAATCAACAAGGAGAAGTGCGAGTTCTTCCAGCAAGATTTGAAATATTTAGGTCACGTCGTGAGCCGCAGAGGAATTCACACAGATCCAGACAAGGTAGCGGCTATTCAGGAACTGGCGGCCCCAACAAATGTCAGAGGCGTTAGGCGATTCCTCGGTATAGCATCCTGGTACCGGCGGTTCGTACCGGACTTCGCCAAATTGGTGGTCCCACTCACCAGCCTTCTTAAGAAGGGCAAACGCTGGCAATGGACCGACGAGCAACAGCAGGCGTTCGAGAACCTCAAGGAAAAGCTCACGAAGGCACCAGTACTGGCGTGCCCAGATTTTTCCAAACCATTTACGCTGCAGACTGACGCGAGCAACCACGGGTTAGGAGCGGTTCTCACGCAAGAAACCGATGAGGGAGAGAAGGTCATCGCCTACGCCAGCCGGCATTTAAACAAGGCCGAAGTCAACTACTCACCGACAGAGAAGGAGTGCCTCGCGATCGTTTGGGGAATCAGGAAAATGCGACCGTATTTAGAAGGCTACAGGTTCTGCGTCGTCACAGACCACCTCTCACTGAAGTGGTTGAACTCTTTGGAAAATCCTTCAGGGCGTATAGCAAGATGGGCGCTTGAGTTACAACAGTACATGTTCGACGTGAAATACCGCAAGGGCAATTGGAACGTGGTCGCAGACGCACTTTCCAGACAGCCAGTAGAAAAACTGAGCACGGTTACGACTAACGGGGAAAAGTGCAACTGGATAGAAACCAAGATAGCAGAAATTAAGAGGAATCCAGAGAAGTTTGCCGATTATACTATGGAAAACGGTCAACTGTATCGACATATCCCAGGGCAGGTAAACGACGAGGATTGTGCCGCATGGAAGCTCTGTGTTCCGAGGTATCTTCGTGCCCGAGTTCTTAAGGAAAACCACGATGACCCCAGCGCTGGACATCCAGGCATTAGAAAAACCGTCACCACGATAGCCAACAGGTACTATTGGCCAGGCATGTTCAGGGATATAAGGAAACACGTGCGCTGCTGTGAATCATGTCAGCGATATAAACCTTTGCAGAGCAAAGCCGCCGGAAAAATGCTGACACAGTTACCAGAGGAGCCTTGGTCAGTCGTCTGTGCCGACTTCGTTGGACCATTACCCCGAAGCAAGCACGGCAACACGATGATTCTAGTTTTCTTTGACAAATTCTCCAAGTGGACCGAAATCGTACCACTGAGACAAGCAACCGCAGACAGTGTGAAGAAGGCGTTTCGAGAAAGGATTCTAGCGAGGTATGGAGTTCCAAAAGTTCTCGTCACGGACAACGGAGTTCAATTCAACAGTAGGACACTGCAGCGATTTCTTCAAGATTTAGGAATCCGACAACAGTTTACAGCACCTTATACCCCCCAGGAGAACCCAACAGAAAGAGCCAACCGAAACGTGAAAAGAATTCTTGCACAAGTGGCCGATAATAGGCAAACCCAATGGGATGAGTTGATCCCAGAAATTTCTTTGGCAATCAATAGCATGCCATCGGAGACGACAGGTTTCAGCCCCGCTTTCCTCACACAGGGACGAGAACTGCGGCTTCCAGGATCGCTTTTCGATGAGGTTACCATAGGTACAGGGTCAGCACCACAGAGTCCCGAACACAAGGGTAACCGACTGCAGGAGATCTTCAACATCGTGAGGAGAAACATCGAACGAGCATCCAAGGACCAAGCCCGACACTATAACCTTGGGCGAAGACAATGGAACCCGGCAGTAGGAACGTGGGTATTATTGAGAAGCCACCCCCTATCGAAAGCAGTAGACAAGTTTACCGCCAAGCTGGCTCCAAAATACGACGGGCCATACCAGATCCAGAGATATATATCACCAGTTATCGTCGAGCTCAACTCCCAGGGAAATACGAAAACTCGCACGGCTCACATTGGGGAGCTCAAAGAATATCACCATTCGACCGAAGTACAGAATTGACAGACACGACGGACGCATAAAGTAGCTAGTATGTGTCGTGAAAGTCGTAGCTCGTGTTGTCCAATATATGATGGTGTCGACATCACTAATTACCCTCCATCCCCAGATTTAACCACATTCAACAAACCCACCGTGAACGATGGCAGTCAACATGGCAAAATATTTTGACCGGATGGATGCTGAGCTCGCCGCCGATGGACCCAACCAGTCCAGTCGGGCAGGTGTTGACCTATTCGGTCGAGTTTCGACGTATGCTCAACAGGAAGAGTCGGTGTTACCCTCGTCCAATAGGGGGTCCGGTGGCATCGACGAGGAGGGGCCTCTCGTCCAGTATCCACGTGGACAGTATCCAAATGTCTACGCGGAAGACTTCCGACGTCTGGCACCCGGAAGATTTTTGAACGACACCCTGGTGGAGATCTGGCTAAAATTCATTATACATGAGAAGCTGGCTGAAACCCCGAGGCAGACGGTTTATGTCTTTAACACCCATTTTTACGGGAAGATCAGCACCCGAGTCGGCAGCCCAAGGGAACGGCATGCGACAGTGAAACGCTGGACTCGAGGCGTTGATTTGTTCACGAAGGACCACATCCTGATCCCGGTGAATCAGGATCAACACTGGTTCCTGATGGTGGTCTGCCGGGTGTAAACGGGCCTCGAATGATGGACGAACCGAAGGCAGACGGCACCTGGGGGGCCAAAATCCCGTGCATTCTGCAGCTGGACTCCTGCAGCCCTGGACCACGGACCGCGGTCGCCCAGACTATCAGGGAATATCTGGTGGAGGAGTATCGAGCTCGCAAGCCAGATGAGGTCCCTCGCAGCTACAATGAGGCAGAGCTACCGTTGATGGTTCCAGCAATTCCGCAGCAGCCCAACGGAACAGATTGCGGCGTGTTCTTGCTGCGCTACGCGGAAAAAATCCTCCTGGAACCGATTGTGGATTACCGGCCCGACCACCTAAACTTGGTCAAATGGTTCCCCCTGGAGGAAATACCAGCAAAACGGGTAGAGATCGCCGAGATTTTGAAGAAGCTGGCAATAGAACAAGGGAAGAAGAAAAACCAGATCCCGTACGTGGCAGCGGACAAAGTTGTACCCGGAAAACGCGCCAAATCTTCAAGCCCTGAACCCGAGGCGTTAACTATTATTTGTAACGTGTATTTCGACCCCGTTACACGGACTTTTTACGATGACCTAGTTGCGGAGGTAAGGACTCCAGATAAGCCGGAAACGACACGCGCCGCAGTACCCATGAATACGAAATCGGGAGGTAAGGAAACCTGGATCTTCCAGGATCTGAGGGGCATAGAGGGACCAGCCGCAGCAGGACTTAACGGCGACGTCCGACGGGACATCCTCACGCGGTACCCAGCCCTATTGGACGGCGGTCGGAGAAACAAGAGGGTTCAGTTTTGGTCGGGAGATTATCGCGTG
The DNA here is from genome assembly GCA_922984085.1 of Sicus ferrugineus. Taxonomy (NCBI): domain Eukaryota; kingdom Metazoa; phylum Arthropoda; class Insecta; order Diptera; family Conopidae; genus Sicus; species Sicus ferrugineus. Next base: position 40,151,891 of record OV277349.1, read on the forward strand.
ACGCTGACCCCTAAACGGATCACTGTCCAGCTATACGAAAGAAAGGGGGGAGTGTAAGGAAAAAATATTTTTTCCCTTACAACTCTGGGTGTAGAACCTGGCCTGCATCCCAACCGAGCCCGTTTTTAGTAAACGCAAACTGAAAACGCGGTGACCTGGGTTGTGCGGACCCAACTTCAGGTGGAATAAATTCTATCAACAACAATAAAAAGAAAAAAAGGCAACGTAGCAAAGGCGAAAATATGCAAAACTAACAATAACAAGAACAACCACATTAACTCGCTTGCTAACAAAGGGATTAAAAAAACCACAGTCACACAGAATACATGAACCACATACTTTTTACAACAATTACAACACAGACCGAGACGCCAAATCATCAAGCAAAAATTAAAGCAGAGCCTTGGAAAATTACTAATAAAATCAGGTGGAATACTGTTTACAACAACTACAACACAGACTGAGACGCGAAACAAGCAAGCAAAAATTAAATTAGAGCGTGGGAAGCTACCAACAAAATCACAAGTTTTTATTTCTAGAAATAACCACAACAACAACAAGTACGTTGTGTGCCGCTATGCAGATTAGAAAATTCTGGAATGTGAACAAGAACTACCAACAAAATCACAAGAAATATTTCTCGAAATTAGCACAACAACAACAAGTACATTGTGTGCCGCTATGCACATTAGAAAATTCCAGAATGTGCACAAGAACAACGACTGCAGCGGAGTTGTTTTGATCGGTGTATAAAAGGGCCCACCGCGCTGAATTCGATCTCTTTTGGAATCTCGTGCTCCAAGTGGTAAGTCGTCGAACCAGTACCTCGTAGTGGCTGAGTGCTCTTAAGCGGACGCCAATCCCAATTCCAAGTAAATTTTAGTACCTCGTCCTGGCTGAGTGCTCTTAAGCGGACGCCAATACCGATTCCAAGTTACTTTTGGTACCTCGTCCTGGCTGAGTGCTCTTAAGCGCACGCCAATCCCGATTCCAAGTAAATTTTAGTACCTCGTCCTGGCTGAGTGCTTTTAAGCGGACGCCAATCCCGATTCCAAGTAAATTTCATTAGTACCTCGTCGTGGCCGAGTGCTTGTAAGCGGACGCCAATCCCGAATCCAAGTAAATTTAAGTACCTCGTCGTGGCCGAGTGCTTTTAAGCGGACGCCAAACCTGAATCAAAGTAAATTCTAGTACCTCGTAGTGGCTGACGCCGACAATCATAAAACCTCGTATTCTAGAACTCTGTGTGTATATAGATTTTGTATTTTACGGACTGAGTGCTATTCAGCGGACATTAGAATTAAAGGAACTAGTTTTAAGAAATACTGTTAGCAATAAAATACCGAAAAATTAAACTTTGAATTACGGTAAATAAATAGTCGAAAAACTGTGAAAAGAAAACCGAAAGCTTTTTATTTAAGTGTTCGGTACGGGACTCTGGCGAGACTGAGTATACCCCGGCAAGAAACTTCGTTACAAGATCTACCAGCTTCTCCAAATTTGTTTCCGAGGAACCTACTAGTTTCATCCTCAGGGTAGAGTCCTGTAATCCTAATGTGAAAGTCCTTGTTATTGAGGCAGCTACCTCCTCTCGCAGAGCTTGATCCCCTGAACCCTTATAATGGTCCGATATATAGTCCTCCGCCTGCGTTCGTAAATCAATTAGTTTTTCAGCGAATTCCCTGATGCCTTCCCTCGGAGATTGAACAGTCATCTGTATCTCCGCCATCACAGTGTCCAGTGATTTTAATGGCAAGTACGCTTGTTTTATTGCAGCGTATAGCGCTTCTGTCGTGGTGACTTGCTTCCCTCTCAATAGAGTATACGCACTACCGTGAAGCCTCTGTTTCACGCAAGCAATGAAATCTTGCATTTCTGTATTACAGATGCCCCTCTTAGCTAATTCGCACCCCTCTATGAATTTGTAGACCTTCCCTCTCAAGTCGGGTGATCTCGTCCCTGAAAACAGAGGTACCAGCCTACTAACAGATTTCGAAATCGCCTCGATATCCAATTTGTATTTTATTGATAACGCGGAAGGAAAGGAAATAGAATCGCTCTGCTTTGGGCTGCTGACTTGAACAACAGCTTCCTTATGGTGCAGCGTTTGGTCGTGGGCCAGCTCCAGCTCTTGTTTTAGAAGCCTATTCTCTTCTTTTAGCTCTTGGAGTCTCCGGCATGCCTGCTCCAACGACGAGAAGTCCTCCTTACTCCGCTGTTTTTCTGTTTTTCAAATGCCCAAATTGTTTTTTCCAATTCCTTATTTCCTCCACGTAGTTCTGGTTCCTTTGGTCTATGAAATTCAATAATTCATCTAAAACGGCATCTGCCTCTACTTTTGAACTATTGCTGGCCCTGTTTAATTTTGCTTTAATTAATTCTAAGTTTTCCTTATTATTTATTGTTAAATTCAAATTTAACCATATCTTATCTATAAATCTATCTATTTGTCCTAACAAATCATTATATTCTCTATTTATTATCAAAAATTTTTCTTCCCATTCACTCACTATTTCCATTAAGCTAACTTAATTAGTTTGGCTGCGATTAAAAATGTTGCAGTCAGCAACTCTCTTCTTTGTCACTACTGACCTACTTCAATTAACAAAAATTACATAACAACACGCTGAAATAAATTCAAGGCCAGAGTAAGTGGCCGCATTAAAATCGAGCGTCGAATTTCTTTATTCTTACGGTCGTTCACCGTTCGCTCACTACGCGGAAACAAAACTTTAACCTTGAAGCAATGATCGCGTTTCAAGGTTTAACCAAATAAAACACTCGAACTCGTGTTCGAACTTTTATAAATAGATTATTTATTTTTATCTAAAGCTAAATACATTAATTTTTTTTTCTCTAAATAAAACTACATTTTTTTTTTAAAATCATACTAGTTTTAAATGTACACTTCACTGCACATATTGGATTTAACCATCATTTGTTGTTTTTTTTCACTTCAATATCATTCAGCGGGGCCAACGAAAAGAAAACTACTGACACTTCAGGTTTGTAAAACAAAACTCAACAATAATATTTTATTCATATATTATATTATTCAGATAAACAATAATTATCTATTAAAATGTAAACTTTTATCAAAATATATTAAATATTATTAACTATAATAATAAAATAATTAATAATATATTATTGTAAGAAAAAAATATTTTTCTTACAGCTCCGGGTGTAGAACCTGGCCTGCATCCCAACCGAGCCTGTTTTTAGTAAACGTAAACTGAAAACGCGGTGACCTGGGTTGTGCGGACCCAACTTCAGGTGGAATTATTCCTATCAACAACAATAAAAAGAAAAAAAAGGCAACGTAGCAAAGGCGAAAATATGCAAAACTAACAATAACAAGAACAACCACATTAACTCGCTTGCTAACAAAGGGATTAAAAAAACCACAGTCACACAGAATACATGAACCACATACTTTTTACAACAATTACAACACAGACCGAGACGCCAAATCAGCAAGCAAAAATTAAAGCAGAGCCTTGGAAAATTACTAATAAAATCAGGTGGAATACTGTTTACAACAACTACAACACAGACTGAGACGCGAAACAAGCAAGCAAAAATTAAATTAGAGCGTGGGAAGCTACCAACAAAATCACAAGAATTTATTTCTAGAAATAAGCACAACAACAACAAGTACGTTATGTGCCGCTATGCAGATTAGAAAATTCTGGAATGTGAACAAGAACTACCAACAAAATCACAAGAAATATTTCTCGAAATTAGTACAACAACAACAAGTATATTGTGTGCCGCTATGCACATTAAAAAATTCCAGAATGTGCACAAGAACAACGACTGCAGCGGAGTTGTTTTGATCGGTGTATAAAAGGGCCCACCGCGCTGAATTCGATCTCTTTTGGAATCTCGTGCTCCAAGTGGTAAGTCGTCAAACCTTGAACCTCTAGTACCTCGTAGTGGCTGAGTGCTCTTAAGCGGACGCCAATCCCAATTCCAAGTAAATTTTAGTACCTCGTCCTGGCTGAGTGCTCTTAAGCGGACGCCAATCCCAATTCCAAGTAAATTTTAGTACCTCGTCCTGGCTAAAATTATTTTATTAACTATTAATTTGTAACAATAAATATCCTTAATAATTCCATATTTTCATTTATATAGTAATAAAATATTTCTTAACAATTTGATTACAATATCATTTTGTTCTTCTTTTACTCATTTTAACATCGTTTTAATAAGCAAGTTTTCTTGCTTGCTGAAACGAGTTTTTTTTTCTCTTTTCTTATATTTTAATAGTTGCAAATAAATACTTTGCAAGCATAATTTTAATTGCTAAGTGCAATGCGCCGAAGGTGGCTTGAAGCAATTCTTCCTCAGGTTTTTTTTTTCTCCGGTTTTGAATTTCTTCAGTTTAAAAAAAAAACAAAAAACCAGGGACGTTTTGAGCAACGAGGTAATTTGTACACTTTTTGTACAAATGCTGCAATTTGCGTTTAAGTAAGCAGGACTTTGCTTACTGAAACGCACGTAGTTAAAAGTTAGTGATTAGTTTTTATTAGTTGTGTTAGTTAAAAATTTTTTTCTTTTTTATTTGCTTGTCTCTCTTTTTTTTTCTTTAACTTTTTTTATATTTAATTTTTTTTCTCTTCTTATATTCTACATCATTTTCTCTTTCTGTATTTTTCTTTTTTTTTTACTTTTACCTCGCGTCCAATATGTCTCACATATTGGTTTGAGTCTTTAAGTAATATGTTCTTTTGAATATATATATTCACATATTAGCCTGAGCTATTTTTCCTATTTTCCCATTGTTTCGACTAAATTGATATAGCCGAAAAATGTGTTTAGACTCTTACTGAGAAATTCTGATATTTCATTTATTTTATTAATTTATTCTCATTAATTGCATTATTAGTATAGTTTTACGAAATTTTTTGTCATTAATTCTACTAGCTTAAGACCAATAATATATACAATTTTTATTCATCAAGGTTTTTTTTTTTTTTTGATTTAAATTCTAGTCTTCTACTAATTTTTCTTCTTCGATTTCTCACATGTACCGTCATATTTGCTTGCTTTGTTAACTGCAAGCTATTAAGATTTGTAAAATCGGGTGCAAAATTTTGATTAAAGGCGAAATCATGTCCGCTTGATTCTAATACGGGTACAAAAATTTTATCATTTTTCACATTAACCAGTTTTCCCTGGTATATTACTGGTGAAATTCTCTTCTTGTGCACTACTGTTTGCATGTCACCTGTGTCCACGTTGAGAACTTCATTCAAAATATTATCTTTAAGTAAGCTATTGTCGGCGTCTGTATGAACTAGTAGAATGAGTTTTTTATATCTGGCCTCTTCGCAAGGTCACTCAATAAACACGTCATTCAAATTAGATTGCTCCCGGTTAGACACTTCCACTTCAATCTTTTTATTTTTATTATGCAGGTTATGAACATGAACACTCGCAATCACACCTTGATTTGGCAACTTAGGAAAAGAAACTCTCAATTTGGCTATTATTTCTGTTTTTATATGACTTGCAAGTGCTTTTATACAGGTAACATATTCCGTTATTTTAAGACTAATGCTCCTTGCTTTACAATGCTGAAAATTGCGGAAGATTGTTCTTATAATAAATACAGCAACCAATTGTGTAATCAGAAGTATTGTCACTGTACTCCAAATGCAATTATCTTTACAGCCTGACCTACCGATTCGTCTGATTTTCTCCGAATATTATTTTTGTTTTCTATATTCTTATCAGCTGTATTTTTTACCTTTCTAGCTTTCTTTAATTTTGCTGAAGTTGGCAACGTATCCACAATCTCTTCAGACGTAGGACTCACTGTTACCATTTCAGTTATTGAGGCTGGTAACCTATCCACAATCGCTTCCGATGTCGGACTTACATTCACTCCCTCATTTGTTGAAGTTGGTAACGTATTCATAACCGTTCCCGATGTCGGACTTACAGTTACTCCTTCATTTATTGAGTTTCGTAACGTATCCACAATCGTTTTAGATGTTGGCCTTACTGTTACTACTTCATTTATTGAGGTTGGTAGCGTATCCACAATCCTTTTAGATGTTGGACTTACCATTATTACCTCATTTGGCCTTAAGTTACTATTTATGTAGGGTTCCTATACTATTGACCTTGTCTGGGCCCTCTTTTTCTGGAGGAAAAAATATTTTTTCCCTACAACTCCGGGTGTAGAACCTGGCCTGCATCCCAACCGAGCCCGTTTTTAGTAAACGCAAACTGAAAACGCGGTAACCTGGGTTGTGCGGACCCAACTTCAAGTGGAATAAATTCTATCAACAACAATAAAAAGAAAAAAGGCAACATAGCAAAGGCGAAAATATGCAAAACTAACAATAACAACAACAACCACATTAACTCGCTTGCTAACAAAGGGATTAAAAAAAACCACAGTCATACAGAATACATGAATCAGATACTTTTTACAACAATTACAACACAGACCGAGACGCCAAATCAGCAAGAAAAATTTAAGCAGAGCCTTGGGAAATTACTAATAAAATCAGGTGGAATACTGTTTACAACAACTACAACACAGACTGAGACGCGAAACAAGCAAGCAAAAATAAATTAGAGCGTGGGAAGCTACCAACAAAATCACAAGTTTTTATTTCTAGAAATAACCACAACAACAACAAGTACGTTGTATGCCGCTATGCAGATTAGAAAATTTTGGAATGTGAACAAGAACTACCAACAAAATCACAAGAAATATTTCTCCAAATTAGCACAACAACAACAAGTACATTGTGTGCCGCTATGCACATTAGAAAATTCCAGAATGTGCACAAGAACAACGGCTGCAGCGGACTTGTTTTGATCTGTGTATAAAAGGGCCCACCGCGCTGAATTCGATCTCTTTTGGAATCTCGTGCTCCAAGTGGTAAGTCGTCGAACCTTGAACCTCTAGTACCTCGTAGTGGCTGAGTGCTCTTAAGCGGACGCCAATCCCAATTCCAAGTAAATTTTAGTACCTCGTCCTGGCTGAGTGCTCTTAAGCGGACGCCAATCCCAATTCCAAGTAAATTTTAGTACCTCGTCCTGGCTGAGTGCTCTTAAGCGGACGCCAATCCCGATTCCAAGTAAATTTTAGTACCTCGTCCTGGCTGAGTGCTTTTAAGCGGACGCCAATCCCGATTCCAAGTAAATTTCATTAGTACCTCGTCGTGGCCGAGTGCTTGTAAGCGGACGCCAATCCCGAATCCAAGTAAATTTTAGTACCTCGTCGTGGCCGAGTGCTTTTAAGCGGACGCCAAACCTGAATCAAAGTAAATTCTAGTACCTCGTAGTGGCTGACGCCGACAATCATAAAACCTCGTATTCTAGAACTCTGTGTGTATATAGATTTTGTATTTTACGGACTGAGCGCTATTCAGCGGACATTAGAATTAAGGTAACTAGTTTTAAGAAATACTGTTAGCAATAAAATAGCGAAAAATTAAACTTTGAATTACGGTAAATAAATAGTCGAAAAACTATGAAAAGAAAACCGAAAGCTTTTTATTTAAGTGTTCGGTACGGGACTCGGGCGAGACTGAGTATACCCCGGCAAGAAACTTCGTTACAAAATGGCGCCCGAGCAGGGACAATAGTTTCCGAGGAAAATCAAAAACTATAGTTCTGAATCGCGAAAATTTGGGAAAAAGACGGTGTTATAAACGGTTACGCGAAGCGAACGGTAAATCGAACAAATAATTGAACGCTAAACTGTGCTAACGGCGAATTCAAATAAAAAAAAAAACATTGTGGAAAAAAAATAACGCGGTATTTCAAAGGAACAGTTACGCGAAATAAACGGAACAAAATAGAAAAACATCGTGCAAAGAAATAACGCGGAAACTGTTACACGAAATAAACGGAAAATCGAAATGGGTAAACGGTGGATTTATAATGTTCCAAAAGAGAATCTGCAGGAGATTCTACGCGAATTCGGTGTGGAATCAAAAGGCACGGTCGACGAACTTCGTAAAGTGCTCTCCGGGTTTTTGATGTCGCCTGATCTGACCGACGAGCTGATCGACAGGTTACGCGAACTTGAAGTGCAGTGGAATCGCGGTGTTTCTCCAAGTGCGCGACCGGCGACGCCATCATTGCAAGGTGCGGTTCCGAAACACAGCGAACAGAGGGCAAATCCGACAGAAGTGCTTAACATGAACCCCGGCAATCAAGTTTCCATGTCAACAGGTGGTTGCATAGCAGCGAGGTGCGAGCCAGAGAATGCGGCCCGTAGTAGGATGTGCTACTCTGAGGTAATTGACAAGGTACGTAAATGGTCTTGTAGGTACGACGGAGGTAGGGACCCAATAGGCTTCATCGAGAGAGTCGAGGAGCTCACAGAGGCATACGAGTTGCCTAAGCATATGCTGCCACGAACCATGCCGGAATTGCTGAAGGACAAAGCTCTTTGTTGGTACAGGAATAACAATAGGAGCTGGTCAAGATGGGAATTGTTTAAAACCGATTTCCTGAAATTCTTCTTACCATCGAGATATTTCGAAGAACTGGAGGACAACATTAGGAAAAGGATCCAAGGGCCTCGCGAGAAGTTCAAGGATTATGTACTGGCCATGCAGACATTAATGCGACATGTGAACTATACAGAGGAGCAAAAACTACAGAGGATTTACAAGAATTGCCATAGGGATTATCTTCTTTACATAAGGAGGTCTGATTTCTCTGCGTTGGGGGATCTCATTGAATTGGCTGAAGATTTTGAAGGCATACGAAAGGAACCCGAACCTCCACGAGAAATTCATACTCAGCACCGACAATTACCAGGGACGCACAGGATGATGACCATAGAAAACACAGGAAAACAGCGAGACCTTCGAACAGCCTGTAGAAGATGTGGCGAAAGCGGACATTTCAACGAGAATGCCGAAACTCAAGGAAACTTTTCTGTTGGACTTGTGGAAAGGAGGGGGTCCGGACGATTGAATGCTGCAAGGAACCTTCGGGAAACGCGCAGGGAGTCCAGCAGGGACGAGGGCTGCTGGAACCGAACAAGATAGACTCTCCTCGTATCCCACGAAGTGCTTAAACTACAATCGAGACCGGATTTACGCCAAGGTAGCCTTAGGAGGGGAACTCGTCGCAGCTACTCTAGACACAGGAGCCTCGCGGAGCTTCATTAGCAACGCGGCGGCTGTGATGACAGACGGAAAGCTGATGGAGGTGGACGTACGGGTCAAAATGGCCGACGGCACCGTGCGTGCCGTGAAGGAAGCCGTCGAAGTCTGCGTGCGTTTGGGAACTGCAGAGTGTAAGCTCCCACTTCTGATTCTACAGGATGTGACAGACCATGTGATCCTGGGTTTGGACTTCCTGACAAGCATAGGAGCTTCTATTAGCTGTGGTGGTGAGACGATTACGCTGGGAGGCTCGAAAGCCGAACGAGCGACTTGCTCGACAGTTCACACGGATTGCGCCCAAGTTCCTGAGGCAAAACCGTTGGAGAAGACTAACGTGGAGGACGAACAACACTCTGAACCAGGCGTAGAAACCAACAAATCGCGAAAAGAAGACCAACACATCATCAAGGAATTCCTAAAAACAGAGCATGAGAAATTCGAGATGCTGGAAGGACCTTCCAACATAACAACCCATAAAATCGTCATGAGAGATGATAGGCCAATAAAGCAGAGGTATTACCCTAAGAACCCTGCAATGCAAGCGATAATTAACAAGGAGAGAGACGAGCTGCTGGAAAAAGGCTGTATCGAGCCCTCACATAGCCCTTACAGTGCACCAATTGTTCTTGTTAAAAAGAAGAATGGGCAATGGAGACTTTGCGTGGATTATCGTCAGCTAAATCCAAGATCAGTGCCTGACGCATACCCACTTCCGAGGATACAACATATTCTAGATCGACTCCGCGACGCGCAATACATTAGTACACTTGATCTCAAGAACGGTTACTGGCAAATACCCATGAGTCCAGAAAGCAAACAATACACCGCGTTCACAGTACCAGGAAGGGGACTCTTTCAATGGAAAGTTATGCCGTTCGGCCTACATTCGGCACCCGCGACGTTCCAAAGGGCATTGGACCAAGTCATTGGACCGGAGATGGAACCACACGCGTTTGCTTACCTGGACGACATCATTGTAATAGGAAAGACGCGGGAACAACACATGAACAATTTACAGGAAGTATTTCGACGTTTAAGAGCGGCTAATTTGAAAATCAACAAGGAGAAGTGCGAGTTTTTCCAGCAAGATTTGAAATATTTAGGTCACGTCGTGAGCCGCAGAGGAATTCACATAGATCCAGACAAGGTAGCGGCTATTCAGGAACTGGCGGCCCCAACAAATGTCAGAGGCGTTAGGCGATTCCTCGGTATAGCATCCTGGTACCGGCGGTTCGTACCGGACTTCGCCAAATTGGTGGTCCCACTCACCAGCCTTCTTAAGAAGGGCAAACGCTGGCAATGGACCGACGAGCAACAGAAGGCGTTCGAGAACCTCAAGGAAAAGCTCACGAAGGCACCAGTACTGGCGTGCCCAGATTTTTCCAAACCATTTACGCTGCAGACTGACGCGAGCAACCACGGGTTAGGAGCGGTTCTCACGCAAGAAACCGATGAGGGAGAGAAGGTCATCGCCTACGCCAGCCGGCATTTAAACAAGGCCGAAGTCAACTACTCACCGACAGAGAAGGAGTGCCTCGCGATCGTTTGGGGAATCAGGAAAATGCGACCGTATTTAGAAGGCTACAGGTTCTGCGTCGTCACAGACCACCTCTCACTGAAGTGGTTGAACTCTTTGGAAAATCCTTCAGGGCGTATAGCAAGATGGGCGCTTGAGTTACAACAGTACATGTTCGACGTGAAATACCGCAAGGGCAATTGGAACGTGGTCGCAGACGCACTTTCCAGACAGCCAGTAGAAAAACTGAGCACGGTTACGACTAACGGGGAAAAGTGCAACTGGATAGAAACCAAGATAGCAGAAATTAAGAGGAATCCAGAGAAGTTTGCCGATTATACTATGGAAAACGGTCAACTGTATCGACATATCCCAGGGCAGGTAAACGACGAGGATTGTGCCGCATGGAAGCTCTGTGTTCCGAGGTATCTTCGTGCCCGAGTTCTTAAGGAAAACCACGATGACCCCAGCGCTGGACATCCAGGCATTAGAAAAACCGTCACCACGATAGCCAACAGGTACTATTGGCCAGGCATGTTCAGGGATATAAGGAAACACGTGCGCTGCTGTGAATCATGTCAGCGATATAAACCTTTGCAGAGCAAAGCCGCCGGAAAAATGCTGACCCAGTTACCAGAGGAGCCTTGGTCAGTCGTCTGTGCCGACTTCGTTGGACCATTACCCCGAAGCAAGCACGGCAACACGATGATTCTAGTTTTCTTTGACAAATTCTCCAAGTGGACCGAAATCGTACCACTGAGACAAGCAACCGCAGACAGTGTGAAGAAGGCGTTTCGAGAAAGGATTCTAGCGAGGTATGGAGTTCCAAAAGTTCTCGTCACGGACAACGGAGTTCAATTCAACAGTAGGACACTGCAGCGATTTCTTCAAGATTTAGGAATCCGACAACAGTTTACAGCACCTTATACCCCCCAGGAGAACCCAACAGAAAGAGCCAACCGAAACGTGAAAAGAATTCTTGCACAAGTGGCCGATAATAGGCAAACCCAATGGGATGAGTTGATCCCAGAAATTTCTTTGGCAATCAATAGCATGCCATCGGAGACGACAGGTTTCAGCCCCGCTTTCCTCACACAGGGACGAGAACTGCGGCTTCCAGGATCGCTTTTCGATGAGGTTACCATAGGTACAGGGTCAGCACCACAGAGTCCCGAACACAAGGGTAACCGACTGCAGGAGATCTTCAACATCGTGAGGAGAATCATCGAACGAGCATCCAAGGACCAAGCCCGACACTATAACCTTGGGCGAAGACAATGGAACCCGGCAGTAGGAACGTGGGTATTATTGAGAAGCCACCCCCTATCGAAAGCAGTAGACAAGTTTACCGCCAAGCTGGCTCCAAAATACGACGGGCCATACCAGATCCAGAGATATATATCACCAGTTATCGTCGAGCTCAACTCTCAGGGAAATACGAAAACTCGCACGGCTCACATTGGGGAGCTCAAAGAATATCACCATTCGACCGAAGTACAGAATTGACAGACACGACGGACGCATAAAGTAGCTAGTATGTGTCGTGAAAGTCGTAGCTCGTGTTGTCCAATATATGATGGTGTCGACATCACTAATTACCCTCCATCCCCAGATTTAACCACATTCAACAAACCCACCGTGAACGATGGCAGTCAACATGGCAAAATATTTTGACCGGATGGATGCTGAGCTCGCCGCCGATGGACCCAACCAGTCCAGTCGGGCAGGTGTTGACCTATTCGGTCGAGTTTCGACGTACGCTCAACAGGAAGAGTCGGTGTTACCCTCGTCCAATAGGGGGTCCGGTGGCATCGACGAGGAGGGGCCTCTCGTCCAGTATCCACGTGGACGAGGTGGCATAAATGTCTACGCGGAAGACTTCCGACGTCTGGCACCCGGAAGATTTTTGAACGACACCCTGGTGGAGATCTGGCTAAAATTCATTATACATGAGAAGCTGGCTGAAACCCCGAGGCAGACGGTTTATGTCTTTAACACCCATTTTTACGGGAAGATCAGCACCCGAGTCGGCAGCCCAAGGGAACGGCATGCGACAGTGAAACGCTGGACTCGAGGCGTTGATTTGTTCACGAAGGACCACATCCTGATCCCGGTGAATCAGGACCAACACTGGTTCCTGATGGTGGTCTGCCGGGTGTAAACGGGCCTCGAATGATGGACGAACCGAAGGCAGACGGCACCTGGGGGGCCAAAATCCCGTGCATTCTGCAGCTGGACTCCTGCAGCCCTGGACCACGGACCGCGGTCGCCCAGACTATCAGGGAATATCTGGTGGAGGAGTATCGAGCTCGCAAGCCAGATGAGGTCCCTCGCAGCTACAATGAGGCAGAGCTACCGTTGATGGTTCCAGCAATTCCGCAGCAGCCCAACGGAACAGATTGCGGCGTGTTCTTGCTGCGCTACGCGGAAAAAATCCTCCTGGAACCGATTGTGGATTACCGGCCCGACCACCTAAACTTGGTCAAATGGTTCCCCCTGGAGGAAATACCAGCAAAACGGGTAGAGATCGCCGAGATTTTGAAGAAGCTGGCAATAGAACAAGGGAAGAAGAAAAACCAGATTCCGTACGTGGCAGCGGACAAAGTTGTACCCGGAAAACGCGCCAAATCTTCAAGCCCTGAACCCGAGGCGTTAACTATTATTTGTAACGTGTATTTCGACCCCGTTACACGGACTTTTTACGATGACCTAGTTGCGGAGGTAAGGACTCCAGATAAGCCGGAAACGACACGCGCCGCAGTACCCATGAATACGAAATCGGGAGGTAAGGAAACCTGGATCTTCCAGGATCTGAGGGGCATAGAGGGACCAGCCGCAGCAGGGCTCAACGGCGACGTCCGACGGGACATCCTCACGCGGTACCCAGCCCTATTGGACGGCGGTCGGAGAAACAAGAGGGTTCAGTTTTGGTCGGGAGATTATCGCGTGACGCTGACCCCTAAACGGATCACTGTCCAGCTATACGAAAGAAAGGGGGGAGTGTAAGGAAAAAATATTTTTTCCCTTACAACTCTGGGTGTAGAACCTGGCCTGCATCCCAACCGAGCCCGTTTTTAGTAAACGCAAACTGAAAACGCGGTGACCTGGGTTGTGCGGACCCAACTTCAGGTGGAATAAATTCTATCAACAACAATAAAAAGAAAAAAAAGGCAACGTAGCAAAGGCGAAAATATGCAAAACTAACAATAACAAGAACAACCACATTAACTCGCTTGCTAACAAAGGGATTAAAAAAACCACAGTCACACAGAATACATGAACCACATACTTTTTACAACAATTACAACACAGACCGAGACGCCAAATCATCAAGCAAAAATTAAAGCAGAGCCTTGGAAAATTACTAATAAAATCAGGTGGAATACTGTTTACAACACCTACAACACAGACTGAGACGCGAAACAAGCAAGCAAAAATTAAATTAGAGCGTGGGAAGCTACCAACAAAATCACAAGTTTTTATTTCTAGAAATAACCACAACAACAACAAGTACGTTGTGTGCCGCTATGCAGATTAGAAAATTCTGGAATGTGAACAAGAACTACCAACAAAATCACAAGAAATATTTCTCGCAATTAGCACAACAACAACAAGTACATTGTGTGCCGCTATGCACATTAGAAAATTCCAGAATGTGCACAAGAACAACGACTGCAGCGGAGTTGTTTTGATCGGTGTATAAAAGGGCCCACCGCGCTGAATTCGATCTCTTTTGGAATCTCGTGCTCCAAGTGGTAAGTCGTCGAACCTTGAACCTCTAGTACCTCGTAGTGGCTGAGTGCTCTTAAGCGGACGCCAATCCCAATTCCAAGTAAATTTTAGTACCTCGTCCTGGCTGAGTGCTCTTAAGCGGACGCCAATCCCGATTCCAAGTTACTTTTGGTACCTCGTCCTGGCTGAGTGCTCTTAAGCGCACGCCATTCCCGATTCCAAGTAAATTTTAGTACCTCGTCCTGGCTGAGTGCTTTTAAGCGGACGCCAATCCCGATTCCAAGTAAATTTCATTAGTACCTCGTCGTGGCCGAGTGCTTGTAAGCGGACGCCAATCCCGAATCCAAGTAAATTTAAGTACCTCGTCGTGGCCGAGTGCTTTTAAGCGGACGCCAAACCTGAATCAAAGTAAATTCTAGTACCTCGTAGTGGCTGACGCCGACAATCATAAAACCTCGTATTCTAGAACTCTGTGTGTATATAGATTTTGCATTTTACGGACTGAGTGCTATTCAGCGGACATTAGAATTAAAGGAACTAGTTTTAAGAAATACTGTTAGCAATAAAATACCGAAAAATTAAACTTTGAATTACGGTAAATAAATAGTCGAAAAACTGTGAAAAGAAAACCGAAAGCTTTTTATTTAAGTGTTCGGTACGGGACTCTGGCGAGACTGAGTATACCCCGGCAAGAAACTTCGTTACAAGATCTACCAGCTTCTCCAAATTTGTTTCCGAGGAACCTACTAGTTTCATCCTCAGGGTAGAGTCCTGTAATCCTAATGTGAAAGTCCTTGTTATTGAGGCAGCTACCTCCTCTCGCAGAGCTTGATCCCCTGAACCCTTATAATGGTCCGATATATAGTCCTCCGCCTGCGTTCGTAAATCAATTAGTTTTTCAGCGAATTCCCTGATGCCTTCCCTCGGAGATTGAACAGTCATCTGTATCTCCGCCATCACAGTGTCCAGTGATTTTAATGGCAAGTACGCTTGTTTTATTGCAGCGTATAGCGCTTCTGTCGTGGTGACTTGCTTCCCTCTCAATAGAGTATACGCACTACCGTGAAGCCTCTGTTTCACGCAAGCAATGAAATCTTGCATTTCTGTATTACAGATGCCCCTCTTAGCTAATTCGCACCCCTCTATGAATTTGTAGACCTTCCCTCTCAAGTCGGGTGATCTCGTCCCTGAAAACAGAGGTACCAGCCTACTAACAGATTTCGAAATCGCCTCGATATCCAATTTGTATTTTATTGATAACGCGGAAGGAAAGGAAATAGAATCGCTCTGCTTTGGGCTGCTGACTTGAACAACAGCTTCCTTATGGTGCAGCGTTTGGTCGTGGGCCAGCTCCAGCTCTTGTTTTAGAAGCCTATTCTCTTCTTTTAGCTCTTGGAGTCTCCGGCATGCCTGCTCCAACGACGAGAAGTCCTCCTTACTCCGCTGTTTTTCTGTTTTTCAAATGCCCAAATTGTTTTTTCCAATTCCTTATTTCCTCCACGTAGTTCTGGTTCCTTTGGTCTATGAAATTCAATAATTCATCTAAAACGGCATCTGCCTCTACTTTTGAACTATTGCTGGCCCTGTTTAATTTTGCTTTAATTAATTCTAAGTTTTCCTTATTATTTATTGTTAAATTCAAATTTAACCATATCTTATCTATAAATCTATCTATTTGTCCTAACAAATCATTATATTCTCTATTTATTATCAAAAATTTTTCTTCCCATTCACTCACTATTTCCATTAAGCTAACTTAATTAGTTTGGCTGCGATTAAAAATGTTGCAGTCAGCAACTCTCTTCTTTGTCACTACTGACCTACTTCAATTAACAAAAATTACATAACAACACGCTGAAATAAATTCAAGGCCAGAGTAAGTGGCCGCATTAAAATCGAGCGTCGAATTTCTTTATTCTTACGGTCGTTCACCGTTCGCTCACTACGCGGAAACAAAACTTTAACCTTGAAGCAATGATCGCGTTTCAAGGTTTAACCAAATAAAACACTCGAACTCGTGTTCGAACTTTTATAAATAGATTATTTATTTTTATCTAAAGCTAAATACATTAATTTTTTTTTCTCTAAATAAAACTACATTTTTTTTTTAAAATCATACTAGTTTTAAATGTACACTTCACTGCACATATTGGATTTAACCATCATTTGTTGTTTTTTTTCACTTCAATATCATTCAGCGGGGCCAACGAAAAGAAAACTACTGACACTTCAGGTTTGTAAAACAAAACTCAACAATAATATTTTATTCATATATTATATTATTCAGATAAACAATAATTATCTATTAAAATGTAAACTTTTATCAAAATATATTAAATATTATTAACTATAATAATAAAATAATTAATAATATATTATTGTAAGAAAAAAATATTTTTCTTACAGCTCCGGGTGTAGAACCTGGCCTGCATCCCAACCGAGCCCGTTTTTAGTAAACGTAAACTGAAAACGCGGTGACCTGGGTTGTGCGGACCCAACTTCAGGTGGAATTATTCCTATCAACAACAATAAAAAGAAAAAAAAGGCAACGTAGCAAAGGCGAAAATATGCAAAACTAACAATAACAAGAACAACCACATTAACTCGCTTGCTAACAAAGGGATTAAAAAAACCACAGTCACACAGAATACATGAACCACATACTTTTTACAACAATTACAACACAGACCGAGACGCCAAATCAGCAAGCAAAAATTAAAGCAGAGCCTTGGAAAATTACTAATAAAATCAGGTGGAATACTGTTTACAACAACTACAACACAGACTGAGACGCGAAACAAGCAAGCAAAAATTAAATTAGAGCGTGGGAAGCTACCAACAAAATCACAAGAATTTATTTCTAGAAATAAGCACAACAACAACAAGTACGTTATGTGCCGCTATGCAGATTAGAAAATTCTGGAATGTGAACAAGAACTACCAACAAAATCACAAGAAATATTTCTCGAAATTAGTACAACAACAACAAGTATATTGTGTGCCGCTATGCACATTAAAAAATTCCAGAATGTGCACAAGAACAACGACTGCAGCGGAGTTGTTTTGATCGGTGTATAAAAGGGCCCACCGCGCTGAATTCGATCTCTTTTGGAATCTCGTGCTCCAAGTGGTAAGTCGTCAAACCTTGAACCTCTAGTACCTCGTAGTGGCTGAGTGCTCTTAAGCGGACGCCAATCCCAATTCCAAGTAAATTTTAGTACCTCGTCCTGGCTGAGTGCTCTTAAGCGGACGCCAATCCCAATTCCAAGTAAATTTTAGTACCTCGTCCTGGCTAAAATTATTTTATTAACTATTAATTTGTAACAATAAATATCCTTAATAATTCCATATTTTCATTTATATAGTAATAAAATATTTCTTAACAATTTGATTACAATATCATTTTGTTCTTCTTTTACTCATTTTAACATCGTTTTAATAAGCAAGTTTTCTTGCTTGCTGAAACGAGTTTTTTTTTCTCTTTTCTTATATTTTAATAGTTGCAAATAAATACTTTGCAAGCATAATTTTAATTGCTAAGTGCAATGCGCCGAAGGTGGCTTGAAGCAATTCTTCCTCAGGTTTTTTTTTCTCCGGTTTTGAATTTCTTCAGTTTAAAAAAAAAACAAAAAACCAGGGACGTTTTGAGCAACGAGGTAATTTGTACACTTTTTGTACAAATGCTGCAATTTGCGTTTAAGTAAGCAGGACTTTGCTTACTGAAACGCACGTAGTTAAAAGTTAGTGATTAGTTTTTATTAGTTGTGTTAGTTAAAAATTTTTTTCTTTTTTATTTGCTTGTCTCTCTTTTTTTTTCTTTAACTTTTTTTATATTTAATTTTTTTTCTCTTCTTATATTCTACATCATTTTCTCTTTCTGTATTTTTCTTTTTTTTTTACTTTTACCTCGCGTCCAATATGTCTCACATATTGGTTTGAGTCTTTAAGTAATATGTTCTTTTGAATATATATATTCACATATTAGCCTGAGCTATTTTTCCTATTTCCCCATTGTTTCGACTAAATTGATATAGCCGAAAAATGTGTTTAGACTCTTACTGAGAAATTCTGATATTTCATTTATTTTATTAATTTATTCTCATTAATTGCATTATTAGTATAGTTTTACGAAATTTTTTGTCATTAATTCTACTAGCTTAAGACCAATAATATATACAATTTTTATTCATCAAGGTTTTTTTTTTTGATTTAAATTCTAGTCTTCTACTAATTTTTCTTCTTCGATTTCTCACATGTACCGTCATGTAATTCATATTTGCTTGCTTTGTTAACTGCAAGCTATTAAGATTTGTAAAATCGGGTGCAAAATTTTGATTAAAGGCGAAATCATGTCCGCTTGATTCTAATACGGGTACAAAAATTTTATCATTTTTCACATTAACCAGTTTTCCCTGGTATATTACTGGTGAAATTCTCTTCTTGTGCACTACTGTTTGCATGTCACCTGTGTCCACGTTGAGAACTTCATTCAAAATATTATCTTTAAGTAAGCTATTGTCGGCGTCTGTATGAACTAGTAGAATGAGTTTTTTATATCTGGCCTCTTCGCAAGGTCACTCAATAAACACGTCATTCAAATTAGATTGCTCCCGGTTAGACACTTCCACTTCAATCTTTTTATTTTTATTATGCAGGTTATGAACATGAACACTCGCAATCACACCTTGATTTGGCAACTTAGGAAAAGAAACTCTCAATTTGGCTATTATTTCTGTTTTTATATGACTTGCAAGTGCTTTTATACAGGTAACATATTCCGTTATTTTAAGACTAATGCTCCTTGCTTTACAATGCTGAAAATTGCGGAAGATTGTTCTTATAATAAATACAGCAACCAATTGTGTAATCAGAAGTATTGTCACTGTACTCCAAATGCAATTATCTTTACAGCCTGACCTACCGATTCGTCTGATTTTCTCCGAATATTATTTTTGTTTTCTATATTCTTATCAGCTGTATTTTTTACCTTTCTAGCTTTCTTTAATTTTGCTGAAGTTGGCAACGTATCCACAATCTCTTCAGACGTAGGACTCACTGTTACCATTTCAGTTATTGAGGCTGGTAACCTATCCACAATCGCTTCCGATGTCGGACTTACATTCACTCCCTCATTTGTTGAAGTTGGTAACGTATTCATAACCGTTCCCGATGTCGGACTTACAGTTACTCCTTCATTTATTGAGTTTCGTAACGTATCCACAATCTCTTCATATGTTGGACTTACTGTTACTACTTCATTTATTGAGTTTCGTAACGTATCCACAATCGTTTTAGATGTTGGCCTTACTGTTACTACTTCATTTATTGAGGTTGGTAGCGTATCCACAATCCTTTTAGATGTTGGACTTACCATTACTACCTCATTTGGCCTTAAGTTACTATTTATGTAGGGTTCCCAGACTATTGGCCTTGTCTGGGCCCTCTGAGGTTTCCCTGGAACCTATCCCAATTCTTCGTCGCCTCACAATCTCTTACAATATGTCCTGGTCTGTTACACCAGTGGCATGTTATTGAATCCTTTTGTTGAGGTCGATTGTCTCTAGCATTGTGTGAAGGGTTTTCCAACCTCCTTTGGGTGAAATTCTGTTGCTTTGGGCCCCAGCGATTACTATTTCTGCGGCTTCTCGCACCTCCAGTTTGACTCATGACCGTAAACCAAACATTTCTCGCAATAAGGTGGTTTTTTTCTTATCAGACATTCATCCCTGGTATGGCCTTTCTTGTTGCAGAAACTACACACAATTTTAAGTTTAGGGTTGTCGCTGCGTTCTGCACGCATTGACTGCCCGCTTTCTCGGATAACTTCACTTCCATTTGATTACTCGAACGGTATTCATTTGTCGCATTTGGTTGTATTGGGGATTTATTTCTGGGCTGTACATCAGTGGAATCTCCCAGCTCCCATACGGGATTCATACCCGCTATTCGCTTCCCTTGTGTACTTGGCCAACCCCCTTGGCTGAAGTGTGATCTGCTAAAAACTTCATACAAATTTAATGCCAGATCTACCAGCTTCTCCAAATTTGTTTCCGAGGAACCTACTAGTTTCATCCTCAGGGTAGAGTCCTGTAATCCTAATGTGAAAGTCCTTGTTATTGAGGCAGCTACCTCCTCTCGCAGAGCTTGATCCCCTGAACCCTTATAATGGTCCGATATGTAGTCCTCCGCCTGCGTTCGTAAATCAATTAGTTTTTCAGCGAATTCCCTGATGCCTTCCCTCGGAGATTGAACAGTCATCTGTATCTCCGCCATCACAGTGTCCAGTGATTTTAATGGCAAGTACGCTTGTTTTATTGCAGCGTATAGCGCTTCTGTCGTGGTGACTTGCTTCCCTCTCAATAGAGTATACGCACTACCGTGAAGCCTCTGTTTCACGCAAGCAATGAAATCTTGCATTTCTGTATTACAGATGCCCCTCTTAGCTAATTCGCACCCCTCTATGAATTTGTAGACCTTCCCTCTCAAGTCGGGTGATCTCGTCCCTGAAAACAGAGGTACCAGCCTACTAACAGATTTCGAAATCGCCTCGATATCCATTTTGTATTTTATTGATAACGCGGAAGGAAAGGAAATAGGATCGCTCTGCTTTGGGCTGCTGACTTGAACAACAGCTTCCTTATGGTGCAGCGTTTGGTCGTGGGCCAGCTCCAGCTCTTGTTTTAGAACCCTATTCTCTTCTTTTAGCTCTTGGAGTCTCCGGCATGCCTGCTCCAACGACGAGAAGTCCTCCTTACTCCGCTGTTTTTCTGTTTTTTAAATGCCCAAATTGTTTTTTCCAATTCCTTATTTCCTCCACGTAGTTCTGGTTCCTTTGGTCTATGAAATTCAATAATTCATCTAAAACGGCATCTGCCTGCTCTACTTTTGAACTATTGCTGGCCCTGTTTAATTTTGCTTTAATTAATTCTAAGTTTTCCTTATTATTTATTGTTAAATTCAAATTTAACCATATCTTATCTATAAATCTATCTATTTGTCCTAACAAATCATTATATTCTCTATTTATTATCAAAAATTTTTCTTCCCATTCACTCACTATTTCCATTAAGCTAACTTAATTAGTTTGGCTGCGATTAAAAATGCTGCAGTCAGCAACTCTCTTCTTTGTCACTACTGACCTACTTCAATTAACAAAAATTACATAACAACACGCTGAAATAAATTCAAGGCCAGAGTAAGTGGCCGCATTAAAATCGAGCGTCGAATTTCTTTATTCTTACGGTCGTTCACCGTTCGCTCACTACGCGGAAACAAAACCTTAACCTTGAAGCAATGATCGCGTTTCAAGGTTTAACCAAATAAAACACTCGAACTCGTGTTCGAACTTTTATAAATAGATTATTTATTTTTATCTAAAGCTAAATACATTAATTTTTTTTTCTCTAAATAAAACTACATTTTTTTTTTAAAAATCATACTAGTTTTAAATGTACACTTCACTGCACATATTGGATTTAACCATCATTTGTTGTTTTTTTTCACTTCAATATCATTCAGCGGGGCCAACGAAAAGAAAACTACTGACACTTCAGGTTTGTAAAACAAAACTCAACAATAATATTTTATTCATATATTATATTATTCAGATAAACAATAATTATCTATTAAAATGTAAACTTTTATCAAAATATATTAAATATTATTAACTATAATAATAAAATAATTAATAATATATTATTGTAAGAAAAAAATATTTTTCTTACAGCTCCGGGTGTAGAACCTGGCCTGCATCCCAACCGAGCCCGTTTTTAGTAAACGTAAACTGAAAACGCGGTGACCTGGGTTGTGCGGACCCAACTTCAGGTGGAATTATTTCTATCAACAACAATAAAAAGAAAAAAAAGGCAACGTAGCAAAGGCGAAAATATGCAAAACTAACAATAACAAGAACAACCACATTAACTCGCTTGCTAACAAAGGGATTAAAAAAACCACAGTCACACAGAATACATGAACCATATACTTTTTACAACAATTACAACACAGACCGAGACGCCAAATCAGCAAGCAAAAATTAAAGCAGAGCCTTGGAAAATTACTAATAAAATCAGGTGGAATACTATTTACAACAACTACAACACAGACTGAGACGCGAAACAAGCAAGCAAAAATTAAATTAGAGCGTGGGAAGCTACCAACAAAATCACAAGAATTTATTTCTAGAAATAAGCACAACAACAACAAGTACGTTATGTGCCGCTATGCAGATTAGAAAATTCTGGAATGTGAACAAGAACTACCAACAAAATCACAAGAAATATTTCTCGAAATTAGTACAACAACAACAAGTATATTGTGTGCCGCTATGCACATTAAAAAATTCCAGAATGTGCACAAGAACAACGACTGCAGCGGAGTTGTTTTGATCGGTGTATAAAAGGGCCCACCGCGCTGAATTCGATCTCTTTTGGAATCTCGTGCTCCAAGTGGTAAGCCTTGAACCTCTAGTACCTCGTAGTGGCTGAGTGCTCTTAAGCGGACGCCAATCCCAATTCCAAGTAAATTTTAGTACCTCGTCCTGGCTGAGTACTCTTAAGCGGACGCCAATCCCAATTCCAAGTAAATTTTAGTACCACGTCCTGGCTGAGTGCTCTTAAGCGGACGCCAATCCCAATTCCAAGTAAATTTTAGTACCTCGTCCTGGCTGAGTGCTCTTAAGCGGACGCCAATCCCAATTCCAAGTAAATTTTAGTACCTCGTCCTGGCTGAGTGCTCTTAAGCGGACGCCAATCCCGGTTCCAAGTAAATTTTAGTACCTCATCCTGGCTGAGTGCTTTTAAGCGGACGCCAATCCCGATTCCAAGTAAATTTCATTAGTACCTCGTCGTGGCCGAGTGCTTTTAAGCGGACGCCAATCCCGAATCCATGTAAATTTTAGTACCTCGTCGTGGCCGAGTGCTTTTAAGCGGACGCCAATCCTGAATCAAAGTAAATTCTAGTACCTCGTAGTGGCTGACGCCGACAATCATAAAACCTCGTATTCTAGAACTCTGTGTGTATATAGATTTTGTATTTTTACGGACTGAGTGCTATTCAGTGGACATTAGAATTAAAGGAACTAGTTTTAAGAAATACTGTTAGCTGTTTTAAGAAAAACTGTGAAAAGAAAACCGAAAGCTTTTTATTTAAGTGTTCGGTACGGGACTCTGGCGAGACTGAGTATACCCCTGCAAGAAACTTCGTTACAAAATGACGCCCGAGCAGGGACAATAGTTTCCGAGAAAAATCAAGAACTATAGTGCTGAATCGCGGAAAAAACGGTACTTTAGAAAAAACGGTATTATAAGCAGTTACGCGAAGCGAACGGTAAATCGAACAAATAATTGAACGCTAAACTGTGCTAACGGCGAATTCAAATAAAAAAACATTGTGCAAAAAAATAACGCGGAAACTGTTACACGAAATAAACGGAAAATCGAAATGGGTAAACGGTGGATTTATAATGTTCCAAAAGAGAATCTGCAGGAGATTCTACTCGAATTCGGTGTGGAATCAAAAGGCACGGTCGACGAACTTCGTAAAGTGCTCTCCGGGTTTTTGATGTCGCCTGATCTGACCGACGAGCTGATCGACAGATTACGCGAACTTGAAGTGCAGTGGAATCGCGGTGTTTCTCCAAGTGCGCGATCGGCGACGCCATCATTGCAAGGTGCGGTTCCGAAACACAGCGAACAGAGGGCAAATCCAACAGAAGTGCTTAACATGAACCCCGGCAATCAAGTTTCCATGTCAACAGGTGGTTGCATAGCAGCGAGGTGAGGTAATTGACAAGGTACGTAAATGGTCTTGTAGGTACGACGCTGGTAGGGACCCAATAGGCTTCATCGAGAGAGTCGAGGAGCTCACCGAGGCATACGAGTTGCCTAAGCATATGCTGCCACGAACCATGCCGGAATTGCTGAAGGACAAAGCTCTTTGTTGGTACAGGAATAACAATAGGAGCTGGTCAAGATGGGAATTGTTTAAAACCGATTTCCTGAAATTCTTCTTGCCATCGAGATATTTCGAAGAACTGGAGGACAACATTAGGAAAAGGATCCAAGAGCCTCGCGAGAAGTTCAAGGACTATGTACTGGCCATGCAGACATTAATGCGACATGTGAACTATACAGAGGAGCAAAAACTACAGAGGATTTACAAGAATTGCCATAGGGATTATCTTCTTTACATAAGGAGGTCTGATTTCTCTGCGTTGGAGGATCTCATTGAATTGGCTGAAGATTTTGAAGGCATACGAAAGGAACCCGAACCTCCACGAGAAATTCATACTCAGCACCGACAATTACCAGGGACGCACAGGATGATGACCATAGAAAACACAGGAAAACAGCGAGACCTTCAACAGCCTGTAGAAGATGTGGCGAAAGCGGACATTTTCAACGAGAATGCCGAAACTCAAGAAAACTTTTCTGTTGGACTTGTGGAAAAGAGGGGGTCCGGACGATTGAATGCTGCAAGAAACCTCCGGGAAACGCGCAGGGTGTCCAGCAGGGACGAGGGCTGCTGGAACCGAACAAGATAGACTCTCCTCGTATCCCACGAAGTGCTTAAACTACAATCGAGACCGGATTTACGCCAAGGTAGCCTTAGGAGGGGAACTCGTCGCAGCTACTCTAGACACAGGAGCCTCGCGGAGCTTCATTAGCAACGCGGCGGCTGTGATGACAGACGGAAAGCTGATGGAGGTGGACGTACGGGTCAAAATGGCCGACGGCACCGTGCGTGCCGTGAAGGAAGCCGTCGAAGTATGCGTGCGTTTGGGGACTGTAGAGTGTAAGCTCCCACTTCTGATTCTACAGGATGTGACAGACCATGTGATCCTGGGTTTGGACTTCCTGACAAGCATAGGAGCTTCTATTAGCTGTGGTGGTGAGACGATTACGCTGGGAGACTCGAAAGCCGAACGAGCGACTTGTTCGACAGTTCACACGGATTGCGCCCAAGTTCCTGAGGCAAAACCATTGGAGAAGACTGATGTGGAGAACGAACAACACTCTGAATCATGCGCAGAAACCAACAACTCGCGAAAGGAAGACCAACACATCATCAAGGAATTCCTAAAAACAGAGCATGAGAAATTCGAGATGCTGGAAGGACCTTCCAACATAACGACCTATAAAATCGTCATGAGAGATGATAGGCCAATAAAGCAGAGGTATTACCCTAAGAACCCTGCAATGCAAGCGATAATTAACAAGGAGAGAGACGAGCTGCTGGAAAAAGGCTGTATCGAGCCCTCACATAGCCCTTACAGTGCACCAATTGTTCTTGTTAAAAAGAAGAATGGGCAATGGAGACTTTGCGTGGATTATCGTCAGCTAAATCCAAGATCAGTGCCTGACGCATACCCACTTCCGAGGATACAACATATTCTAGATCGACTCCGCGACGCGCAATACATTAGTACACTTGATCTCAAGAACGGTTACTGGCAAATACCCATGAGTCCAGAAAGCAAGCAATACACCGCGTTCACAGTACCAGGAAGGGGACTCTTTCAATGGAAAGTTATGCCGTTCGGCCTACATTCGGCACCCGCGACGTTCCAAAGGGCATTGGACCAAGTCATTGGACCGGAGATGGAACCACACGCGTTTGCTTACCTAGACGACATCATCGTAATAGGAAAGACGCGGGAACAACACATGAACAATTTACAGGAAGTATTTCGACGTTTAAGGGCGGCTAATTTTAAAATCAACAAAGAGAAGTGCGAGTTTTTCCAGCAAGATTTGAAATATGTAGGTCACGTCGTGAGCCACAGAGGAATTCACACAGATCCAGACAAGCTAGCGGCTATTCAGGAACTGACGGCCCCAACAAATGTCAGAGGCGTTAGGCGATTCCTCGGTATAGCATCCTGGTACCGGCGGTTTGTAGCGGACTTCGCCAAATTGGTAGTCCCACTCACCAGCCTTCTTAAGAAGGGCAAACGCTGGCAATGGACCGACGAGCAACAGCAGGCGTTCGAGAACCTCAAGGAAAAGCTCACGAAGGCACCAGTACTGGCGTGCCCAGATTTTTCCAAACCATTTACGCTGCAGACTGACGCGAGCAACCGCGGGTTAGTAGCGGTTCTCACGCAAGAAACCGATGAGGGAGAGAAGGTCATCGCCTACGCCGATGTCGGCGTAGAAATCAACTACTCAGCGACAGAGAAGGAGTGCCTCGCGATCGTTTGGGGAATCAGGAAAATGCAACCGTATTTAGAAGGCTACAGGTTCTGCGTCGTCACAGACCACCTCTCACTGAAGTGGTTGAACTCTTTGGAAAATCCTTCAGGGCGTATAGCAAGATGGGCGCTTGAGTTACAACAGTACATGTTCGACGTGAAATACCGAAAGGGCAATTGGAACGTGGTCGCAGACGCACTTTCCAGACAGCCAGTAGAAAAACTGAGCACGGTTACGACTAACGGGGAAAAGTGAAACTGGATAGAAACCAAGATATCAGAAATTAAGAGGAATCCAGAGAAGTTTGCCGATTATACTATGGAAAACGGTCAACTGTATCGACATATCCCAGGGCAGGTAAACGACGAGGATTGTGCCGCATGGAAGCTCTGTGTTCCGAGGTATCTTCGTGCCCGAGTTCTTAAGGAAAACCACGATGACCCCAGCGCTGGACATCCAGGCATTAGAAAAACCGTCACCAGGATAGCCATTAGCCTCGTTTCAAAACTTAGGAATCCGACAACAGTTTACAGCACCTTATACCCCCCAGGAGAACCCAACAGAAAGAGCCAACCGAAACGTGAAAAGAGTTCTTGCACAAGTGGCCGATAATAGGCAAACCCAATGGGATGAGTTGATCCCAGAAATTTCTTTGGCAATCAACAGCATGGCATCGGAGACGACAGGTTTCAGGCCCGCTTTCCTCACACAGGGACGAGAACTGCGGCTTCCAGGATCGCTTTTCGATAAGGTTACATGAATACATGAACCACATACTTTTTACAACAATTAAAACACAGACCGAGACGCCAAATCAGCAAGCAAAAATTAAAGCAGAGCCTTGGAAAATTACTAATAAAATCAGGTGGAATACTGTTTACAACAACTACAACACAGACTGAGACGCGAAACAAGCAAGCAAAAATTAAATTAGAGCGTGGGAAGCTACCAACAAAATCACAAGAATTTATTTCTAGAAATAAGCACAACAACAACAAGTACGTTGTGTGCCGCTATGCAGATTAGAAAATTCTGGAATGTGAACAAGAACTACCAACAAAATCACAAGAAATATTTCTCGAAATTATCACAACAACAACAAGTACATTGTGTGCCGCTATGCACATTAGAAAATTCCAGAATGTGCACAAGAACAACGACTGCAGCGGAGTTGCTTTGATCGGTGTATAAAAGGGCCCACCGCGCTGAATTCGATCTCTTTTGGAATCTCGTGCTCCAAGTGGTAAGTCGTCCAACCTTGAACCTCTAGTACCTCGTAGTGGCTGAGTGCTCTTAAGCGGACGCCAATCCCAATTCCAAGTAAATTTTAGTACCTCGTCCTGGCTGAGTGCTCTTAAGCGGACGCCAATCCCAATTCCAAGTAAACTTTAGTACCTCGTCCTGGCTGAGTGCTCTTAAGCGGACGCCAATCCCAATTCCAAGTAAATTTTAGTACCTCGTCCTGGCTGAGTGCTCTTAAGCGGACGGCAATCCCGATTCCTAGTAAATTTTAGTACCTCGTCCTGGCTGAGTGCTTTTAAGCGGACGCCAATCCCGATTCCAAGTAAATTTCATTAGTACCTCGTCGTGGCCGAGTGCTTTTAAGCGGACGCCAATCCCGAATCCAAGTAAATTTTAGTACCTCGTCGTGGCCGAGTGCATTTAAGCGGACGCCAATCATGAATCAAAGTAAATTCTAGTACCTCGTAGTGGCTGACGCCGACAATCATAAAACCTCGTATTCTAGAACTCTGTGTGTATATAGATTTTGTATTTTTACGGACTGAGTGCTATTCAGCGGACATTAGAATTAAAGGAACTAGTTTTAAGAAATACTGTTAGCAATAAAATACCGAAAAATAAAACTTTGAATTACGGTAAATAAATAGTCGTAAAACTGTGAAAAGAAAACCGAAAGCTTTTTATTTAATTGTTCGGTACGGGACTCTGGCGAGACTGAGTATACCCCGGCAAGAAACTTCGTTACATTATATATATAATAATTAATAATTGATATATAATAATTAATAATTGATTAAATACGGATATTAAACCCCCAATTATAATTTCCCGATACTCCGACTTTCACGGAACTTCCTTCTCCACCTTTTTAAATTAATTTAAATTTCCCAAATAAATTCACGCCTTTCAAAGTTTAAATCTTCCCATATGCCACAACATATGAACGGGGTGAGTCTATCTTTGCATTCATTATTAATGAAAATCTTTCCATATGTCACAGTTTTGATAGCCATCCTAAACTCTTTCAGATTCCTCCAAAACTCATATACATTTCGTAACTCACCTTGAAATTACAGCTTTTTTCCCTTGGGTAAAAATCTTAATTCAACCTTCTGTTCCAGAGTTCTTCCATCTCTCTATTGTTTTCAATTGAACGTTTTTTCTTTTTTGTGTTATTTTATTCAATTTTAACCATCATTTTTTTTTCCTTTAAATTTACTATTTATTTTTCACTTTCATTTCTCTCCACTTCACTTTTATTATAATTTCATTTAATTTTAAAACTGTCTTTATTATTCTGTTCCTTTACTGTCCAAGTCCTTTGAGCTTTATCAAAATTTTCACACTTCTATCCTTTTTCCATTTAAAATAATTTTCCTTTTTACCTTTTCACTGTTATTTCTTTTCTAAATTTTTCATCTCTTATTTCACTTCACAAATTTTTTTAAAACTTCCGCGATCTACGGTTCGCGGACCGGCTGCGCCAAATATGTTGTGGTATCCTTCCGCTGAAGGACACCCACGACATATGAAACTGAAACTTAAATAATGTGGTGGTATCCTTCCGTTGAAGGATACCCGCGACAAAACAAACATTACTTTTTGAAATTTTACTGCGGACACGACGTCCGCTCTTTATTTAATTTCAAATCAGACTCTTTCCTTAAAATTCAAACAAATTACTAGCCAGCTCGGTTGAGCCAGCTAAGTGGGTCAATCGCTGCACTTTGTCCCATTGTGCAATATGCCTTTCTTGCAGAATTGGAATTCTGCTGGAAATTATTGGCTGTTGGGCAAGTGGGAGTTTCGCAACTCAAACTTTGATGCCTCGCTTGCGGAACTTGGATTCCGCAAGCGGACTTGCTATTTTGGAGAAAAAATACTCTTGCGCAATTTAAATTCTACTTTAAATTTATTGAACTGTGATCGAGAAGCGACCACAGTTTGGCCTAAAAGTATGCCTTCCAAAAAATAACTGCAAGCCTCCTCGTTGGAAGTATGCAGCGTAAACGGGCAAAGTACCGTATTAATAAAAATACTTGCGCTGGTTTTTGGGTGTGCAGACTGACCCACAATAAGCGTATTAATAGGTAAAGCTATCCTCGCCATATTGTCTATGAATTTCCTATAATAATTTACTAAATGCTTGCACCTCCTTCTTATTCCTAGGTGGCAAAATATTCTTAACACATTCTACCTTCTGCAGGTCCGGCAGTGCACCATTTTCCGAGCACTTATGACCTAATTACACGACTTCGCGCCGCAAAAACTGCCATTTCCTAAAATTTAATTTGAGATTATTAATACATAAAGCTTCTAACACTTTCGCTAATCTAACCTCATGCTGCTCTAAATTACTACCATAAACTACAATATCATCTAAGTATACAAAACAATCTATTCCTTGGAGACCTGTGAGGATGTGATTCTTGATCCTCTGACAAGTAGTATGCGCGCCCGTTAACCCAAACGGCATTCTCTTAAACTCAAAATGTCCCAATCCTGTGCTAAATGCAGTTTTTCATCTATCCCTCTTATCTATTAACACCTGATGATACCCACTGGCTAAATCTAACAACAGACGCCAGCAATGAAGGTCTGGGAGCAGTATTGTCCCAAGGGGAAGTAGGCAAGGACAGGCCAATAGCTTTCGCCAGTAGGGCGTTGAGTAGAGCCGAGAAACAGTACTCCACAATTGAAAAGGAATTCTTGGCTATAGTTCGGGCAACGAAGAATTTTAGGGCATATCTTTTGGGGAGGCCGTTCAAAATATTTACAGACCACCAACCCTTAAAGGGTATAGCGAATTTAAGGGATCAGACTTCTCGTCTAGCCAGGTTTAGACATAAACTATCGGAGTACGAGTTCGAAATTATATGTAAACCTGGGAAGAAAAATTTAAATGCAGACGCTCTGAGTAGAATACCCCAAAATAGCAATGAAGTCCTGCAATGAATAGCAATGAACGAATCCTGCAAATTACCGGCCCATAGCAATCTGCTCAGTGCTCTCTAAAGTCATGGAGAGCATTGTAAATTTTAAATTGATGAGGTATCTAGAGAGCAACGAGTTGATCAGCGATCGCCAGTACGGCTTCCGTGCTCACCGTTCCACCGGCGACCTGATGACATTTCTCACTGAACGGTGGAGCAGTTGTATTCACCGGTTCGGTGAGAGCAATGTTGTTGCTCTGGATATCTCCAAGGCATTTGACCGGGTGTGGCATAAAGCACTCGTGTCTAAACTGGCTGCTTATGGTGTCGGTAATACTTTCACTCGATGGATATCGAGTTTCCTCAGCGGCCGTTCTATTCGGGTTGTGATAGACGGCTTTGCTTCCGAAGAGCACTCCATTAATGCTGGAGTTCCGCAGGGTTCGGTCCTGTCTCCGACACTTTTTCTTATTTTCATCAATGACCTTCTGTCATTGACATCAAACCCCGTCTACTCGTTTGCTGATGACAGCAGCATTTGTCATTCGTATTCATTTTCCAGGCGTCCTTCCATTCTGGAGATCACTAGAAGACGCAGAATTATGAATGACACACTCCAATCCGACCTCAATAAAATCCAGGAGTGGGGTCGTGCGAATCGGGTCGGTTTTAATGCGCGGAAGACCCAATGCTGTTTGTTAACCCACAAGCGTTTGGCGGGTGATAACTTCCCACCTCTAAATATGGGTGGTGTGGATATTAATGAGTCGGAGGCTCTTGATGTTCTGGGCATGTCAATCCAATGCGATCTTCGCTGGAACGATCACATATTTGACGTGTCGAAAGAAGCAGCCAAGTGCTTAGGCTTTCTTAAGCGGTGTAAGAAGTACTTCACTCCAACCGATCTTCGTTGTATCTACACCACTTATATCCGTCCGAAAATGGAGTACAATTCGCATATATGGTCGGGAGCTTCGCGGGTATATCTTCAGCTTCTCGACCGTGTCCAATGTCGTGCGTTAAAACTTATAGGGGACAGTAGGGTATCCAGCTCTATTGAAACCTTGGAGCGTCGTCGTGATGTAGGGTGTGTAGCACTATTTTACCGCTACTTTCACGGTAAATGTTCCTCTGAAGTAGCCAGCCTGATTCCTCCGGTTCAGGTATTTAGCAGAACTACTCGGCTTTCCAGAGCGGTGCACCCCTTTTATGTCGCGATTCCGTTCCAACGAACCACGCATTACCGTGAGAGTTCGTTTTTCGGTCGCGTCGTTAGATTGTGGAACAATCTCCCTGCGAATGTCTTCCCACTCACTTACAGCGTCGAAACATTTAAGCGTAGTGT
This sequence comes from Sicus ferrugineus, assembly GCA_922984085.1. Lineage (NCBI taxonomy): Eukaryota > Metazoa > Arthropoda > Insecta > Diptera > Conopidae > Sicus > Sicus ferrugineus. The sequence continues at coordinate 40,184,005 of OV277349.1, forward strand.
AAACCGTCACTACTCCCTCTTTCCCCCTTCCCACTAACCTGTCATCCCTTCGGAACCAACAAATGCTGTGCATGGATAGGGGGCATCCCCTGAGCTTGGTTTCATCTGTCATAAAAAAAAAAAAGAAGAAGTCCCAGCAGTCCAAACGCGCTTTAAGGCGAAAGAACAAAAACCCAAGAAAACGACAGGCCGCAGGAAATTTCGGCATGAGTAGAACTGGATAGTCCAAAGACAGAACAGAGTGGTAATACAATTCTTCTGGAAGACCCCAAAGACATTGAGACGATAATAAAAGATTTCCATGACAAACCATTAGGAGGCCATCAAGGGGCGGTAAAAACCTATTTACGCATTAGGCAAGAATACAGGTGGCCGGGCATGCAAAAGCAGATAAAAGAATTAGAGCATGAGCATGTTACAAATGTCAGGTGAACAAAAGTTCAAAACTAACGAAAATGCCCCTGATATTAACAGACACGTCAGTGCGTGTTTGTTAAACCCTTCGATAAGGTTTATAGGGACATTGTAGGTATTTTACCGGAGACTGTATACGGTAATAAGTACATTCTTACATTTCAGGACGACTTTTCAAAATTTAAGGCGTGCACAGCTATTCCCAACGCAGAAGCGAGCACCGTAGCCAGAGCTTTCTACGACGAGGTGGTAACGCGATACGGTAGCATATTGAAAAAGCATATTGAAAAACACATGCATTGGCCAGCGCCGAGTCATCGATCGAACACTATACTTCCGAGACATTTGGTGAATGCTATCCACACCCCACTTTGTGATATTAGAAAACTTTATTATATTATCGGCAGTTTTATAAATAATGCTAGTATAAAGATCACCCTTTCTTGAAAGATTGTGGTATTTCCTTTCTGCTCCGATTTATAGTACCTACGATGGATGTTTTCCTTTTTTTAAAGTACGTGCCAAGGATAGTGAGGTAAAAAAATGATCTGTTGTTACATTTATGAATTTATCCAAATACGGTTGCATTAGTCGCAATACACTCCCTCCTAGACTCTGATTTGAAGATCTTGCTTCATCTTTTCCTAAGTAAGGAAAAGCATTTAGTACGTATTTGTATTGTGCGTCGGCAGCCATCCAGTATTTTATGCCGTACTTGTCGGCCTTATTGCTCATAAATTGAGTAAATGGACATATGCATCTTCATGGGTACAACTGCTCATCAATGGTAATATTTTCTGTGGGATGAAAACAAGCTTGGCAGTTTTCAATGAATTTCCCCCACATTTCAGATGCGAGACAGAATTTGTCTAGCTGCTTGCGTTGATTTCTTGAACTTCTGCCATCTAAACGGAGAAATCGAAATCGAGCTCTTCTAAAGTTATTGACCAAGTACAGTCTTCCGTTACACGCCGTACTTCCTTCTCCGTATACGTTTTTATTAGCCTGAATATGGGCTCACTTATTATTAATCTCCAACTGCTGACTAACGAATCCTTTTCCGTGAATCTCTTAGCGTATCCTGTAGGACCGCCTGACTTTCATAATGTTGCGGTCGTTATATCTTCCTGTGTTATTACCCGGTGCAATTCGAACCCAAATAGTGCCAGATTTACTTATCCCTTGTTCTCCGATTTGTATTCGTCCAGTGTTTGAAGTGTTTGAAATAGTAGAAAGGTTGAAGAATGCTTGAAATAGTTGTAGTTATTTTAATAAAAAATAACGGAAACTTACATGGGCACAAGTTTTCTTTTTCTTCTATAGGATGATCCTCATAATCACTTCCTTCAGTATCGCTATCTTCAATATCACTTCCTGGTTGCTCCTAACTGGGATCTGAATTTTCTGAACGGCTGGGCTGGAGACAAATCCCGAATATACTGACAAATTTCTTCCCTGGATAAAACTTTTCTCCTTGACATTGCGATAAATAAGTTTGAACAATCGCACAAATTATCATTATGAAAATTATCAATATGAAACACTTGTTTTCTTCAGTTTACAGAAGTATTCTGCTTTCATTATTTAGATTTTCTTCCTTATATACAAAAATATTGCTTCAAAATATTCTAAGGTTCAAAGGTATTCTATAAAGTATGGATTTTACGACATCATAAAATAATTCTATTGAATCCGTAATTATAAAGATGGAAGGAGCCGTTTGTTACGTTTTATTGCCTAGATGTCTTTGCGATGTGTGAGGCGTGTAGTAAATGTTATATCAATTCGCACGACTGTTATCTCTGTATAATATTACCGATACCGTTAGGAAATTTCCGGCATCGTTTGCATTTTTTAAAAGAAAAAACTGTGCTACCAAGAAATGGTGCAACGGTTGTAGAAAAATACTTAAGCGGTCAATTGACCGCTCACGGTACCAGTATTATAAACACTTGATAAACAAAAAGGCAAACATTCGTCAAATATGAAAGAATCAAAATTAAATAGAAATACACAGAAATAATAAAAGTCAGGAAATTTCGGAATCATACCTATGAAACTTTAACAGTAGCAATCAATTGAAACGTAAAAACGGTCAATTGACTGGTGCCGGTCGTTCTAGAGTTAAGGAGAAAACTGCCGTGATCGTTCTGGAGATCCTGGTTGTCCATGGAGTTCTGATCGGAGGATTCATCACACCCTTCGCAATACTTCGCAATACGTAAAAACGGTCAATTGACTGGTGCCGGTCGTTCTAGAGTTAAGGAGCAAACTGCCGTGATCGTTCTGGAGATCCTGGTTGTCCATGGAGTTCTGAACGGAGGATTCATCACACCCTTTCGCAATACTTTCGCCAGGTGATGGTTTTTATATTTGAATTTATTCAATCGCTTCCTTTTTTTCAGTCAGTTTTGTCCTCGCATTGCTGATCGTGTGCTTCTTCTCCAACGTATTCCGGTCATATGTGCCTCAACAAAGGATATTGCTAAGTGGCCAATACCATTTGTCCAATTGCGAAGGAAATCATATTTAATTACATGATTTCAATTATTAGTTTCATATGCAAATCGGCCTTTATGGTGCAAAACTAACGAAAATGCCCCTGATATTAACAGACACGTCAGTGCGTGTTTGTTAAACCCTTCGATAAGGTTTATAGGGACATTGTAGGTATTTTACCGGAGACTGTATACGGTAATAAGTACATTCTTACATTTCAGGACGACTTTTCAAAATTTAAGGCGTGCACAGCTATTCCCAACGCAGAAGCGAGCACCGTAGCCAGAGCTTTCTACGACGAGGTGGTAACGCGATACGGTAGCATATTGAAAAAGCATATTGAAAAACACATGCATTGGCCAGCGCCGAGTCATCGATCGAACACTATACTTCCGAGACATTTGGTGAATGCTATCCACACCCCACTTTGTGATATTAGAAAACTTTATTATATTATCGGCAGTTTTATAAATAATGCTAGTATAAAGATCACCCTTTCTTGAAAGATTGTGGTATTTCCTTTCTGCTCCGATTTATAGTACCTACGATGGATGTTTTCCTTTTTTTAAAGTACGTGCCAAGGATAGTGAGGTAAAAAAATGATCTGTTGTTACATTTATGAATTTATCCAAATACGGTTGCATTAGTCGCAATACACTCCCTCCTAGACTCTGATTTGAAGATCTTGCTTCATCTTTTCCTAAGTAAGGAAAAGCATTTAGTACGTATTTGTATTGTGCGTCGGCAGCCATCCAGTATTTTATGCCGTACTTGTCGGCCTTATTGCTCATAAATTGAGTAAATGGACATATGCATCTTCATGGGTACAACTGCTCATCAATGGTAATATTTTCTGTGGGATGAAAACAAGCTTGGCAGTTTTCAATGAATTTCCCCCACATTTCAGATGCGAGACAGAATTTGTCTAGCTGCTTGCGTTGATTTCTTGAACTTCTGCCATCTAAACGGAGAAATCGAAATCGAGCTCTTCTAAAGTTATTGACCAAGTACAGTCTTCCGTTACACGCCGTACTTCCTTCTCCGTATACGTTTTTATTAGCCTGAATATGGGCTCACTTATTATTAATCTCCAACTGCTGACTAACGAATCCTTTTCCGTGAATCTCTTAGCGTATCCTGTAGGACCGCCTGACTTTCATAATGTTGCGGTCGTTATATCTTCCTGTGTTATTACCCGGTGCAATTCGAACCCAAATAGTGCCAGATTTACTTATCCCTTGTTCTCCGATTTGTATTCGTCCAGTGTTTGAAGTGTTTGAAATAGTAGAAAGGTTGAAGAATGCTTGAAATAGTTGTAGTTATTTTAATAAAAAATAACGGAAACTTACATGGGCACAAGTTTTCTTTTTCTTCTATAGGATGATCCTCATAATCACTTCCTTCAGTATCGCTATCTTCAATATCACTTCCTGGTTGCTCCTAACTGGGATCTGAATTTTCTGAACGGCTGGGCTGGAGACAAATCCCGAATATACTGACAAATTTCTTCCCTGGATAAAACTTTTCTCCTTGACATTGCGATAAATAAGTTTGAACAATCGCACAAATTATCATTATGAAAATTATCAATATGAAACACTTGTTTTCTTCAGTTTACAGAAGTATTCTGCTTTCATTATTTAGATTTTCTTCCTTATATACAAAAATATTGCTTCAAAATATTCTAAGGTTCAAAGGTATTCTATAAAGTATGGATTTTACGACATCATAAAATAATTCTATTGAATCCGTAATTATAAAGATGGAAGGAGCCGTTTGTTACGTTTTATTGCCTAGATGTCTTTGCGATGTGTGAGGCGTGTAGTAAATGTTATATCAATTCGCACGACTGTTATCTCTGTATAATATTACCGATACCGTTAGGAAATTTCCGGCATCGTTTGCATTTTTTAAAAGAAAAAACTGTGCTACCAAGAAATGGTGCAACGGTTGTAGAAAAATACTTAAGCGGTCAATTGACCGCTCACGGTACCAGTATTATAAACACTTGATAAACAAAAAGGCAAACATTCGTCAAATATGAAAGAATCAAAATTAAATAGAAATACACAGAAATAATAAAAGTCAGGAAATTTCGGAATCATACCTATGAAACTTTAACAGTAGCAATCAATTGAAACGTAAAAACGGTCAATTGACTGGTGCCGGTCGTTCTAGAGTTAAGGAGAAAACTGCCGTGATCGTTCTGGAGATCCTGGTTGTCCATGGAGTTCTGATCGGAGGATTCATCACACCCTTCGCAATACTTCGCAATACGTAAAAACGGTCAATTGACTGGTGCCGGTCGTTCTAGAGTTAAGGAGCAAACTGCCGTGATCGTTCTGGAGATCCTGGTTGTCCATGGAGTTCTGAACGGAGGATTCATCACACCCTTTCGCAATACTTTCGCCAGGTGATGGTTTTTATATTTGAATTTATTCAATCGCTTCCTTTTTTTCAGTCAGTTTTGTCCTCGCATTGCTGATCGTGTGCTTCTTCTCCAACGTATTCCGGTCATATGTGCCTCAACAAAGGATATTGCTAAGTGGCCAATACCATTTGTCCAATTGCGAAGGAAATCATATTTAATTACATGATTTCAATTATTAGTTTCATATGCAAATCGGCCTTTATGGTGCCGTATTTTCTTGTTTTCTTTGCTGCATTTGCACAGTTTTCTTTGCTGTAGAAAAATAAGAAACCGCCGTCTGAATTGTATGCCCTCTTGGTTTCAAGTTAAATTTTTTCTTTATTTAGCCGTTTGCCACTAATAGCGTTCTTTTTATTTTGTTTCCCCTCTGCCTTGTAAAATCTTTGTCAGTAACGTTAAGTCTGCTATTGTTTCTCTGCCTGGCTACATGTGTTGTTGCAGTGCTTGGGTTTCGCACTACGTGAACTTTTACTGAAGGGTTTAACTTGTTCAGCACACAGTGTTTGCGAGATTTTTATATCCCCATTTTGAACATAAGGTGAGCACCTTGTGTTGACATATTTCTGTGTGGGAAAAAGGAATCCTTCGCTTGCTTGGATAACGACGTTGATGGTTGGGCATGGAGTTCTCCGTGAAATAAGGATTTGGTTTCTTCCAGGGTGAAGTCACCAAATATTAAAGGTTTGCAATCGTTTGTGTGTTCTAGAGATATTTGATTTTCTTCGGTCTGTTGTGCAGCTTTTTAGTTTACTTTCACGCCTGTGACACGGATGTTCATCTGCAGCATGTCGTTGCTTGGTCGCTGCATGTGTGAAATCCGACTATGTTTGGCTTGCCTGTCGTTGTAGTGTAGCGGTGGCTATTCTTGCCGGCGTGAGATTTCCGTCAGTACTGGAGGGTTTTGGCCGGCGCCGCCGTTTTTTCCTTACATGGCTACATGTTTTCGCCTCTGGCCGGGTTTGAGCGCCGGACGCTACGGCTGTTGGTCTCCATATACTCCCAGCCAGACGTCCGCTGCCTGAAACTTGTTCGGCGTAGGGTCGCTTTGCGCTTCCTCCTGTTGATACGCATTAAGTTCACTCACGTGTGATGTTCGCGTTCGTGACTAGCCGCTTTTCTTCAGTTGAACGATCACTGGTAAAAAGAAACCGGTTACATGATACGGGCCATCAAATTTCGGGGACAATTTCGCCGCGAAGCTGTCGATAGCCTTTGATAGCGGATGCTGTCAAACGAGCACCGCCTGCCCAACTTCGCTTGGTCCTGCGCTGCCTTTTTGCAGGTTCCTCATCACCAATTTGTAGACTTCTCTCAGATTCTGCGCCTTCTCTGCGGGTTTCATTAGTTATAGTTTTCAGCGCCCTGTTGATTATTTTCGTGGGATTCTCTCGTGGCGTATACAGCGTAACAAACTGTTGCTGCAAATACATGTCTTGGAAAAAACGACGAAAACTTCGACTTGTGAACTGGGTCCCATTGTCCGTTACCATTATCTTGGGTATTCCGAACCGACCTAGAATGCGCTCCCAAAATGCACGCAGCGGATATTACGTGAAAGCTTTGCGGAGGGGTACCATTTTAGCCAATTTTTCTGAATTTATCGAAGAATACAAGGAGAGTTGTGTTTCCATGTTGGGAAGGTGGTAGTGGGCCCACAAAGTCTGCACAGAGAATCGCCCATGGTTCTTCTGCCAATTGAGTGAACATTTTGCCTGCCGCTTTTCGCTGATTTGGCTTGTAGCGTTGGCAGGAGTCGCAGCGGTGAAAACATAATATTTTCTAGCATCATGAAACCTTTCCGGCCAATAGTACTTGTTCGTCAATCGCCATATGGTCTTGTCGTAGTTTTTTTCTTAGGACTCTGGTTATCACAGTAGTGGGCACGCACAGTTTCCAAGGCCCTCGTCTCCGAGTCGGTTGAGAATGTGGCGATACAAGTTCCCATTTTCCAGCGTGTAGTCCGGAAATTTATCCGGATTTTGTTCTATCTCTCGCATTTTCGCCTGTAGCTCTTTGGAGGGCTGCTTGCTTGTCTTCTCCGTTATTATCCTGCTCACTGCGTCTTGTGGCTGTCGAGATAGCGCATCCGCAATCACACTCAGCTTCTCCTTTCGGTACTGAATTCCGAAAGAGAACTGTTAATGTTCCAGGGCCCATTTTGCGATTCTCCCGGAGGGGCTATCGATTGAATTTAACCACTTTAGGGCTAGATGATCCATGATCACATGAATCGATAGCCTTCGAGATAAGCGCGCATCTTGCGAATACCCCAAACTATGGCCAGACATTCCTTCTCCATCACCGAGTAATTCTTTTCGGCCTTGTTGAGATGCCGGCTGGCAGACGCGATCACACGTTTCTGACCCTCGAGTCGTTGAGTAAGCATGGCTCCAAGACCATAGTCGCTTGCATCTGTCTGTAGTGGAAATGTCTTGTTGAAATCCGGGCATGCCAGTATTTGTGCCTCTGTGAGTGTAAGTTTGAGCATCTCGAGCGCTTCGTGTTGTGCTTCGCTCTACTTTCAATGTTTCCCTTTTCGCAGTAATGAAGTCATAGGCTGAACTGTCTTCGCGAAATCCAGTACAAATCTGCGGTGTCAAGAAGCAATGCCTAGGCATGTTCGCATGTCCGCGACGAAGGTATGCAATGTGCTTTTCGGCGGACAAACCTGTGACGATTATGTCGTCTAAATAGGCGTAACCTTTAGGTTCCAAGTCGGGACTAATCACCTGGTCTAGAGCTCACTGAAATGTTGCTGGAGCCGAGTGCAAACCAAACGGCATCACCCGCTACTGGAAGAGTCCTCTTCCGGGCGCAGTAAACGTCGTGTACTGTTTACTGCTCTCCACCTTTGGCATTTGCGAGTAGCCACTCTTCCAATCCAAACTACTGACGTACGTTCTGTATATATGCGAGGGTGACTCACGGCCTGTGGAGGTCGTGGTACGTTCACGTTGTGATCCCTGCGTAACGAGAGTCGTCGCACTTGCGGTAGTTATACTGGGTTGAGATCCGCCGCGCTAGCACGCAATTCCGGGTTCCTCGTATCTATGAGCGTGAGTTCGGTAAACGGAATATGGCACCTACGCGTGAGTTCGATGCGAACCGTAATCTCGATGTGCTTGATGTAAAAGTGAAACGTGAGTTCGCTGTACTTGGCATGGTAGCGAAAAGTGAGTTGGTACACTTGGTGTAGAAACGAAGAATGAGCTGTTGCGCTTAACATGAAAGCGAAGCGTTAGTTCCGTGCGCTTAGTATGGCGGTGAAGCGTGAGTCACTAAATACTGTAAAATAAAAAGTACTTAGATTTATGGCTGGTGTTTGTGCTCTTATTAACTAACTTAAACTATTCTAATCATAAATAACTTTTTTGGAAAAATTATTTTATTTTAAAATTCAATGTTTGCGTGCACAATAAAATAAAACAAGTAAAGATGTTGTCTTCGGCCAGGCCGAAGTCTACCGTACACCCGAGTATCTAAAAAAATAATAATTTCGCCCGTTGACAACTATATACTGTAGGCGGATCACGAATGAGATATTGTATGAATGGGTGGGTCACGCCCATTTTTGATAAACCAGATACTTCGTGATACAATTGCATCTTAATATCTTATACTGTTTATGAGATATTGATAACTTTTGTATGAGTGGGCGGATCACGCTAATTTTTTTCCAAACATTTGAGTAATGGCGCTATATTTTCCGGAATAGAATTATGCCTTAATACCTCACACGATTTATGAGATATTGACCTTATAACATTTTTTTAAAACCAGATGACTTTACATTCCGTATGTGGCCGTGGCGTGACTATTTACCGGCTGTCGCCCATTTTCAGTCTTAAACTGCCTTACATAGCAAAGGATAGTTGTGCCAAATTTCATCGCGATATCTATTTTCGTTCTCCCCTAAACCTGATTTCAAGGCACACATACACAGAGAGATTGACGACGGACGGACGGAATCCTCAATCTATTCAGGAGGAGACGCTGAGCAAGAATATATATTCTTTTCTATATCTGTCTCATCTCCTTCTCCGCGTTAAAAGCCAATCTTCAAAGTGAATATACCCTCTCTTTTCGGGTGTAGGGTATATTATTTTTTTTTTTTTTTTTTTTATATCAGATTCTAGCAGTAGCCCTTAAGAGATCAATCTCTTTTTTCATGATTGGCTACTGGGGGAATGGGGGATAGTGGGAGAGGAAGGGAAAGGGAACTTTTCGCATTCTACTAATTCGACTCCGGCAAGTGTTGCGAAGCAAAGCTTTCTACGAACAGCTATTTTGCTTTATTATTGCAAACACTGCCGGAGTCAACGAATGGTTCTTAATTTCACAAGTAGCGCTAGGCGAGGCCTTAAGTACGCATTAGAAATTGAGACGTCACGATAAGAAAAGTTGACACCCATGCACACGGCGGGACTCGAACCCACGTCCCCGGAAAATCGATGGCTAGTGTGCCACACACTAAACCACCGAGCAACTGGGTATATTATAAAAATAATAAGTTTCGGAAAATACTTTAGAAGTTAATTTAGTACTATTTTATAGTTTTATGCAATTAATAATTTTATCTGAAAATGCCAGTAACTTAAATAATATTGTAAAAACTCCTCGGCCAAATTTTTAGTTTTCCTGCCGCTCCGTTTAATAAAACACGACAGATTAATGCGTAAATTTTTTCTAATTTCAGGTCTTTCACAGTTCTGTATGTGCTAAACAAAAGCAAAATAGAAATTCCAGAAGAATTTGCGTGGAAAGCTCCGAGATAATATAAAAATATACTGTTCGAAAATGTTCCAAACATTCCAAGGCAAAGAGATCTTATTACATACTAAAATTTTAGTAAAAAGTAAACAATAATACGGGCTGCTGTAGGACCACTAAGAAAAATGTATATTTTTTACACGTATCTGTGGCTTAAATCAATCGTGAAAGGAATAGTATATCATATGTAGGAATAGTAACTGTATTCCTTTTAAAAAATACTTAACTATTATATATAATGTAGAAAATTAAAGTTATTTAATCATAAAAATAATATAAAGTAAATACATAAAATAATAAAGTAAATACATAAAAAGTAGTGGTTAAAAAGTACAAAAAAAATATAATTATATTTCAAATGTTTGAGAATTTATTTTGAAAGTAAATATAATTTTTAAAATAAATAATAAAAAAGAACAAAGAGAACTATATATATATATATATATATATAGATTTATATATAAATTTATTTATAGATTTATATATAATATAAATAAATTTATTTATAGATTTATATTAAATTTATATATAAATTTATACATATATATAGATAGAATTGTTTATATATATATATATATATATATATATATATATATATATATATATATATATATATAAACAATTCTATTTATATATATGTATAAATTTTCAAATGCCACGTTTTTAGGATGGACTAGAAACTTTAAAATAATTTTTCCTGTCCGCATACAGATTTAAAACGAAAAGCGTAGGGCGCATGTAATTTTCATGTTCAGCTACTCTCTACACTCGTTATTATTATCTTGCGCCCCACGTTTTCTGTTTTAGGGCGTCGGCAAAGCCGCACGAAAATTCGTATCATGAATCTTTTTCGCACGCTTTTGTTCACTTTCGTAAGCCTTTACGTTGTTTTGCTAAGCGCCATAGTTGCAGTGTTGCCATGTATGAAATATTTTAAGCATTTTTCTAAGCAATTCTTAAGAATCCAAAGATTCAGTGATACTTTTTAGTGAAAATTTGCTCTGGCAAAAGTGTATGCAAAAGAAATTTGACATTTGGGTAAAAATTGTGGTGGTTATTATTGTTATACATATTTCTGCAAAGCTAGTAAGTGTTTACGAAAATTGTGGAGAAATTCTAAAATTCTAAATTTTATTATATATATTACTTGTGAAGTAAAGAAGAAAAGGTTACACAAATGATACCAGGACTACCAATTTATTTGCGTCCTTAGCGGGAAGAGGAGCGTATCCTCAGAAGATGTATACTAATATTGTAATAACTCAATAACTCAAAAAAACTATAAAATTTTTACCGGCAGCACAAACTGTTTCTCTTTGCCATTCACTGTCTTCTGCATTCACAGAATTAATTCCACACATTTGAACTACACCTTTCCACTTGTTGTTGAGAAAGCGACGCTTGTATCTCAGAAAACATCGCTGTAGTTCAGAAAGCGTCATTTCTTGATGAAACTTATAAACGCTTAGAAAGCGTCATTTGTTGATGACAGCTAGAGACCTCGAGAAACAGAGAGGCCTTAAGAGGCAGCGAGACACCGCGAGAAGCCGCAAGAGGCCGCGAGAGGCCGCGAGAGTCTGCACAAGACCGCGTGAGGGCTTAGAGGCCGCGTGAGGCAGCAAGAGGAAGCGAGAGGTAGCGAGAGACAGCAAGGGGCAGCAAGGGGCAGCAAGGGGCAGCGAAAGGCAGTGAGAGGCCCCGAGACACCATGAGATGTCGCGAGAGGTCTTTAGAAGCAGCAAAATGCACAATATATTTGGTACCTGGCTATCTTGATTTTATGATTTTAAAGTAATTTTGCCAAATATATTGGTTGTGTCATCACTTTTGCAATATTGCTTAATCCTTTAAGCGTACAGATTATTTTTTGTGGAGTAAGAAACAGTTTTGAAGGGTGCTTCTGACTGCACTTATGTGAAATCTGTACATTTTCCATTCTGCTTACAGAATTATGTAAATACCCACACCTGAATGGCCTGTTAGTCGCAGTCAGTACGTGAAATCCTTTTTCGTCAAATCGAGAAGCGCTCAAAAATGTGACGCCTTTACGAATGTATGAACGTCACATACAAAGTACCTCCCGGTTCAACAATGAAAGTCCGGTTGTCTCGTTCGTATGGGCATCAGTAAAAGTCACAAGTCCGTCCGTTGTGCCTGAAAAGTCATACCCCACCTATAAATATATATATATATATATATGTTAGTATATTATGCTAAGGCGGAAGGGAAAGAATGGTGGGGGGGAAATAATAAATAGAAATTCACAAAACTTGGGATTTGTTGATTTTTGTGGGGATTTTTACATTGGATTTTGAGATTTTTCCTGTGATTCTCCATCATATTTGGGGATTTTTGTGTGGATTTGGCGATTTTTGTGAGCATCTTATCGATTACAACAATAAAATTTATGGGATTTGGGGATTTTCAAGGGATTTGTGATTTTCATGGAGCTTGGGCTTGAGCTCATGTGATTTTTACGAGATTTTGGGATTTTTCGTGTGATTTTTTCATTGGATATTTATGGGGATTTTGTGGTTTTTGTGGGGATTTGGAGTTTTTTGGGTGTTTGGTAATTTTTGTGGGGATTTATCGCGGGATTTTCATACGATTTGGGGGTTTTTCGTGTGAATCTTCATTGGATTTTGGGATTTTTGTTGGGATTTAGGGATTTTTGTGGGGATTTGTGGATTTTTGTGGAGATTTGGGGATTTATCGTGGGGTTTTTCTTGGGATTTGGAAATTTTTTTGCGGATTTGGGGAATTTTTTTACGGATTTGGGCATTTTTATGGGAATTTGGTAATTCTCTTGGGATTTGGGATTTTTGGTCGAATTTTTCAATGGATTTGGGGATGTTCATGGGGATTTGGGGATTTTTGTGGATCCTCTATAGATTCCAACAATAAAATATGTGTGATTTGGAGATTTTCATGGGATTTGTGATTTTCATGGGGCTTAGACACCAGCTCATGGAATTTTTTCTATGTGATTTGAGGATTTTTCGTGTAATTTTTTCATTGGATTTGGAAATTTTTGGGGATTTTTGTGGGGGTTTGGTAATTTTTGTGGGGATTTAGGTATTTATCGTTGGATTTTTAATGGATTTCGGGGTTTTTATGGATTTTCGTGAAGATTTGGGGATTTTTAATGGGATTCGGGGAATTGTGGGTCTTTCATGGTATTTGGGGATATGGAGCCAGTGGTTTACACCTCGCTTAAAGGTTTCGACGCTCTAAGTGGGCGGGAAGTCATGCGCAGGGAGACTATTCCACAATCTAATGACGCGACCGAAAAACGAATTCTCACGGTAATGCGTGGTTCGTTGGAACGGAATCGTGACATAAAAAGGGTGCACCCCTCTGGAAAGCCGAGTTGTTCTGCTAAATACCTGAACCGGAGGAATCATGCCGGCTACTTCAGAGGAACATTTACCATGAAAGTAACTGTAAAATAATGATACACATCCTACATCACGACGACGCTCCAAGGTTTCAATAGAGCTGGATACCCTACTGCCCCCTATATGTTTTAACGCACGACATTGGACACGGTCTAGGAGCTGAAGACATGTTCGCGAAGCCCCCGATCATATATGCGAATTGTACTCCATTTTCGGACGGATATAGGTGGTGTAGATACAACGAAGATCGGTTGGAGTGAAGTATTTCTTACACCGTTTAAGAAAAAAATAATAGAAAGGCAAAAAAAAAGTTTTGATAAACGGAATTAGCTGGTAAAAGTATGAACACACCAATGATCTTTTGACAACATTTTCCAACCCATTATGTAGGGCATGTATGGGGCTAAATAGGTTTTTCAAAATATATACGTTTTGATAAAGAACAGACTCGCCAGGCACGAATGATAAGCGAGAAAGCTGCTCCCATTAGAGATTTATGTGAAATGCTAAATGCAAATTTGCGGGCAAATTTTAAGCCGTGTGAATCTATAACAGTTGATGAGCAACTTCATAAGAACGTCATAATGTGCTCTTATGTACCAAAAAAAAAAAAGAAAGCTCTTATATTGCTCTCAACAATTCACTACACTGAAATGGTGTGTGGGAGCAATAAAAAGCCAGAAATAATTATGTACTATAATCAAAACAAAGGAGGCGTTGATGTGATGGATAAAATGCTTAGTGAGTACACCACAGAACGAAAGACGACGAGATGGTCCCTGGCTTTTTTTTATATCATTGTGGATATTGCTATTATGGCTGCTCATATAATATACAAAATAAATAATCCAACATTGTCGAAAGCGACATGTGCACGTCGAAAACATCTCCAAGATCTAGCTATCAATCTTGCTATGCCATCTATACAGCAGAGATCAGAAAACCCAGCTGTATACTGAAATTTCAATACAAGGAATGGAATAGAAGCTATGATTATGCGCAGCATTGGAAACAATATCACAAATACCACTTCTCATCAACAGTTTTTAGTAGAGGAAAGGGACAAAAGTGGCCGCTTAACACAAAAGGGCAACTGTGTAATATGTCACACAAAATCTTAAAGGCGTCCAACCAGGAAAGAATGACAGATGTGCCATAAACCAGTATGTGCTGAGCACAGCAAGGATTTCGTGAAATGCGAAAATTGCAATATTTAATAATTTTTAAATGTAATAATTTGAAATGGTAATATTGATGTTATTGTCGAATTAGAATTAAATAAATAACGTGATCTAAACAAGTGTGTATATCTTTTTTAGCCTTAAACAGATTTTAACTTCAAACATACCCGTGTATGCTAGTGTTGGGAATGAGTTCTTAAAGTTCGTATTGACACAAGGGTTAATCCCACTCACCTTCATTCACTTAAGGTCACTCATGCCACCATATAAACTGACTCAAGCTACATCCACACTCTTATCACATGCACACAATCACTCCAAACAACAAAAAACTTCATGAGCCCTATCGTCCCGTCTGTCAGTGGGGAGCCAACCAATTTTTCCTGCAACCAACAAGGTCACAACAATGGATCACACTCTGCATGCTGTATTGGATGGTATGATCCCTTACCACTGATCTCGTGAAAATCCACCGTTGTGATACCACTGCGCAGAACCATTGTTATCGCTGTAGAGTCATATTTCGCACTAATTCCCAAATGTAATTAATTTCAGTGCGGAAACCAATTACACTCATCTGTGAAGCTCTTGTAACTTTTTTTTGCCCGCGCCCTTGCGTTCCGTCAGGCGCTGTTAATGTCCGCCCGTTATTTCTGTCCGTACACCACGACCAGGAGCGGCAATCCCCCCCCCCCCCCCATTTTAGGCTTACCAGCACGTCATCATAAAACAGTGTTTAGCAACGCATGCTAAAAACCACAAGATAAACAAAAAATTATTCTTCTTTCAAGGCACCAACTGGAATTGTCTTAACAACAGAGCATTTTGAAGCGCACAACAGCCATTATGGGAATGGCACATCCTTTGTAGTATGTCTACTGTAAAATTTCAAATTTACTGCAGCCCAATTCTTCAACGTTAAATACGGGCTCGTCTAAAATTTCTTTAACCCATTTGGCTTTCTCAATAACCTTAACAAACACGTGTATATTTTTATACACTACTAAAGTCGATGAAGCCTTCATTCCATGTGAAACCATGGTGATTACGATTTAACCAGTGTACTTGTTTTTGAGACTGATGTGCTAATTTATCAAATATGGTGAGCTATAATAAAATTCTGATACTCATTAAAGTTGAAGATGACTGCCAACTCGTTGATGATAAATTCATTACAATTGCCTTTGAAACACTGCATATCCCAAGTTATAAATTTTTCATTATCCATTTTTCACTTAGACTTAGATCTTTCACTTTGATGTCTTATATTTAATTCTAATATGAATTGGTCCACTTTTAATCGCTTCGTTTTGATGTCTAACATCTACCACAATTATCGGTGCAGTATCTTTGAAATCTTCAGGCAGCAGCAGAGGTTGAGATTTACGAGTAAAATAGCTTTCTTGAAATTTTGTGTACATATCATACAGCAAAGCATAACGATTACGATCAAAATTGAGATTGAGGTCATCATACGGATATGTATCAGAATTTAAGTGCACTTTAGCATCAATTAAATGACAATGTTGAAACTTGTTGTCCTTTCGAAAAGCAATCAGTATAAAACTTTGTCTTTCATTTTGTGGAGACAATTTAACGTTTCACAGTTGGTTTGTTCCTTGAGTAAGTAGCTGATTGAAATGACAATCCCAACTGAGGAATGCTATTGATATAGGTTGACCGCTTTGGATTATTTGGAAGAGTTGTAGTTTTGCAAAATCAGCTAATTGTACATGCGGAATTTCCCACATAATATTAGTTATACTCAGTTTTAATTTTTCGTTTGCATCGGATGAATAAACAGCATGTTCATCCGATTTCGAGCGTAGTAATGTAATTTATGGCCAGATTTTCAACCAACGAACGAGGTGATTCTTCGTGATTCTGCTTTCTTATTTTCGCGATATCGTTACTTTGTGATTTTCAAACAACGAGCAGCTCGTTCGTTAAAAACACAACAACACTTTCCATACTTGTTACGAGTTCTCGTTCGTTACATGGTATTTTCAATCATTATTTCAGCGATATGAACTGTCAAAAGTAACGACTGCTAAAAGGCTGTCGTTACTCCATTCTTTCAGCTAAACTGGCGCAAATTTTTGTGAATCTGAAATATCTGATAGAAAAATCTGTAATCTGAACGTGTAGCAATGAATTCCAACAAGAATAGGTTATTTTCTATTTAATGGTGAATTTTAAACAGAATGAAAATTAATTTTAACTTTTTCTTAGAATTACGAACAACGTGCAGTTCAACCTGCTGCTGCGGGAAATGACCAATAACCCCGAATACAAATTTTCCGCTTCATAATTCACAATTTTCAGCACTTGAAACACAACACATCAAAAGTAGCAATATGTTCATAAACATAGGGGAAACCAGGGTAAAATAATGAGCGAGTAAGAATGATAAGCAAAAATTAGAAAGCATGCGAAGAAAAGAGAAATCCGAGTGTACCCTTAAAAAATTAAACACATCTTTAAAGTGCCTACGAGAAGCGAACTACTCGCTACGTAAGTGTTTAGAAATCGCATTTTACATTCACGGTGACGAGTAACGATTTCTCGCTTCTTAGTGACAGTGATAATTGAAAATCTGGCCATTAATGTTTAGCATTTAAGATAATTTTACTAAAGTCTTCAACAAATCCCAGTAGTTGAAATGAAAAAGGAGAAGTGAACGAAGGTGCACCCTTGTAAGCGCTTTTATTATAGATAATCATTGTTCTTGGGGTTTTAAATGCAGTCTGCGGGTTATAGTGCCTCCGCAAAAATTAATTAGGATACCGCTTTCATCAACAATTTTTATTCTAATCGAAGTTATCTGTCTGGTTTTTAATGGTATTTGTATTTGTATTATTACATTACATTATTTGCTTACAACCTTAAGAGTGTGATCTTATAAGACAGTTGAAGCCTATTGGTTACACAAACATATAAAACAATCAAACCAAAATCCAAACTAAGATATGAAATTAAAATAACATTTAAATTAAGATATCATTAGAATGATAGAAGTAAAAGGATAGGGTAAAGGAACTAAAGGGATAAAGGAAGTAGGAGAACAGGGTGACTACATTGAAGTTTCAGTAGCTAGGTATTGAAACAGTACTTGTTTGAACCGTGTTATGTTTCTGAGATTTCGTAAGAATGTTGGGAGTAGATTCCACTGACGGATAGCAGTAACGAAAAACTGGCTTTCCGATATAAGACAAGAGTACCTGGTTTGGACGAGCATGTGTGATTTGCGCGAGTGCAGAAAATGTATCCTGGAGTATAGATAATCAGGTTGCATAGCAATGATTAGTGAATGAAGAGTAGTAAAAGTACGGTGCTTTATAAGGCTTTCAATTGTGCATCCACAAATTTGTTTTGCTTGCGCAGAGATCTGGTCCCCACGTTTTTTGTTAAATACGAAGCGTGCTATGTTATTGTAAGCGACGTGAAGTTTCCTCCTACTTGCACTGTCAGAGTTGCAGAAAAGCTCACAGCAATATAATAGAATGGGCAAAAAGAGAGTTTTCGCAAGTAATACTTTAACTTTAGTGGGAGATAGTACTTGGAGTGCCAGAGGGCACGAAGTCCCCCGTAAACTTGGCCAACCATGCCACTTATATGTGTTGTCCATGTTAACGTTCTGTTATATGTTAAGCCGAGGTTTTTTGCGGACTCCACATATTCAATGGTGTTACCAGATGCTTCTTCTTTCATTCGAACTGGGCGAGATATGATAAGCTGAACATCGTCTGCATACATGCAATTTTTAACACCGTTTGGTAGATCATTGACATAAAGTGAAAAAAGAGCAGGCCCAAGAACTGAAACCTGCGGAACTCCACTTACGACTGGTAAAGAGCTTGATGAGGTGTTATTTATGACTACCCTCTGAGTTCTTTCACTAAGATATGAATTGATAAGCATAGTTAATATCCTTGAGAATCTAAATGTAGAGATTAATTTTCGAAGCAGTACTGCATGATTTACTGTGTCAAACGCCTTTGAAAAATCGAAAAATGTCAGATAGGAGAAATTATTCCTATCAATAGCCACTCTCATCTCATCCACTACCATTAAGAGCGCAGTTTTACAGCGACGGTTTGCACGAAACCTAGATTGATTACTGTTTAAGAGGTTCTGTGATGAGAGATGTACAAGCATCTGTTTTAGGATACACTTTTCAAAAACTTTAGATAAATAGGGAACTATTGCAATCGGCCGATACTCCATTTCCTGTGAAACCACCTTCTTAGGAATAGGTATTATTTTAACTTCTTTCCAATATTTAGGAAAAGTAGATGTACACAGTATGGTATTAAAGATGTGGGTTATGAAGCGCAGAACGACTGGTAAAATGAGTTTTATAAATTTTGGATTAACTTCATCTAGACCAATGGCATTAGATTTAACTGATAAGAGCGATTCCAATACATCTTCGTCGCTTAAACGAGTAAATTGAAAGATATTTTCATTCTGGTCGTCACAACTAAAGTCATTGTTAGAATTCGTCTGAGATGCAACTTGTGGAGTCGTTACAGAGGTGAAAATTTTGTTCAGTCGATCGCAGTCCACATCAAGGGGAATATTAGGACGTTGTTTGCCTATTCCAACAACTCTAATATAATTCCATAATGTTTTCCCAGAAGTAGAGTTGTTAAATTTGCTCTCGTAGTATTGCGCCGTTGAGGCCCTAATCTTTGAGACCACCAAGTTTCGGTATCTGCGATAGTTATTGAAGAACTCGTCTAAATGAAACCTTCTCCATTTCTTGTAGGCTTCATCCCGTTTCCCCATTAAGAGAAAAATTTCACTTGTGAACTAGGCGGGTGAACTTGGTTTAATGATCTGAGTTTTTAATGGGACGTGTTTATCATATAAGGAAAGAACATGGTGTGAGAAGAAAGAGACATGGTCGTCTACATGCGGCATGAGAAAAATATTTTCCCAGTTAATGCCAACAACCGCCTGATACAAAGATTTGTGATTAATTTTATTGAAGTCTTTATACTGAATCATTTTGCAAGTATTGTTAATAAGATTTTGTGGAATAGAAATTGTGGAATAGTCTCCCTACGCATGTCTTCCCATCCACTTATAACGTCGAAGCTTTCAAAAGAGGTGTAAATCGACACTACTCCCACTTTTCCCCTTCCCACTAACCTTTTCCCTTCTAAACCAACGAATGCTTTGCATGGATAGGGGGCATCCCCTGAGTTTGGTTCTATCTGCCATAAAAAAACAAAAACAAAAAAAAAGATTGGAATCACATGTTAAAAATAGGAGATCATATCGCGAAAAACAGGGCGCAGAGAGCTGGCTATTGACAATAACATTGTCTTTCTTACTGGCGAAGAACAGATCAATTAAGCTGCATGAATCTATCGAGAAATGTGTAGGGCATGACCGATTTATAGCTGTGAAATTAAGTGATTGCATATGGTCAAGTAGGGGTTTTGACTCTGCTGCATTTAAAAGATTGCAGTTAAAATCTCCACAGAGCACAATATCAGGTATACCACAAGAAAACTACTCCAGCGTAGAGAGAAAGGGGTCAAGGTGTATTGATTTATTGGGTCTGTAGACTGTAGCCACCATTATCTTACTTTCACCATTGGATATTTCTACTAATCTAATATTGAAACTACTAATCTAATATTGAATAATACTAATATTGAATCAGTCATTCGCAAACCGTTTACATCGCCTTTCTCATTCGTTTTGGCAAAACTATCAGCTGTTCTGAAAAATCGATTGAAAATAATTTACAACATAGTCAAATAATTTATTGATTGCGAAAAATGGAAGAATTATCAAAAACAGCATTATTAATTTCAAGTATGCAAACAGAAAGTCTTGCAACAATTTGTAACGCCGATTTTATACATTTGTATCCATATAAATTGGAATTCACTATTCATTATAGATAACGTTTCCTTTATGTTAATGTGGGTTGTCCCCACACTTGTAAAACGTGTAAAACAGCTGATTGCAATTATTTGCGTTCAATTTCCACTGTTTTTGTTTTGGGATTTCTTTGATCCCAGCTATAGGGTGTTTCAAAATCTTTATTTTGTTCTCATTCGATTCTCATTCAAAACGAATGAGATGGATTCTCATTTGTCAAATCGTATGGAAATTATTCTCATTCGACTTCTCATTCGCGAAATCTGACGCGAATGAGTCATTCGAGGTCGATGTAAACGTACTATAAGATATACTCAAAGCAATCAGGTTCAGAGCAAAAAATCAGTTTACACTTGAAGCAATCCCGCACAGAAATCGCTACACCTCCGCCTACTGTACCAATTCTATCTGAGCGAAACAGACAATAACCATCGAGTTTGCAGGCCCCATCAGATACATATTCAGTAAACCAGGTTTCAGATAAACAGATCACGTCTACACAGGAGTTTGTGAATATATGCCTAAATTCATCGAGTTTAGGGCTAAGACTTTGTGCATTTAAATGTACTATGCGCAGTCCATCTTTCTGAGAGCCAAGTACTCTAATCATCATTGACAAACTGCTAACCGCAGTCCCAACATTATTTTGAATCATTCTATACTGTTGCAAAAGAATGCACTTGCAACCATAATGGACGGAGAAAATCAGAAACACCCCTGGCTGTAAAATGGCAATGGTATTGGTAAGGAAATTCGCCCAGGTCTGAAACTTCGAAGTCTAAGGTGATTGCGAATGTATGAATTGAAATTAGATGAAAGTATAAGGAAAAAAAGTAGATGAATGTTACGAAGCAGAAGAGTACTATAAAGTTATAAAGGTGAAGGAAGAGGTTCCTAATATAAGACAGCATGATTAAAATTGACTTAAATAATAATAGTATTGAGTATGATAATTACTAATAAGAATTAAATACTGAATAATAAGTGTAAACATATGCGATGTTCGTTATTGTTGATATTTGTTGTTGTCATCAGATATATGACGATAGCACTCAGCTGCTCAGTGTTCTCAACTTTAATTGCTCTCTCGCTCTCCAAAAGTCTAATATAAACTGACCCACGCCTTGTAAAAGTTGTAAAAATCTGCTTCATACGTTTGCATTTTGTCGTGTGCCAGAGAATTATACGATTCCGTTTTGTAAGACTCTCTTTCAAACAGCACTTATCGTCGGAGTCAAGACCAAAGTCACGAAGAGAAATTTCTCGTTGGTTCACCTTACGAAATGTATACAACACGTAGGGCAGTATCTCTCTCATATGAACTGTTGAACTGAAGTACGATGGGGGATGGTATAGTTGAATTATTGCGTATCCTACGATTGTCACGGAAGATGTTCCGCACGGCTGGAAGTCTGCTGCCAGTAGAGAAGCGTAGTTGATTGTATAGGTTTGTTAAATCTTCGTTATCGTGCTCAGGAATACCAAAAATCACGGCATCTGTTTTGAGCTGTTTGCGTTCTAGAGCATCTATTTTCCTGTCCATCGAGTGTGGCTCATCACTGAGTGCGACCTCTTTCACCAATGCAGCTTTATTCTTTTCTACTGACTCAACTATAAGGGCAATGTTTTTATTGAAGTCGGCTACTACTGTGTCAATGTTTGTGTTCACTTTTTCAATTTTAGCAGCCCACAATTTATGGATCTTGTAATTTTTTTTGAAATTTCAAGGTTAGCTTACTTATTTCACATTTAAAAGACTCCATTAGTGATGCGGATAAACTATTGAGCCGCTCATCGAGCAATCCCAGTGCAATATTCACCGATCCCAAATCGGCTGTCGCCAGCGGAGTCTGCGCTGAGGTCAAGAGTGTTTTGTGACTGGAGTCGGACTGGGAGGGAGTTGAAATTTGCGAGAGAGGCGATGAAAATTTGATCGAGTTGTCATTGCAAGAGTATTTGTTTCAAAATTGGCTTCAAAATTTTATTGGCTTTGCTCATTTCAGTACAAAAGAAAATGTTAATAACAATTTGAAATAATGAGTTTTCTTTGACACTAGTTTCTTTGTCTTTTAACTTTTTGTAGGCACAGGGCACCGCACACCACCAATAATCTATACTTATAAGACAACTTTGTTTGCTCAGAAATAGCGCTACCGTCAGACGATTCAAAGGAACACGTCTACTCACGTCGACACATCAAGATATTTTTGTGGAGATTATTTCATGGGATTTTGGGATTTCCGTGGATTTTCATTGGATTTGGGGATTTTTTAGTGATTTCAGAATTTTTGTTGGGATTTTGGGATTATTGTGTGGATTTGGGGATCTATCGTAGGATTTTTTAATGGTATTTAAGGATTTTTGTGTGAATTTTTATTGGATTCGAGAATTCTTTAGTGACTTGGGAATTTTTGTTTGCATTTGGGAGTTTTGCAGGGATTTTTGTGGGGATTTGGTGACTTTAATGGGGATTTGGGAATTTATCGTGGGATTGTTAATAGGATTTTGGGATTTATAGTGGTATTTTTCGCGGCATTTAGGATTTATGTAGGGATTTGAGAATTTTTGTTGGGATTTTGGGATTTTTATGGGGATTTCGGAATTTATCGTGGGACTTTTTCATGGGAGTTTGAGTTTTTTTCGAGGATTTGGGAGATTTTTGTGGGATGTGGAGATTTTTGCGGGGATTTGGTAGTTTTTTGAGGATTTTGGGATTTTTGTGCGGATTTGGCGACTTTTTGCGACTCTTTGGACATTTTTATGAGATTTGGGGATTTCTCGTGTGATTATTCATAGAGTAAGAATAACAAGAGTCGGAATCAACACAAGTTACTCATTCGGCAACATAGACGCGGGCGGTCGGGAAGGTGATGCGAACAAAACACTCGTTCTCTTTTTGCAAAGAAAGTAAAGAACAAGTGGCTTCTTGCGAAAAGAGGCATAGCTCAAGCAGATGATCGACAATTGTGTGTACATGCATATGTTTGCATGAATAAATCTACACATATAGTTTTGACATTTTTACTATTTTATAATTTATTTTAAACTATAATTTTAAAAAAAATTTGTTTCATTTTATTTTAATTTAAGTTTAATTTCATTTCATGCTGTAAACATAAAAATCCATTGAAAACTTTAAAACAATTCCCGTAACCCCACGCAATTTCACGGCACAAACATATGTATGTACATACGCATGCATTCACGATCTTGTGTGCTTGTGTTCTCAAAAGCCATGCGTCTCTCCGCTCTATCTCTCTTTTCTGGTAGTGAGAATTACACTCAAAATGCAAATTGCTGTTTTCGTTTTTGGTGGCTTCGTTATGATTGCGAACTGCGAATCAATAAGATGCCTACGAGAAAAAATTCTAATCATGATGTATGCTGCATCACTTCATGTTGTCGGTCTTGGCGAAATGACAACGATGCAAAATTTTTTAAATTTCCTCCAGAACAAACCTTATGGCAAATTTGGCGGGAAAAATGTGGGATACCTCTAGAAATTTATAACAGAAAATTAAAAATATGCGACAAACATTTTGTAGCTTCCGATATTGGAAAAAAGTTTTTAAAGCGCGGCGTTATACTTATTTATTTTATCAATACCAAATATGATGATTTCGGTACACAATTGATTCACCTTTAATAGGTAAATCAAGTGACCTAGATGTTTTTTGCGTTATACTTATTTATTTTATCAATACCAAATATGATGATTTCGGTACACAATTGATTCACATGTAATAGGTAAATCAAGTGACCTAGATGTTTTTTACATTTTCCAAAAATTGTGAAAAACAAATCAAAAACGTTACTTTTTATAGTACGAAATATGCACCATTGCTTAAACAAAATGAATATCTGCGATATAATATAATATAATTTTACCATTATGGTTTTTGATGAGATATCCAGGATCAGAATTTTGATGTCCCTACGATTAGAATTAAAATATAATGGAAATTGGACCTTATTGATGGCCTCGAAAATAACGACTATTTTAAAAGTAATGTAAAGGCCAACCAAATTTGTGTATTTACGGTGAAAGGCCTTTTTGCCAACTGGTCTTATATTAAATATCTATATTATATAAAACAAGCCGCCATTAGGACGATCTGTTCTAACGATGGCTTTAAAAAATGCAATTGAGAAATCGCTTCGGCTACTGCTGATTTTACAGAAAAAAATTATAAGATTATTTGCCTTAATAGCATATCACTTTATGCGAATAATTGCTATCCTTCTGCCATGCAAGTAAACAATGAGGCACATATATTTGTAAAATATTTCCTGACGTACCTAGAAAATATTTTTTTTACTCTGAAAATAGCGCTTTTGCAGTTAGCAGATGAGGTATTTCACTCTGAAAACGAATTTTTTTTAATTTTAACGAAATTACTTAACCAAGACCGGCTAGAAAATACATTTATTTTATATAATATTTTGTTATTTTATATTATATTATTGAAAAGTGAAAAATGGAAAGTGAAAAATCGATATCTTATTATATTATATTATATTATAATTTTAAAAGTATAACATGAGGTATTTTTGTTAATAAAAATTTCACCCGAAAATTTCTTATAAATATAATAATCCCTCTCAAACGTTTGCCTTAATTCCCAAGCCATGATAAACTTGGAAAAATTTTACTATTGCAAGTGGGTGCAAAATATTTACAAAATATTTATTTACAAGCAAACAAAGCTTTGCTAAACTACACTGTCAATGCCCTTGGCTACATCATTCTTCTTGAAGCTGGCGTTCCAGGAGGACGCACAACACCAGCTTAGTAGCTTTGGCTGGGCCCTTGACAGTTTCCCTGAAACGTTTCCCCAATTAATTTGCGCTTAGCAGTTGTTTACAAAGTGTCCTGTTCGGTTACAAAAATGGCATCTCGCTTGATCGTCAAATCCCTTTGTATAGTTTCTGGATTGGTTCAACTTACCTGCGTCGCTGTTATTCACCGGTTGCCGTTGATATTCGGTATTCGGGTACTTTGGCCCTGCATTTGCGGTTGCAACAGTCGGTATTGCCTCGTTGTATAAATATTCCTCTTGGCATGCCGTTTCTTCATTCCTTCGGTGCTGAAATCGCACACCTTCTGCTAACCTCATGGCCATAAATTCCGCATTCACGGCAGAAAGGTGTATATTTGCGTGTAATGCAGTCTTCCCTAGTGTGGCCCTTTCGTTTACAAAAACTGCACGCCACGTTTGGCCCAACGTTATTTTTTCCTCCTGAATGCGCTTGCTGCTTGAATTCTCCCGCATTATTATCACTTTGTAAAAACGCTATTTCACTTAAACTATTTATTTGTGAATTAAATGCATCCTGGTGACTCACTCTTCTTAAACTGCCATGTTGGATCTCGTCATAAACTACGATTTCTTCCTCCACTGTATCCTCCAAGCATTTTGCCTTCGATCCCAACATATGTGTTCTTGATGCAGGGTCCAAGAGCCCCATTCTGAAAATTTTCATAGCTGATTTTTCCAACTCCTCTCTGAGGCCACTGTCAGCATTTTCCTTATAACTACACGATATTATCGTAAAAATTTTCAACCGAAGTGATTTGTTTGCCCCTCAGCTGGGTATATGCACTTCCGTGAAGCCTTTGTTTCACGCATGCAATAAAATCTTGCAATTCGGCATTGCTAATTCCTCTCTTAGCCAATTCGCAACCCTCTATAAACTTGTAGACCTCCCCTCTTATATCGGGAGATCTTGTTCCTAAAAATAGGGTACCAGCCTACTAACTGATTTAGAAATTGCGTCTATACTCATTTAATCTTTTATTTGCAGCTTGGAAGGAAAAGAAAGAGAATTATTATTTTCCGGAGCGACCACAGGAGCAACAGCTTCCTTGTGGTACAAAGTTTGATCGTGGACCGACTCCAATTCTTGCCTTCTATTCTCTTCTTTAAGCACCTGTAGCCTACGATGAACCTGATGATAGTAGTTGTGATGTGACCGCTGGTGAAGGTGGATGTTACTTTCCACCACAATTCATTGTTCGCGTTGAGTGCTCGCGAAAAAATAGTTAACATCAAGACCGATCATCCACAAGAAATAGAAACACATTTACACCACAAGAAAATAGAAACACAGTGCACATTAACCAAAACTAATAATATAACTTATAAACATGCATCAATAATAAAATTAAACAAATTCAATTGTCTTGTTGCGTTTTGCTTTGCTTGCGACGTACGCGTGACCGCTTGTACAGCTGACCTTACACTTCCATACAGTGGGTCGCGATGACAAAATTCCGCATCGATTCCACTAATGTACGTGGCTTAAGGACGAATTTTTTCGAGGTCTATGTGCATATTTTTACCCACCAACCACATGTAATGGCACTAGGTGAGGCCCAGGTGTTTGAGTGTGCAGATCCACTGGATTTTCACATGCCTGGGTACCATTTACTGCCATTGCTTTCACCACACAGAGGCCTCGCCTTATACATTCGCCTTATTACCTTTGCACGACGGATGCCGAATTTAGCTCCATGTGGGTTAAGTTCAAAATCCAGTCACACATCCTGCACTTCTGCTTCATTTATAGAAGCCCTGGTCTATAGAGGGTGCCAACTTTTGATAAACTGGACAGTCTCTCTGATTCGATTTCTAAAATTCTGGAATCGTATCCGAACAGTGAAATTGTTGTTGCTGGTGATTTCAATGTTCATAATTCCAATTGGCTACGTCATTCGAGTCACACAACACCTGAGGGTTTGTATGTTGAGTTGTTTGCTTGCCAGCTCCGAAGCGGACAGTGTGGCTTTATGAGAAGGCTAATTGGGATGCGCTGAAATCCTTTTTCAGCCGTTTCAATTGGCAATTGTGTTTCAGTGATAGAAACATAAATGTTGCAGCAAAATTGGTAGAAAATATAATTTTATTTGGTATGAGGTCTTTCATAACCAATAAAAGAATTTCCATTAAACCAAAAGACCATTCCTGGTTTAATGCGAGTTGCAGACAAGCAGTCAGGTCTAAAGAGAAAGCATCTAGGAATTGCCGTTTAAACAATACTACTAAATATGGCGTTTAAACAATGATACTAAACTGCTGCGCAATCAGGCCAGAAATAGGTGAAATGCCACTCTAAAGCGCGAAAAAGTTCTCTGCGAACAGCGTTTTAGACGCAGAGTTCTTGAATACCATAAGGGTAGTAAGAACTTTTGATCGTTCGTGGGGAGAGTGAAGAATCAGACGT
The DNA here is from genome assembly GCA_922984085.1 of Sicus ferrugineus. Classification (NCBI taxonomy): domain Eukaryota; kingdom Metazoa; phylum Arthropoda; class Insecta; order Diptera; family Conopidae; genus Sicus; species Sicus ferrugineus. The sequence goes on from OV277349.1 coordinate 40,211,823, forward strand.
GATCGTCTATTCCAACTCTCCTCAAGGATGATCAGATCTTCACTCGCTCGGTTGATAAGGCAAACTTATTAGCCAAAATGTTTGCTGAAAACTGCTCTCTTCCTGAGAGTAGCCAACCACTACCCGTGATCGATGTTGTGTCTCATGCCTGAGATGCACTTTCGAACGCGGGCTGTTAAAAGAGTGCTTGTAAAACTCAACGTAAATAAATCCTCGGGACCGGATGGCATTTCAGCCCACGTGTTGAGAAAGTGCGCCTCAACATTGGCTCGCCCATTGCGCAATATCTCTCTGGCGACGTGGTTAAAGTAAAAGTTAAAAAAACAAGTAACGATATAAAGCCGTGTCTCAACCAATATCCAGTGATATTCAGGTGCTCTGTTACAATAAATAGAAACCTTATTGCAAAATTAACAAGAATTTAAAAACTCAAATTGTGATAAGAAAAATCATTACCTGAAAATGTTCTGTGCCCAGTGCAAAAGCCAGCTCCCCGCAAACGGTGATTTCGTCACTTGCTTAGCCTGCAAATCGTCATACTCTCCTTGCACCACTCTCTCAATGAACTCTTATAATAGGATGAGTAATGAGCGCAAGGTAGAATGGAAATGTCAAAACTGCAGACAACGAACTAAGTCATCATCATCAATATCCACCTTTCTTTCTAACGCTGGAAATGCCACAATAACACATCAATCGAACAAGGGCAATCAGTGTAAAAACAATTAAGATGCTGCGAAAATGACGATGATGAAGCAGATACTAAACGTTACAAAACTTCTGACACTCTGTCAATTAGCGCTCTACAAACGGATATGAATTCTGTACAAGCGAATATATCTGAACGAAAATCCGGTATAATGGATATTAAAAACATGATGGAGCGAATTAATGATCAATTGGTAATATCAAAGGAGGATTTGAGAAAAGAAGTAAATGCTGCATTCGCCAAAGTGAATGACACAATAATTGAGCTGAAGCAACAGGTGGCTGATCTCACAGTAAAAAACAAAGAAAAAGAAAAACGCATAGAACAATTAGAGAGGAAGGTCAATACCCTAGATCAATAATCGTTAAAAAAAAACGTTAAGCTGAGTAATGTGCCGAAGACTAGCGGCGAAAGTATAAAAAATATAGTCCAAACATATGCTAAAGCTATAGACGCAAATGTAGGCGAAGAGGAGATCATCGTTGCTTACCGTGAAAAGAGAAAGAGCAACAATGTAATTGTGAAATTCTCCTCTCTCCGAGCAAAGCAAGAGATGATGGTAAAAGCACGGGCCAAAAAATCCGAGCTGATACACATGGAGAATTCGAAGAGACGAATCAAAAACTTATATTCATGAATGATCAGCTGACAGCTACAAATCGTAATCTATTGTGGCAAACAAAAAATAAGGCAAAGGAATATGAATGGAAATTTGTGTGGGTGCGAGACGGGCGAATACTAGTGAAAAAGGACGAAACATCAAAAACTCTCCAAATACTCGTCGAAAGTGACATCAGCCTAATTGCTTAATCAATTAACTAGTATAACGCACAAATCATAAATGCAAAAATGAACAATATTACAACAGAAAGTCTGAACAATTTTCAAAACATAAAAGACAATGGTTTTCAAAACCGCAGCATTTCATGCTGTCAGTTAAACATAAGATCTCTTAGAAAAAATTTTACAACTTTTTTAGTGGACATTAATAAAGTAATCCATTTAATAGACATAATTATTTTAGTTGAAATGAATATCAGCAACGATGAAAACAATTTATTTTCCATAGAAGGATTTAGTGCCGAGTTCCTTAATAGAGAGAAGAATAGAGGAGGAGGAATAGCAAGCTTTATAAAAGAGAACATACAATACGACTTTCTGAAGCTCAGTGTAGCTTCATGTGAGGCAATCCAGGTAAACATGCATGTTGACGATCAACCTCTCACGCTCGTAGCAATCTATCGACCCCCAACGAGTAACATACCAGAATTCATAACAGAATTAGATCAAGTGTTAGCAAAAATAGAGAGAAGACACAGTGCAATTATAGTAGGGGATATAAACATTGACATTACAAAACACAACAACAACACAGTGCCCTACCTCGATATGCTAGCAGCCCACGGACTCCAAAACACAAATGACAGTGAGTATACGAGAGTCGAGAATCTCGCGTGAGAGAAGCACCAACATTGATCATCTTTTCGTAAGGCATAAAATGAGCGATACATACGTAGCCATAATAAAAACCACTATCTCGGACCACTTTGCTCTCGTGCGTAATGTGAGAAATAGAAACAACAACAAAATTAACAATAAACATTAAAATAATAAACTAACGAACAACAGAAGTACACTATAAATGAAAATAGAGTGTACGCCTCTTTTGACGACGAAATAAATAAATTGGTACACAACCAATTTATACGTTGAATTGACTATCTGGTACTAACCAGCTAGTCGTTTATTTAAGAAATGATGAAGATGGATCGCACTGCAAGATCACTAGATTAGCACTGTTTCAACCACTTTATGTACGCCTCTTTTGACGACAAAATGAATAAATTGGTACACAACCAATTTATACGTTGAATTGACTATCTGGTACTAACCAGCTAGTCGTTTATTTGAGAAATGATGAAGATGGATCGCACTGCAAAATCACTAGATTAGCACTGTTTCACTGCTGAAGTCAAAAAGCCCTTTATTATTATTGTCTATCATATTTATAACAAAAATTACAGCTAAAAGGAACAGGAAACTTAAAAGGTAACAACAGGTATAACAAAATTTAGATTGATGTTTCCCACAGTCAATGCAACCTTGCATTTTGCCTGCCAAAATCATTCGCACGGTGACATTTAAGTCTTGCGACCAAGGTTTGTCGTGCACTGCAATCGGAAGCTTGCGACGCGGTCATTGACTCTTCTTATCATTTCTTGCTAACCTGCATGGATTGTGGGAAATGCCGTTGACAATTTGCATACACTTCGGAATTTAATGATTGAATTTCATGCTTAAATTTAGTGTGAGAAAATTTGGCCTTCTGCGCGAACATCCTCCCCGGCGTTGAGCAATAGTCGTTTGCTCAACTTGTAAACGTTGGATAGCCTTGGACTCTAATGAATCCTGAGTCCGCGGAGGCACCAGTATTCTCTGCTTCCGTAGACACACCCTGTACATCTTGTGGGATTACTTCTGTGGTGGTTGGTTTTTGATCCTTATGGTAGAGCTTCCAGCCGATGATTGAGCCAACAGCTACGATTATAATGAGATTTCCGTAACCCAGCGTGTAATGATGGATGTCGTGGTTTCGTAATTTATCCGGACTGTCAACTTTGAATTTTGAAATTTGGTTTCTTAGTTTTGTCAGCTGGGGTGTTTGGGTGGTATCTAGTTTGTGAACTGCTGTTGTGACGTCTTCTGATGATGATTCTGCTTGTATAAAGCTAACATTTATTGATGGAATGTATGAGGTGTACCGGTTTACTTCAATAGATTGATGCCCTTGTATTGTTAAGAACGGCAATTTGATGATACATCCCTCGTGAATTGTCAATATTCCTGATCCCTCCAGTACTAATTGGGTTAGGTTTTCGCTGCAAACCGCATTCACGAGAGTTCTATTAGCCACAGCATAGATCCACTTGTTGGGATTATTAAGCTTAACACAATAAGAGTTTGTAGTAAGGGGGTTAATGTTGCATGATGCTAAGTTTTGTCCATCATCGAGCAAATTGATTTCGCAAGCAGCTTTGGAGGATCCTCGTTTTAGAATCGGGTTGTGAGGTCTGCACAGGTGTTCGTTTTCTTTAAGTGAAAAGCACTGTTGAAGCTCTGCCTCCATTATGGGATAATATTGATCTCTGTGTAAGTTTGCCATCATATACGGTGTCGATGGTGTTATTATTTTGAAGCCGCTGTTGCCCTTCCATGGAATGGGCGTAAGTTTCAAAAGTTCAAACGATTCTGTTGAAATTATTGGAATTCTTACTTTGAAGATAATATATGTTTTCGTTATTTGGCTTTCTATCAGCATTAGTTGGTAAAATTTTCGAAGTTCGTTTGTGGGTAGTGGAAGCCTCATTGTCCTTGGTAGGTTAGTCTGGACCTTGATTAATTCCGCTTGAAGTGTGGCGGGGGGAATTAATTCTGGATTCATTTTTCCTTGGTGAGAATCAATTAATATGTCAAAGAGCGAGTTTTGCATTCGTTGGTAGTTGTTTAGAACTGTCAATGTGTGAAGAGACATTTCGTAAAATCTTAGACGCAAGTCGAACAGTTGCTTAACCCTTCTGAATTCCGAGTTGATGTGTTCAATTTCTTCCTTGACTTTACTAAATTCGCCTTCAATCTCTTCTTGATTCTTTTGCATGATATTTAATGTGGTGTCTATGAATGACGTCTGGTTTCGTATCGCTGTTGTCAAATATTCTTCATTTCGATAAATTTTGTCGATCGTGGCAGCTATTTCTTCGGCATATTCTGAGTCCAGGACACCGAACAAGCTGCGGGCGACATTTCCGATTATGTTTAGTGCTCCTCTTTTGCTTCGTCGGATAGACTGCGGTGTTAACATTGAATTCATTTGTTCTATGTCATCGCTGAATCTTTGTATTTGGCTCACTACCCCAGAACAGGTTCCATCTGTGGCTTTGATGAGTTCACACATTTTATCCAATGACATTACATAATGTGTAATTGCATTAAATTCTGTCCAATATGGTTGTAGTTTGAAGAAAGTTATTAAATTCCAGTCGCTTACAATGATTTCCGCAAAACCAAGGTTTTCGAAGTAAATTCCTGGATCATTGTTGAACCTTTGTACTTGCACATCTTTGCTGTGACCAGGTGAAACAAGTAACATAACCATAAGGACATTAACTATTGCTGAACCAATGCTGATGCGTTGTTTTTTACGTGTTTGATGGTTGTTCTTCTTGGGTCCCTCATCATTGTTCTTAATTCGTTTTGGTGGGTTTTGGTTGCTTGGACCGTTGTCATCTTGATGGCTGGAGCTGCTGCTTTGACTGTTGTCAGTGGGAGTCTCTGATGGCAATGGCGCTATTTTATGCACTGGGCGTCGTATCACATTTGTTGGTGTGCGCACATCTACTACTCGAACGAGTCCATCATCTCCGCGGATTACCTGTATAACACGTCCCAGCGACCATTTTAGTGGTGGCAAGTTGTCATCCTTTATAACAACTAAAGTTCCAGGAGTTATATTATGACATTCAGTTTTCCACTTTTATCGGTGTTGGAGATGATTTAAATACTCTCGACTCCATCTCCTCCAGAATTCTGCTTTTATGTGTGTGACTAACTTCCATCTCGTTGCAAGAGTCGAATGGGCAGGCGTAATGTGAGGATCTATTGTTGATACAAGAGGTTCGCCGATTAGAAGATGTCCAGGTGTTAGAGCGGTTAAGTCATTTGGGTCTGATGACAGTGGCGTTATAGGTCGAGAATTTAATATAGCTTCTGCTTCAATGATGACCGTTTCCAATTCCTCGTAAGTTAGAGAAGCTGAGGATAAGGTGTGCTGCAATAACTGTTTGGCTGACTTTACCGCTGCCTCCCACAAGCCGCCGAAATGAGGCGATCTCGGGGGTATGAATAGGAATTCAACTCTTCTTTTGCTGCATTCTCCGACTATCCTTTCTTGAGCATCTTTTGATTGTACCGCGTTCTGTAATTCTTGAAGTTGATTTCTTGCACCTACGAAATTTGTTGCGTTATCGCAGTATATTTTTTGGCAGTGTCCACGTCGACCCATGAAGCGTTTGAGAGCGCCTAAAAAGGCTTCCGTGGTCAGGTCACTCACAAGTTCCATATGCACCGCCTTTGTGGCAAAACAGCAAAAAACAGCGACATAAGCCTTTTGTGGCCGCTTGCCGCGAAGTTTGAAATGAGTCCAAACTGGACCGAAGAAGTCAACTCCTGCGTTGATAAATGGTCGCGCTGGTTGTACACGATCTGCCGGTAAATTGCCCATTAATTGTGTAAGTAGCTTTGGCTGCATCCGGGAGCATCTCATACATCCTTGGACAACAGACCGAGCAAGTGTTTTCCCTTTTATAGGCCAAAATCGCTGTCTAACGATGGACAAGAGTGTCTGTGGACCTACATGAAGGTGTTCTTTATGTAGATCACTTATCAACATTTTGGTTACAGGGTGGCGGTAGGGTAGAACCATTGGATGTTTTGAGTCGAACTTTAGCAGAGCTGATTCAAGGCGTCCGCCTACTCGTAAAAGGCCATCTTCACTCATAAAAGGTGCTAAACTGCTTAACGAGCTGCTTCGGTTGACGCATTTGTGTTGGCGGAGGTTTTTTATGTCGTCTCCAAACTCATTCTGTTGCATTATTTTGATAATGCAAAGAAGAGCTTTTTCCATTTCGGTTGAACTTGGTGTTGCTGTACATGTTCTTAGCTTTGATGTGTTGCCAAAACGAAGCGTGTAAGCCACAATTCTCTGCAATCGCCTAAATGAGTGGCTGTGTTTAATTCTTGTTAACAAGTCTTCTGATGGATTGACGTTTGATGTCAGAACTGCTTTGACGTTGTTGCGGCGCTCTATACAGCATTCTTCATGTTTTGTGAGTTGAGACGGCCATTGTCCTTCGGATCCGTGTAAAAATATGGGACCATAAAACCAAAAATTGTTGTCTGCAATTTTTTCTGGGGTCACACCCCTGGACACTATATCAGCAGGATTTTGATGTGATTGTACATATCTCCATTGTTTGGATAGCGTGTTGCGTTGTATTGAAGCTACTCGATTAGCCACAAAAGTATGATAATTTGCGGAGCTTGCATTGACCCAACCAAGAACGGCCGTTGAGTCTGTCCACAGATAAATTATCTCTTTATTAATGTTTAAGTCTTGTTGAATTCTTCTCATTAGATCTACGGCTAGTTTTGCTGCGCAGAGTTCTAATCGTGGTAGACTGATTTGTTTAACGGGTGCCACCTTTGATTTCGCACAGAGAAATCGTACTCGGATTGTACCCTTCACATCGATACTCCTTATGTATGATACAGCGCCATAGGCCTGCTCAGAAGCGTCTGCAAATATGTGGACTTGGAAGTTCTTACGTGTTTGTTGACCAAACACATGACGTGGAGTTGAAATCTTTTCCAGTTCTGGTAATTTGTCCTTGAAGTTTTACCAAAAGGTGTGAAGATCTTGAGGAATTGCGGCATCCCAATCCAGTTTTAACCGCCATAAATTTTGCAAAAATATTTTCGCTGAAACTACTACTGGCGCAATGAAACCAAGTGGATCAAAGATGCGAGAAACGTCAGAAAGAGCTGATCTTTTTGTAATCCTTTCCTTAGTCGTATTCCCAGTTCTGACTGAAAATGTGTCGCTTGCGGGATTCCATGTTAGTCCCATCGCCTTGGTAAGCTCTTCACCTTTGTTCTCGAATTCGGTCTCTGCCTTCTTGTCCACAGCTGGAACGTTTTGCAGTAATCTTTTGTCGTTCGCGCACCATTTGCGTAGAATGCACCCTGCTGTTTGCAACAAGTTGATGAGTTGTGTTTGCGTATCTAATGCGACGGCAAGGTTGTCACTTCCACATAGGCCATCGTCTACATAGAAGTTATTTTTTATTGCTTCAGTTGCTAGTGGGTATTTGTCGCTGTTTTGTTCTGCCAAATGTTGAAGGGACCGAATTGCCAAGAATGGGGCACAAGTTGTGCCGTAAGTTACGGTGTTTAGTTGATAGCACTGTAGTGGAAGCGTTTGATTCTCTCTCCACCAGATGAGCTGATACTTCCGATCCGATGGATGCACCCATATTTGCCGATACATCTTTTCAATGTCGGTAGTAAACACATATCTCGGCATTCGGAAACGAAGCAATATGGTAAAGAGATCAGCTTGTATGTTCGGTCCTGTTGACAACATATCGTTTAATGAATAGTTCGATGAGGTTTTCGCTGAAGCATCGAATACCACCCTAAGTTTAGTAGTGCTACTGTCGGGTCTCAACACTCCATGATGAGGGAGAAAAAAAATGTGGTTTTTCGATTTTCTCAAGGATCACCCTTTCCATGTGGCCCAAGACTTCATATTCACGCATGAACTGTACGTATAGCTTCTTGAAGTCGTCATTTCTTTCAAATTTCCTTTCGATTGCACGGAAGCGCTGAAGCGCTATATCCTTTGAGTCACCTAATTGACTGGGCTCTCCATCAAATGGCAACCGAACGATATATCGACCGTCGCAATGTCGTTGAACATTTAAGTTAAAATGTGATACACATCGTTTTTCTGCTGTGGTCAAGACGTCAGTCCGAACGTCACATTCTTCTATTCGCCACAATCTTTCGACGGCTTCATTTAATTTGGTTTCACTACTAATCCCACAAGTTATTGTTGATAATTGAGAAGGCTTATTGTTGAATTCACCTCCAACAACCCAACCGAAGAGTGTGTTTTGAAGAACTGGAAGATCCGCTCTTAATCTTATTTGTCCAATGCACAATATGTTGTAGAACAATCCTGCTCCAACTAGTAGATCGATCGATCCAGGCGTTGCAAATTCTGGATCTGCAAGTGGTAGATTTTTTGGAATTTGCCAGCCTTCTGTGTCAATTTGTTGAGTAGGCTGGTTTGACACAATTTTGAATAAAATCTGTGCCTCTATCCTTGCCGAGAATTCTGTTGTTCTGGACGTTAGTTGTATGTTTATTCGATCAGTTGTATAGCGACGCGTCTCTCCTATCCCTTCAATATCTACAAGATGTGGGATTTTACGCATGCCTAACTTGGTTGCTAGACGTTTTGTAATGAAGTTTGCTTGCGAACCGCTGTCTAGAACTGCGCGGCAATTGATGTCGTGTCCCCAGTTATCCCTAACCTTTAGTTGCATTGTGCTCAATAGCGTTGTTTTGTTAATGGCGTGGTGCGACACTGGGATAATCGGGATTGCTGATAATGTGATCGCTGGTGAAGAACCAGAAGTGCTTGTACTTGCTGGCGTTGATGGCGGAGGTTTAGACGATGCCTCCTTAGGAATGTTGCTGGATGTCTGCATTTTCGACGATGCTGTCGTTCCTTTGTTGCCCAAATGCAATAGAGTGTTGTGTCTTTTGTTGCATTTAATGCAACATCTGGAAAAGCAATCCTTCGCCAAGTGTCCACTCTTTAAACAATTGACGCAAAGCTTGGCTTTTTGAACGCTGGATAACCGAGATTTTGGTTTCATTTGCAGGAACTGGTTACACATGAACAAGGGATGTTGATTGTTGCAAATGATGCACGTTTTGGGTGCGATTGCAACAGTCAATGATTTGCATGAATCCGATCGTTTAGATAATTCTGATTTTCCAGAATTTGCTCCTAATGATTCTAGAGCTTGAAAGCGCCGCTCTAGAAAATCTGTGAACTCCTTTAGTGTGGGAGTTTGTCTGGGATTTGTAATGGATTGTTCCCATAAGGCATGTGTAGTTTTGCTGAGTCGATTAACAAGGACATGCAGCAGTAGTGGATCCCAATTTTGTGTGCTTACACCTAAACTTGTCAGGCTCAGTATACATTCTACTGTAGTATCATGTAACAGTTTTGTTGATGCTACTGTTTCTTGCTGGTTAGCTGGCTGCGACAATAATTTTGTAATGACTGCATCTATTAACAGCCGCGGATTTTCGTAACGATCGTTGATTATTTTCCAAGCCGGGTCGTAATTAGCCTCTGTGCTCGTGAAATGTTGTATGAGTCCTGCTGCCTCTCCAGTTAACACTGTTTTGAGATACCACATTTTTTGACATGTAGGTATCGGCTGATTGTGAACTAATTCAACAAATAGATCACGGAATTGTCGCCAGTACAAATACTGACCGGAAAATTTCGGCAATTCAATTTTCGGAAGCGGAAGTGCTGTGTTTCCGCTTGCTTCGACTCTTGATGATGCTGAAGTCCGGGAGCCTGCTTTTAGTTGTAGTTGCAGAATCTTGTTACTGATTTCTTCTTCGATGTTTGAATATTTATTCAAATCGTATGTCACATCATCGATAGTTTCCAGTGAGTTCCAGATCCTTTCGTGTAAATCTTGAATGCTCTTGAAATGCCTTTCAAGAGTAGGAATTTTGCCCTCGTAATATTGTTGTGGATGAGCACTCGTGTCATCAAGCATTTTTGTCAATGTGCTTAACAACATCTCGGTTACCTTTTTCTGCTTCGCTATCAGTAGAGTGGTTTGAGTGGACGCTTGATTGGATGGTCCGGCTTCCTGTCTATCTGCTGCAGCTTTTGCTTTTACCAATTGCAGCCAGGTAACCATTTGATCCCTGGCATCGCTGTATTTTTCTCCCAATGTGCCGTGTATGTTGGCTTGCATGTAAGGGTGTTCCTCTGTGATTGACGGATGCTGTCTAATCACGTTATCCCATTTATCAAACGCCTTCCAATATTCATCCATTTCGTTTATCTTCCGTTCGACGAATTCCAAAGTTCTTTTATCCTTTGCGGTCTTCTTGAAGTTGTTGATGGTTTTTTGCAGGGCCACTGCGACTTCGTCCTGCTTCTGCAGGTATTCTTCCAATTTGTTCATATCGACGAATCACGTAACCTTCTGATCACGTCGGGGTCACCAAATTTATGTACGCCTCTTTTGACGACGAAATAAATAAATTGGTACACAACCAATTTATACGTTGAATTGACTATCTGGTACTAACCAGCTAGTCGTTTATTTAAGAAATGATGAAGATGGATCGCACTGCAAGATCACTAGATTAGCACTGTTTCAACCACTTTATGTACGCCTCTTTTGACGACAAAATGAATAAATTGGTACACAACCAATTTATACGTTGAATTGACTATCTGGTACTAACCAGCTAGTCGTTTATTTGAGAAATGATGAAGATGGATCGCACTGCAAAATCACTAGATTAGCACTGTTTCACTGCTGAAGTCAAAAAGCCCTTTATTATTATTGTCTATCATATTTATAACAAAAATTACAGCTAAAAGGAACAGGAAACTTAAAAGGTAACAACAGGTATAACAAAATTTAGATTGATGTTTCCCACAGTCAATGCAACCTTGCATTTTGCCTGCCAAAATCATTCGCACGGTGACATTTAAGTCTTGCGACCAAGGTTTGTCGTGCACTGCAATCGGAAGCTTGCGACGCGGTCATTGACTCTTCTTATCATTTCTTGCTAACCTGCATGGATTGTGGGAAATGCCGTTGACAATTTGCATACACTTCGGAATTTAATGATTGAATTTCATGCTTAAATTTAGTGTGAGAAAATTTGGCCTTCTGCGCGAACATCGAGTAAAGAAATTAATAAAAGAAAAAGATTGGAACTCTGTAATAAACTCAGAAAATGTAGAAGATATGTATTCGAAAATACAAAATACATTTGATGACATTTATTATAACTCAAGATGTGTAATTAAAAATAAATCTACAAGAGCGAAAAATACCTGGATAAGTGAGGAACAAATCCAATGCTGTGCAACTAGGGACAAGCTCTACAGAAAATGGGTAGCCAATCCAAAAGATAAAAGAAAAGAAAACGAGTACCAAAAATATAGAAATATAGTGAACAAGAAGCTACAATTTGCTAAGAACAAGTACTATAGAAACAAATTATTTGTATACCGAACTGACATTAGAAAGACGTGGCGAACTATTAATGAAATAATAGGGAGAAAACACGCGAACATAGACGAAACAATAACCAGGAACTTCAAAGGACTTACTATTGAAGAAACTTGTAGCCTACTATCCAAAAGCTTTGATAAAAATATTAAAGACTCCGTACATGAATGTTCTGCACGAACACTTTTGGATATGCAAGGATCAATCCAAAACTCCATCTACATCGAACGCACTACAGATACTGAAATATGCAATATACTAAACAAAATTAAATCGAAAAGTGCTGGGTATGATGGAATCAGGATGAAAGATTTGAAAATTCATGCTGTATGGTATTATTGACACCGATACTAAGAGAATTAATCAATAAAAGTCTTATTGAAGCCAGAATCCCTAAAGGACTTAAAATTGCATTAGTTCGCCCGATATTTAAAAACGGAATCAAAAGCGACTGCGGCAACTACAGGCCTATAGCAATACTGTCAGCAATCGAAAAAATCTTAGAAGAAGTAGTAGTCAGAAGACTAACTGATTTCATAAAGAAATACAAAATTATTAACAATTGCCAGTTCGGCTTTCAGAAAGGAAAGAACATTAACAAACTGTTGGGTGGCTTTGCAAGTCTGCTCAATGTTAATTTAAGCAAGAATTACCATAGCCTTGTTCTCTTCTTAGATTTATCAAAAGCGCTCGACACACTATCGCACGAAAAGCTCATCAAATCACTTCAACATTGTGGCATACGTGACGATTCTTTAAAATGGTTTGAAGACTACCTTCGCTTTAGAGCATATCGGGTTAAAATCATGAACTGCATAAGTGATGAAGTGCCAATATCCCATGGAGTACCACAAGGGTCGAAGCTTGGACCCATTCTGTATTTAATATATACTATCGACATGCTTAACACGTTAAAATGCAGCAGAACTTTCGCTTATGCAGACAATACAGCAATAATTGTTACGCATAAAAACTTGGAATCTGCAAACAAATTAATGCAGAAAGAACTGAATATAGTAACCAGATGGTGCCACGACAATAGCCTTAAAATAAACAGCAGTAAAACAAAGCTACTACATGTAAGACAGCCGAGCATACTATACCAAAACATAAATATCAAATTTCACAGCTACTATATGATTGCTTGCACGCGAACTTATCAACAGACCCACAGACAACAAATACTGATGATTCCTGCGCAGCAACAATATAACAAGTAGCAAACTTTAAATACTTGGGTGTAATAGTTGATCATCAACTAAAATGGCACGAACACATTGAGCACGTGCGAAGAAAACTACGCAAAACCTCAAATATGCTCTACCACCTCAACAACTGTAGCGATAAACGAGTATTAAGACATGCGTATTTTGCCCTCAGCGAGGCTTATATAGTATAAGGCATGGCATAACTGCTTGGGGCACATCGCCATACATCAAATCACTACAGAGAAGCCAAAACCATATATTAAAAATCCTAATTGGAAATGATGAAAGATGCAATAATCAAAGCCTCAACCAAAGAGCCAACGTTCTTAGCGTGGATGGAATATTTCAGGTAAGCCTGATGAACGAGTTTTACGACAACCAAGCTACAGGATATCGATCGAACACGAACATGAGACACGATGGAGAACCGAGGGAAGGTACCAGGTCGTAAGGTATTTAAACAATTACGGCGCGCGCGTACTAGGAGTAATAGTGCCAAAAATACTAAACACTCTCCCAATACAATTAACTAACTTAACAAATACAAATACTAGAAGAAGAAAACTAAAACATCAGTTTCTAAACCTCACAATCAACGATACCACGAGCCGATAATTTATAATCAACACGACAAATGCAGGAAGCAAGCGCACCAGGACAGCACTGAGAAGAACACGAATTATTAATATTTAACTTACACAGCAGATATATTTTTTTTTTAAGGTCAAATTACATATACATATATCTTACACTTACATATATGGTGTTGAAAGCAACTTTTTAATTTTTAAATAACACTTGCTTCCTCACTAGATTTGAAGTTGTGATTAGATTTAATATATCTCCTGCAGACAAGCCCACAAAGCTTCGCGGGATTTTCTGTTATTTAATCAAAATTCCAATTAAAATTATAAAATTTATGAATATTTCTGAATATTTATGAAATGAAATGAAATGAATTATTTGAAAAAAAATAAAAAAATAAAAAAATGAACAAACCGAGCACGGACAATGTCAGAAGTGAAGGATGACTCAGCGGCGGCGAGCTCGGCGACAAACACGGCCACCGCGGAGGCCGCAGCGAACACCGACTCAGGAGCCCCGGCCGGAGCGACAGCGACCAACGCAGGTATTTTGGAGCCACCGCCAGCGAGCGACGAGGTAAGTCGTATATCCATAAGAGTTCCTCCCTTCTGGCAGACGAACCCAGAGGTCTGGTTCGCGCAAGTGGAGGCGCAATTCGCAACTGCGCGCATTCCCTCGGACGTGGCGCGCTTCAATAGTGGTCGGCGCCATGGAGAGTCGGATCCTTGAGCAGGTGTACGACGCGGTTACGCAGCCACCAGCCCGAGAACGCTACGCGAATCTTAGGAAGCGCTTACTGGAGCAGTTTGGGGCTTCGGAGCAGCAAAAGCTGAAGATATTGCTCTCACGGGTCGAGCTGGACGGCAGGCGACCCTCTCAGTTACTCGGCGAAATGCGGCGGTTAAGTGGCGCAAATCTGACCGAGCAGATGCTCAATAGCATGTGGATGAACCGTCTCCCACGACACATCCGTGCGATCCTACAGGCGTCCAGCGGAGCGTTAGAGGAGAAGGCGAATCTCGCGGACAAGATCGCCGAAGTAGCCAGCGAGCCCGGTAGCGAATCCGCATCGCTTATGCAAGCGGCGCGTTCAGCTAACAACATCCAGCAGCGAGTGCAGCGCATCAAGTCAGCACTTGATTCGCTCAACGTTTGCGAACGACGCGTGCCGACATCGTTTGTGACCGACCTGCGACGAGTTGGGCTGCCAGCGGCGCACGAAGATGTCGGGCTCTATTGCGGTGGCCGTGGCAGGGCGCCGCAATCACCGAAGACGGTGACGTACCGAAACCGGTATCACAGGTCCCCTCGCGCACATCGTCGGCGCATGAGCAACGTCGCGACGACGATCTCAACCGGGGACGAGTCATCTGTTGGTATCATCACGTCCACGGAGAGCGCGCGAAGCTATGCAGGCCTCCGTGCGATTTCGCAAAGCACGCGACCCAAAATTTGCCCCGCCAAAAAAACTGAGTGCCCCCATATTCCGCCACCGGGGGCTCGTGAAGCGAGCGTAGTTAACCGAGTCTACGTAATGGACGCAGCGACGTAGAAGCGATTCCTCGTAGACACGGGTGCCGACGTCTCCGTATTACCACCAACGCAGCACGAGCTGCTCGATCGTCCCGATTCTTACCAACTTTACGCAGCGAACGGAACGCCCATTCTTACGTCCGGCCGGAAGCGAATCGGGCTCGATCTCGGGTTGCGGCGAAATTTTACCTGGGAATTTATAATAGCGAAGGTCAAAGTCCCGATATTAGGGATGGATTTCCTGAAGCACTAAGGGTTGTTGGTGGATGCGAAGAACGACAAACTGATCGACAGGGTGGCAAAACTGGAATGCAGCGGCGCACCGGCGGATGTAACGGAAAGCATTTCCACAGTTAACGACAACGCACCTTTCTCCAGTTTGGTTCGAGAGTTCCGCGACATTACCGTGATGCGTCCCTTAAGCGGAGCGAGCAGGTCAGACGTCACGCATCACATAGTCACGCAGGGACCTCCGGTTTACGCGCGCCCCCTGCGCCTGTCTCCGGAGAAACTCGAAGCGGCGTGGGAAGAATTCCCCTATTTGGTAGAAAAGGGAATTTGCGAGGCATCTGACAGCAGTTGGGCGAGTCCTTTACACATGGTAAGGAAACCCGACGGTTCCTGGCGACCATGCGGCGACTACCGAGCGCTCAACGCGATCACCGTTCCCGATCGCTACCCAATTGCGTACATTCAGGTTTTCACCCATATTTTGTACAGAAAGCGAGTTTTCTCCACCATTGACCTGCAGCGCGCTTATCACCAAATCCCAATCGAGCCCAGCGACGTCCCCAAATCGACTATTACGACGCCTTTCGGGTTGTATCAATTTAAATACATGACCTTCGGGCTGCGAAATGCGACGCAAACCTTCCAGCGCCACATAGATAATTTTTTGGAAGGCGAGACGGCATACGCATTCGTTTACATCGACGACATTTGCGTCGCGTCCGAGTCTTTGGAGCATGAGCAGCACCTGCGGCGGATTTTCCAGCTACTGCGCGAAAACGGACTCACGATAAATTTGGCGAAGTGCGGGGCACTCGGGCAAACGACGGTAAAATTTTTAGGTCACATGGTCTCCAGCGAAGGCATACTACCGAACGATGAGAAGGTAGAAGAGATCAACGACTTCAAGAGACCAGCGACGGCCCGCGAACTAAAACGTTTCCTCGGCATGATCAACTTCTACCGTCGTTTCATCCCGCGCGCGGTGGAAAGTCAGATGATCCTGCAGAGTTTGATGTGCGGCAACCGAAAAAGCGACGTCACGCGAATCGATTGGACATCCGAAGCAGGAGACGCTTTCGAGAGGTGCAAGAAGGCGTTGTCACAGGCGACCATGTTGTTCCACCCCGCGCCGAATGCGACTTTATGCTTGAATGTCGACGCATCGGATGCAGCCTTTGGGGCAGTCTTACAGCAGCAAGTGGGCGACGAGTTACAACCGTTGGGGTTCTACTCAAAAAAGTAAACGCCCAGCGAAAATACAGCACCTACGATCGAGAATTGACGGCAATCTACCAGGCGGTGCGACATTTTAAACATATGGTAGAGGGCAGGCAGTTTACAGTTTTTACCACAAGCCCTTGACGTTCGTCTTCAAGCAGAGCGCGGAGCGTGCAGCGCCGCGACAGGCCCGTCAGCTGGATTACATCGGTCAGTTCACGTCAGACATCCAACACATAGCGGGACGAGATAACGAGGTGGCCGATGCATTATCACGAGCCCAGTCGACTACGACTACGAGGAGCTCGCGAGGCAACAGCAGCGCGACACAGAGATTTCGGATTGGTGCGGAGCGACGAAGTCAGCGTCAACGCTGCAGCTTCAGCCTCTCATACTCCCGCAATCAAATACGACATTGGTCTGCGACGTAGCCCACGGTAAGATCCGACCTTGGGTACCCTCCCGATGCAGGAAATCGGTCATGGAGAAGATGCATGAACTGGCGCACACGGGCGCGAAAGCAACCATTGAGCTCGTGAAACAACGTTTTTTGTGGCCAGGCATGAGCAAGGACATACGAGAGTTCGTCCGCTGCAGCGGCCCGTGCCAGCAAAGCAAAGTGCAGCGTCATAACCGCGCGGAAGTGGGCAGATACGAAGGCCCAGATGAGTGATTCGAGCACCTGAATATTGACTTAATTGGGCCGCTGCCAGCGTCCGAAGGATACCGCTACTGCCTCACCTTAATCGACAGATTCACCAACTGGCCGGAGACAATTCCGCTTACCGACATATCAGCGGAGAGCGTAGCGATAACCTCATCTCGGGCTGGTTCGCGAAATTCTGTATCCCGGTGAGGATTTCAACCGATCTCGGACGGCAGTTCGAATCCGAGCTTTTCCGGCAGTTAAATGAGATGCTCGGCGTCCAGCATTATAGAACGACACCATATCATCCGCAAGCGAACGGGATGATCGAGCGCTGGCACAGGACATTGAAGACAGCGATAACCTGCTACAAGCATGACGAGTGGAGCGAAATATTAGCACTCGTGCTGCTTGGGTTGCGCGCCACATTCAAAGAAGACATCGCAGCGACACCAGCGGAGTTAGTATGTGGTACGACGCTCCGGTTACCAGGCGAGTTCCTGATGCCCACGCCATCGAAAATTTCGGAGTCCGAATTCGTCAAAGATTGGAAACGCAGAATGGCGAAGGTAGCGCCAGTCCCAGCCGCGCATCACGACACCACGAGAGTCTTCATCCAACCAGAGCTCAGTACGTGCTCACACGCCTTCGTGAGGTTCGACAAAGTCCAGCCACCGTTACAGCCACCGTTACAGCCACGTTACGAGGGCCCCTTCCGCATCCTTAAGTAGCGATACACTATAAGTAGCGATCACTGCTTTTTACGACACACAGTTCAGTTTTCGGCGTCAACCCAGCGACTGATCTCTCGGCGACTCGCGACTTACTTAGTGTAACAGCAAATCAAGTTGTAACAGCAAATCAAGTGTAAATATTGGCTCCGCAAAAAGTTAAGTAGTAGCGTACTAATGTACATTTTTGTAAATAAAGATTAAGAAAATACAAAACCACAGTCTATTGGGCAAGTGGGAGTTTAGCAATATCAATTTTAATGCCTCGCTTGCGGAACTTGGATTCCGCTCTTTGCGCTTGCTCTTGCGCAATTTGTTTTCTGATTTAAGTTTGTTGAACTACTAAATATCGAGAAGCGATCACAGTTTGGCCTAAAAGTATGCCTTCCGAAAAATAGCTGCAAGCCTCCACTTTGGAAGTATGCAGCTTAAATAAGTACTGTCATAGTGAAAATACTTGCTCTGTTAACCAGGTTTAACAGACCATAACCAGGTTTAACTGACCATAACCAGGTTTAACAGACCATAACTAGGTTTAACAGGTTGTAGGGTGTGCATATTGACCCACAACAAAGTTAACAGTTAAACTGAGGTTTAAACTGAGGTAACAGGACAGTTAAACTGAGTGTTCAGCAAGAAATTTTCAACTACAGGATATGCCGCGCGAGAATGGTATAGGGTTATCCAAAATAGACTATATGAAGTTATTTTTTAAGTAATTGGTTTAATAATAATTAACTAGTTGAATGCGCGTTTGGGAGATTAGCCAAAAGATTCAACATATTCAATCGACCTATTGATGTTCAGCCATCTACAGTGGATTTAGTTGTGATGACCTCGCGCGATGACAATTACGTAACTAAAATTTTGACCACTCTAATGTCATACGATTATGGAGCAGAGTTTACCCTAAAGTTTTTTCTATTGGAGAGCTAGAAGATAATACATATAAATACGCTTGTCACATAAGAGAAGAGTCATTGTATTATCGATAGAAATGGTAATTTTCGATGGTAGAAGAATAAAATTTCATAACCAAAAATATGTACTACGAGTACATATAAGTATATTGTTTACGTTAATACGTTACACTGACCTGGATAAAAATTATTTAAAATCCTCTATTTTCTTTTTAAATTATGAATGTGTTGCTATACGTTAACGCCTTTAACGAATGTCTGCAGAAAAATCAAGAGACGATATTGGAAATTCCACCTACGCTGTTGATAAGAGGCGCCGACATTGGAAAATTTGATATTGGAATAGCGCCGACATTGGAAAACTCTTTCCTCTATAAAAGGATACACCTATCGCTAATTTTTTAAAGTCCTAGTGAGTCATTTTTGAAAATCCTGATTCTTTATAATCAGCCGGATTATAATCAGCCAGGAGCATTTTCAAAAAAAGAGATACCTGCATGCAATTGTAATATATATTTACCAAAAGACAACAATTCTCTCTAAAATGTCTCTCCATTTTTGACATTTCATTTGCAGCTGGTGTCAAAAATTTATTGGCAAACAAATTTCGTTGCCAGTAGCTTTGCAAGTTACCAAAGTCTGATTGCATTAGTGAAAAATTTTCAATGTGTTGAGTTTTTCAAACTTGCACTTACACTTACTTGCACTCCTGGCCAAAGGACAGGAATGGATTTTGACAGTTCCGTAGATAGTTCCAAGTACTTACAAGTACGACTAATCCGGCGTCAAGCCTTGTGCGTTCTATCCCTTCCATAAAAAATATAAAGAACTTTTTAAGTTTAGAACAAAAGTAGTAGCATTTTATTTTCTT
Source organism: Sicus ferrugineus (assembly GCA_922984085.1). Lineage (NCBI taxonomy): Eukaryota > Metazoa > Arthropoda > Insecta > Diptera > Conopidae > Sicus > Sicus ferrugineus. The sequence continues at coordinate 40,231,385 of OV277349.1, forward strand.
AAGGCAGATATTTAAATTGTCTGCCTTTCCACTATTTGTGGAAAAAGTTGAGAAAAATAATATTATTTATAAGTATTTTTTCTTTAATAAAATCCCAGTATTCTCAATCCCAAAATTCCAATCCCAACATTTAATTTTATTGCGTAAAGGATAAGGCAGCTGTAAGACGAAGGGTTCAATAAAACTTAATATGAATAAATCAGAGAAAATCTCGTGTAATTTCCGAAGAAAATCGAAAAGCACAAAAAGGCTGGCACATAAATGAGTTAGAGAAAGAGTTGGCAACCACATTTGACTGTCATCAGAGTAGTGTATGCCAAAAATATGTGATTTCAGGGGATATTTTTCTATGTACACGCAATCCCATAAGGTTGATATTGGTTTTAACATTTACAGCCGTAAACGTCCGTATTAGCTAATCAGCTCATTAGCCATTACGGCCGAATATAAAACTTAATACGGATTCAGATTTCGCATTCAGATTGCGAATTCAGACTTTACATTCAGATTGCGAATTCAGATATAAGAATTCCCTCTCCTCTCTTCGGCTTACGAGGAAACCAACAACAATTTCGCCGGTTCGGCAACAAATTGTGTAACGTAACATCGGCCTATAAAACCTATGCAGAAACTTTGCGATAACTTCTATTGCATGTGGGAATTCTTTAGGAATTCATATTTTCTATAGCAAGTTGTGATATCTTGTAGTTTAATTTATTCTGATTGGATCTTAAATAAATTTAAATTTTTAATGTGTTGGGTATTAATTTTGTTTCACTATTAACGTGACTTGTACACCGTAAATGGAATTGAAATGAAAACAAATATAAATATGAACAAGTTATATATAGTATGATGGAAATTTTTTTGTCATTTATTCGTAATAAAATCGGGTACCGGCATTTTTTCGGTAAGCTTTTTTTCTTTTCTGAAAATATTTGGTTGCATACCAGGAGTACATATCTAATGCCTGAAAAATATTTGGAAGCACTAAACACTAAATACATTACCCTTAGATTACACGAGCGAGTGAAACTAGTAGCGTATGCATGGGTTAGTGTATCTGTACACAAGAGAACCAACTGGCAAGCAACTAGCAGCATACTCGTAGCGCCAGTTTTCTTTGCTAGTTATGTTGCCAGTAATTTGACGTTTTGATATTGCTTTCTCCTTCCCACCAATGCATCTGCCATTTTTGCCGCGCAAAATGGCAAAAAAAATCACAAAGCTTAGCCGGGCCAGCATTTTCAAAATAATTACTATTTACAGAGAGCACGAATGCCTCTGGAATATCGGTCCCCTTTGCACAAATGGTTGGATTTATAGTTGAAGGCATACTCTGAAATCGCGCAATCGATGAAAATACTATTGGATGACCTGAAAAAAAAACTAAAAAATTTGAGGAGTACATATACGAGTATTGCCAAGCGAAAAAAAGTTCTTGCAAATTCGAAGTCAGGCAACGGTGTTGAAGATTTATACGAACCGTCATTGTTCTGGTACCAGGACATGCACTCTTTTGATGCCAGCATTACCGTTGCGAAAAAGTACAAACAATGCAGATGTAAGTGTACGATGGCGATTCTGCATTTATCAAAGGTACAAGTAACTTCTAACCGTTTCTTTCTTTGCAGACACAATCAGATGAAGCATCGCTGGATGACGGCACACATTCTCGGATTGACTTTTCATTCCCTCCCAGTCTTTGGCAAACACTATCTCCCGTTCTATGCCGTCAACTGCTTCCACTTTTAAGACTAAATACGACAAAGCACTCGCTTCTATTTTTGCGATGCAACCAGAGCTGGAGGACATGTACAAAAAAGGAACGAAGAGCATAGAAGCACAACTGAAGAAATTGGCTGAAATGGATGAAGTGAAAGCGTACTTTGGACAATTGGATTTTTAATTCTCCTAGTGCATCTCCAGTACATGCGACCTATTAAACTGTGCGCGGACAGATGCTGAAATCAATTTCGATGCGCGATAGTACTACCTTAATAGATAGATCGAGAATTTGCTACATAGTTCCAGAACCTTCCGCAGCAGTGTCAACTGCCATATAAATAGACGCAGGGCGTCTCAGTTAGTTAGTTAGAATTTGGTTCTTGTACAGAACACATCGACACCTTGTGAGCATAGCGTCAAATAATAAGTGTTAATAAGTGCAATAAGAAAAGAATAAAGTTGTGAAATTAAGAACAGCAACACTTTTGAGTTTTAATTAGATTATTCACAATCCAGAGATCGAACCTAAGAGAGAGTCGTACCCGTAAATCTAAATTTACGTAACAATTGGTGTCAGAAGTGGGATTGCTGAATAATCATCATAAATTATGGTGAAGAATGCTGAACTGAGAATACCCCAGATGAGGGAAGAGGTTTGCCTGTGACAGGGCATAAGGCAGATTGCCCCACTGTCTCCGTTTCACAAATACAGCGTAAAAACAATAATTTAACCATAAACGGGACTGTAAACGGACGATCCCTGGTCGTAACTCTGGACACGGGCGCAACACATTCCATCATTCGATCAGATCTAGCAGGGGATAACGTTGAGCCGTTGATTGGTTGCAAGCTACGAACAGCTACAGGGGAGGAAGCTGCGATTTGTGGAAAACTGGTGTGCAAGGTTCAGATTGGAACGTTAGAAGTAGTTCACACCTTCTTAGTGGCTGGAATAATGGACGAGGTAATAATCGGCGTGGATTTTATGCTAGTCCATGGTCTTACTCTGGATCTGAAGAAAAGAATGCTGACGTGCCAGAACATGGAGATACCCCTAAGCACTGGTTATGAGCGGCCTCAGATCAGGAATGTAAGTGTAAGTCACCGTCAGCAGATTCCACCAAAGTCCGAAGCAGTACTGTAGGCTTGTGTGGAGGGAGACTGTGGAGTAAGCAGGCTGTGGGTAGTAGAGGCATCAGAAAGGACTGCAAATATATTGGTTGGACGAACCTTGGTACAAACGGGAAATAATAAGCGGATCCCAATTCGAGTGATGAATGAGTTCAGGTCACCGATCACTTTGGAGAAAGGAGCGTTAGTGGGACAATAAATTTGGAAGAACTGCCATTGTGCAACATCGGATAGATACTGGCGATGCAAGACCGATTCGGCAAGCTCCACGCAGAGTCCCACTAGCAAAACGAGAAGAAGCGGGACAGATAATAGACGAAATGCAAAAAGGTGGAGTTATTGAACCATCAACTAGCCCATGGTGTTCACCGGTCGTGTTAGTTAAAAAGAAAGATGGAAGCACCCGGTTTTGCGTTGACTATCGGAAGCTGAATGATGTCACTAAAAAGGACAGCTACCAACTGCCGCGAATAGACGACACCTTGGACACGTTATCCGGTGCGATCGCGAAAAAACTGCTTTTAGCATCGGTGATGGATTGTGGCAATTCTCCGCGATGCCATTTGGATTATGCAACGCTCCGGCAACTTTTGAGCGTTTAATGGAACACGTACTAAAAGGGCTTCACTGGAAAACATGTTTGGTGTATCTTGATGATATTGTATTGGGTTAGAGTTTTGATGACCACCTCAAAAATTTAGAAGATGTCTTTCGACGAATAACTTCTGTTGGATTGCAGTTGAATCCAAAGAAATGCAATCTATTGGTGTCCGAAAATAACTTAAATAAACTGTAAAACCGAAATAACTTATTTGGGCCACAAAATCACCACTAGAGGAATCCACACTAATGAAGACAAAATAAAATCGGTAAGAGATTGGCCTCGACCAACGAATGTTCATGAAGTGCGAAGCTTCCTTGGGCTCTGTACATATTACCGACGCTTTGTACCCGGATTTGCCAACGTTGCGAGAAGTTTGCATAATTTGACGAAGAAAAACTGCAAATTTGTCTGGAAAGAGGAGGAAGAGAATGCCTTTCAGCAGTTGAAGGAATTGCTTTGTACAGCTCCAATGTTGGCTTATCCAGTTCCTGGCGGAAAGTTCGTCCTAGATACAGATGCTAGTGCACATGGAGTAGGAGGTGTACTCTCACAGGTTATCGATGGTCAGGAAAAAGTAATTGGGTGGTATAGCAGAGTCCTTGGAAAACCGGAAAGGAACTAATGCGTTACGAGGCGGGAACTCTTGGCAGTGGTCGAATGCGTGAAACATTTTCACAAATGCCTGTATGGACAGCATTTCCATCTAAGAACAGATCATGCAGCACTCAGATGGTTACTCCAGTTTAAAAATCCGGAAGGACAGATTGCGCGATGGATAGAAAGGTTGCAGAATTGTGACTGTGAAATACAGCATCTGCAACCTGATGATGAATGGGAATCCATTCATCATTCCATCATCATTGGCGCTGTAAGGAAAAGCCAACTGAAGGGTGCGGACTTGGTTAAGGTCATGAAAGCGAAAGAAACAGATAAAAGACCAACCAAGGAAGAAATGGCATCAGAAAGTCCGTTGGCCAAGGCGTATTGGGCGCAATGGAATAGCTTGAAGTTAATAAACGGAGTTCTGCATCGTTCATGGGAAAGTGAAGATGGTAAACACACTCGCGATTTGGTTGTCCTACCAAAGTCTAGAATAGCAGCTGTATTAGAAGAGTTCCACAATGGACCAAGTGGAGGGCATTTTGGCATCACGAAAACTCCAGAAAAGATTAAACAACGGTTTTACTGGGTGAATTGCCAAGAATCAGTTCCTGAATGGATTAAAAACTGCGCACAATGCCAAAGTCTAGAATAGCAGCTGTATTGGAAGAGTTCCACAATGGACCAAGTGGAGGGCATTTTGGCATCACGAGAACTCCAGAAAAGATTAAACAACGGTTTTACTGGGTGAATTGCCAAGGATCAGTTGCTGAATGGATTAAAAACTGCGCGCAATGCATGGCAGCCAAGGGTCTGAAAGTTAGAAGCAGAGAAAGGTTGTAGCAGTACAATGCGGGAGCACCATTTGAACGCGTTGCTATGGATGTAACTGGTCCATTCCCTACTAGCGACTCTGGGAACAAATATGTGTTGGTGATTATGGACTATTTCAGTAAGTGGCCAGAAGTATACGCTATACCAAATCAGGAGGCTAAAACTGTGGCCGAAGCTTTTGTGCAGAATTGGGTCACGCGGTTTGGAATACCAATTGAGTTGCATTCAGATCAAGGGAGGAACTTTGAGTCTGCTATATTTCAAGAAATGTGCTCATTGTTGGGTATCAAGAAAACTCGAACGACAGCTCTACATCCACATTCGGATGGCATGGTGGAAAGGTTTAACCGTACATTAGAAGAACATTTACGGAAAGTACTGGGCAAATGTCAGCGCAATTGGGACAAGCATAATCAAATGTTTTTATTGGCTTACCGATCAGCAGTCCATGACACTACCGGCCATCCACCTGCGAGTATTATTTTTGGTACAGATTTGAGACTCCCGTCAGACTTGAAATTTGGAAAGAGCAATCAACTTACTGAAACTGGAGGCAGCTATTGGGAATTGCTTCAGTCCGAAATGGATGAAATACATCAACATGTGAGGCAGCGAACACAGCTAATGAGCAATAAAATGAAGGATCGTTACGACCGAGCTATGAATTCAGAAGGATTGCTGTACAATCCGCAACGGAAAAAGGGTATGTCTCCAAAGTTGCAAACATCGTGGGAAGGGCCATATAAAGTCATAAAGCGACTGAACGATGTTGTGTATCGCATACAAGCCCACACGCAGAGACGAGGTAAAATTAAAGTCGTTCACTTGGAGTGACTAGCCCCATATGGATCAAGGTATTTGGTGTCTGATCGGGACGATCAGACTTAAGTGGAGGGCAGTGTGACGAATTTACAATGAAACTCTCGCGAAACCACTGGAAACCATTCAAATCGCGACATCTACATGCATCTAGCCTAAGATAGGAAAGAGAAAAGAGATAGGTAGCTAGTTTCACAACCTTCCAGAACTTTGTACGGCGACATCTAGTGCGAGATAGATCAAATAGATAGATCGACAATTTGCTAGATAATTCCAGAACCTTCAAGACGACATCTAGCGCAGGATAGATCAAATGGTTAGATCGACAATTTGCTAGATAATTCCAGAACCTTCCACGAGCTTTCACAATGACATCTAGCGCGGGATAGACCAAATAGATAGATCAAGAATTTGCTACATAGTTCCAGAACCTTCCGCAGCAGTGTCAACTGCCATATAAATAGACGCAGGGCGTCTCACTTAGTTAGTTCGAATTTGGTTCTTGTACAGAACACATCGACACCTTGTGAGCATAGCGTCAAGTAATAAGTGTTAATAAGTGCAATAAGAAAAGAGTAAAGTTGTAAAATGAAGAACAGCAACACTTTTGAGGGAATTTCTTTTGAGGTGAGGGAAGAGCTGGAGGCTAGAGGTTTGCCTGTGACAGGGCATAAGGCAGATCTACAAGCACGGTTGCGTAAAGCAATGGAGAGTGAGGGCATCGATGTTGAAGAACATGAGTTCTGTCATGATGCTTCAGGAGCTTCATCTAAAGTTGGTAGCAGTTGTTAGAGTCGCAGCCAGCTCCTGAATTTGACATGAATGTGCTTCTAGCAATGGAGCAACTATCCTCACGTATGGAGGGGCAGCTGGCACAAAAGACTTCACAGTTGCAGCAGCAGTATACACAAAACACCTCACAATTGCAGGAGCAGTTTACACAAAACACCTCGCAACTGCAGGACGAACTATTTCGTATAGAAGGGAACTCTTCCATATTGCAGGCGAGGCAATATAAAATGGAGGATGAATTACACAGACTAGAATACAGACTAGAATCAGAAATACTGCGGCTGGATGGTCATGTACGAGAAATATAGTCCAGTGGTCCAGTTACAGCTGTTAGCGCAACGAAATTGCAAGCGCCAACGTTCGACGGAACTATACCGTTAAAAATTTTTAAACTACAGTTCGAGACCACAGCACAAGCCAATCACTGGACTACGGCGGATAAAGTGGCAGCTTTGGTAGTGTCATTGAAAGGCTTCGCCGTCGAAGTTCTGCAAACAGTTCCTGAAATTGAACGTGGTAATTATGACGCGTTAATGGCAGCGATTGAACGACGATATGGTAGCGACCATAGAAAACAAGTGTTTCAAATGGAGCTGATGAATCGTTACCAAAAAGCAAACAAGTCGTTACAAGAATATGCAACGGAGATAGAGCGTCTCGCCCATTTGGCCAACGCAGATGCAGCAGCGGAAGTAACTGAATTACTTAAAATTCAGGCGTTTATGAGTGGTATACGAGATGCGGATACCAAACGTGCAGTCTACTCCATACCAAAGAAGACGTTTTTTTTATTTTTTTTTATATCAGATTCTAGCAGTAGCCCTTAAGAGGTCAATCTCTTTTTTCATGATTGGCTACTGGTGGAATGGGTGACAGAGGGAGAGGAAGGAAAATGGAACTTTTCGCATTCTACTAATTCGACTCCTGCAAGTGTTGCGAAGCAAAGCTTTCTAAGAACAGCTATTTTGCTTTATTATTGCAAACACTGCCGGAGTCAACGAATGGTTCTTAAGTTCACAACTAGCGCTAGGCGAGGCCTTAAGTACGCATTAGAATTTGAGACGTCACGATAAGAAAAGTTAACACCCATGCGCAAGGTGGGAATCGAACCCACGTCCCCGGAAAATCGATGGCTAGTGTGCCACACACTACACCACCGAGCCACCGATAACCGCAAACAGTGTCATTTGCCTTGACGAAACGTTTGCCGAAACAGTGCCATTTGCCTTGACGCAGGAAACAGCATGCCTGTTAAGCAATAAAACAAATAGAGTTCATCGGCTGGAAGTTGAGCCAAGTGAATCCCTAGAGAAAACCATAAGGGAGCTCATCCAGACTATTTCTCAGAGGATGCCAACCTCACGTAAGGGCTCTGAACTAAAGTGTTACAGCTGTGGAACATCAGGACACCTGGCACGGAATTGTAATGCGTCTGGTAAGAAAAACGTAAATGCAAGGAAAAGAAGCAACGAAGATGCAGGTGGCGCTTCTGAAGAGAAACGATCGTTAAACTAAAAAGGACCAGTTCAAAGGGGCGTGAGCTGGTTCCCACAACTGAATGCCCCACTGTCTCCGTTTCACAAATACAGCGTAAAAACAATAACTTAACCATAAACGGGACTGTAAGCGGACGATCGCTGGTCTTAACTCTGGACACGGGCGCAACACATTCCACCATTCTATCAGACCTAGCAGGGGATAACGTTGAGCCGCTGAGTGGTTGCAAGCTACGAACAGCTACAGGGGAGGAAGCTGGGATTTGTGGAAAACTGGTGTGCAAGGTTCAGATTGGAACGTTAGACGTGGTTCACAACTTCTTAGTGGCTGGAATAATGGACGAGGTAATAATCGGCGTGGATTTTATGCTAGTCCATGGTCTTACTCTGGATCTGAAGAAAAGAATGCTGACGTGCCAGAACATGGAGATACCCCTAAGCACTGGTTATGAGCAGCCTCAGATCAGGAATGTAAGTGTAAGTCACCGTCAGCAGATTCCACCAAAGTCCGAAGCAGTACTGTGGGCATGTGTGGAGGGAGACTGTGGAGGGAGACTGTGGAGCAAGCAGGCTGTGGGTAGTAGAGGCATCAGAAAGGACTGCAAATATATTGGTTGGACGAACCTTGGTACAAACGAGAAATAATAAGCGGATCCCAATTCGAGTGATGAATGAGTTCAGTTCACCGATCACTTTGGAGAAAGGAGCGTTAGTGGGACAATAAATTTGGAAGAACTGCCATTGTGCAACATCGGATAGACACTGGCGATGCAAGACCGATTCGGCAAGCTCCACGCAGAGTCCCACTAGCAAAACGAGAAGAAGCGGGACAAATAATAGACGAAATGCAAAAAGGTGGAGTTATTGAACCATCAACTAGCCCATGGTGTTCACCGGTCGTGTTAGTTAAAAAGGAAGATGGAAGCACCCGGTTTTGCGTTGACTATCGGAAGCTGAATGATGTCACTAAAAAGGACGGCTACCAACTGCCGCGAATAGACGACACCTTGGACACGTTATCCGGTGCGATCGCGAAAAAACTGCTTTTAGCATCGGTGATGGATTGTGGCAATTCTACACGATGCCATTTGGATTATGCAACTCTCCGGCAACTTTTGAGCGTTTAATGGAACACGTACTAAAAGGTCTTCACTGGAAAACATGTTTGGTGTATCTTGATGATATTATCGTATTGGGTTAGAGTTTTGATGACCAACTCAAAAATTTAGAAGATGTCTTTCGACGAATTGCTTCTGTTGGATTGCGGTTGAATCCAAAGAAATGCAATCTATTTAAAACCGAAGTAACTTATTTGGGCCATAAAATCACCACTAGAGGAATCCACACTGATGAAGACAAAATAAAATCGGTAAGAGATTGGCCTCGACCAACGAATGTTCATGAAGTGCGAAGCTTCCTTGGGCACTGTACATATTACCGACGCTTTGTACCCAGATTTGCCAACGTTGCGAGAAGTTTGCATAATTTGACGAAGAAAAACTGCAAATTTGTCTGGAAAGAGGAGGAAGAGAATGCCTTTCAGCAGTTGAAGGAATTGCTTTTTACAGCTCCAATGTTGGCTTATCCAGTTCCTGGCGGAAAGTTCGTCCTAGATACAGATGCTAGTGCACATGGAGTAGGAGGTGTACTCTCACAGGTTATCGATGGTCAGGAAAAAGTAATTGGGTGGTATAGCAGAGTCCTTGGAAAACCGGAAAGGAACTAATGCGTTACGAGGCGGGAACTCTTGGCAGTGGTCGAATGCGTGAAACATTTTCACAAATGCCTGTATGGACAGCATTTCCATCTAAGAACAGATCATGCAGCACTCAGATGGTTACTCCAGTTTAAAAATCCGGAAGGACAGATTGCGCGATGGATAGAAAGGTTGCAGAATTATGACTGTGAAATACAGCATCGGAAAGGTGGGCAACATGCAAACGCTGATGTACTATCTCGACGCCCATGTGCATTGGAGTGTAAGCATTGCTCCAAGGCTGAAAGAAGCGAAGGTATAGTCGACATCCGATTAACAAATCTGCAACCTGATGATGAATGGGAATCCAGCGCTCTAAGGAAAAGCCAACTGAAGGGTGCGGACTTGGTTAAGGTCATGAAAGCGAAAGAAACAGATAAAAGACCAGCCAAGGAAGAAATGGCATCAGAAAGTCCGTTGGCCAAGGCGTATTGGGCGCAATGGAATAGCTTGAAGTTAATAAACGGAGTTCTGCATCGTTCATGGGAAAGTGAAGATGGTAAACACACTCGCGATTTGGTTGTCCTACCAAAGTCTAGAATAGCAGCTGTATTGGAAGAGTTCCACAATGGACCAAGTGGAGGGCATTTTGGCATCACGAAAACTCCAGAAAAGATTAAACAACGGTTTTACTGGGTGAATTGCCAAGAATCAGTTGCTGAATGGATTAAAAACTGCGCGCAATGCATGGCAGCCAAGGGTCTGGAAGTTAGAAGCAGAGGAAGGTTGTAGCAGTACAATGCGGGAGCACCATTTGAACGCGTTGCTATGGATGTAGCTGGTCCATTCCCTACCAGCGACTTTGGGAACAAATATGTGTTGGTGATTATGGACTATTTCAGTAAGTGGCCAGAAGTATACGCTATACCAAATCAGGAGGCTAAAACTGTGGCCGAAGCTTTTGTGCAGAATTGGGTCACGCGGTTTGGAATACCAATTGAGTTGCATTCAGATCAAGGGAGGAACTTTGAGTCTGCTATATTTCAAGAAATGTGCTCATTGTTGGGTATCAAGAAAACTCGAACGACAGCTCTACATCCACAATCGGATGGCATGGTGGAAAGGTTTAACCGTACATTAGAAGAACATTTACGGAAAGTACTGGGCAAATGTCAGCGCAATTGGGACAAGCATAATCAAATGTTTTTATACCGATCAGCAGTCCATGACACTACCGGCCATCCACCTGCGAGTATTATTTTTGGTACAGATTTGAGACTCCCGTCAGACTTGAAATTGGGAAGAGCAATCAACTTACTGAAACTGGAGGCAGCTATTGGGAATTGCTTCAGTCCGAAATGGATTAAATACACCAACATGTGAGGCAGCGAACACAGCTAATGAGCAATAAAATGAAGGATCGTTACGACCGAGCTATGAATTCAGAAGGATTGCTGTACAATCCGCAACGGAAAAAGGGTATGTCTCCAAAGTTGCAAACATCGTGGGAAGGGCCATATAAAGTCATAAAGCGACTGAACGATGTTGTGTATCGCATACAAGCCCACACGCAGAGACGAGGTAAAATTAAAGTCGTTCACTTGGAGAGACTAGCCCCATATGGATCAAGGTATTTGCTGTCTGATCGGGACGATCAGACTTAAGTGGAGGGCAGTGTGACGAATTTACAATGAAACTCTCGCGAAACCACTGGAAACCATTCAAATCGCGACATCTACATGCATCTAGCCTAAGATAGAAAGAGATAGGTAGCTAGTTTCACAACCTTCCAGAACTTTGTACGGCGACATCTAGTGCGAAATAGATCAAATAGATAGATCGACAATTTGCTAGATAATTCCAGAACCTTCAAGACGACATCTAGCGCAGGATAGATCAAATGGTTAGATCGACAATTTGCTAGATAATTCCAGAACCTTCCACGAGCTTTCACAATGACATCTAGGGCGGGATAGACCAAATAGATAGATCAAGAATTTGCTACATAGTTCCAGAACCTTCCGCAGCAGTGTCAACTGCCATATAAATAGACGCAGGGCGTCTCACTTAGTTAGTTCGAATTTGGTTCTTGTACAGAACACATCGACACCTTGTGAGCATAGCGTCAAGTAATAAGTGTTAATAAGTGCAATAAGAAAAGAGTAAAGTTGTAAAATGAAGAACAGCAACACTTTTGAGGGAATTTCTTTTGAGGTGAGGGAAGAGCTGGAGGCTAGAGGTTTGCCTGTGACAGGGCATAAGGCAGATCTACAAGCACGGTTGCGTAAAGCAATGGAGAGTGAGGGCATCGATGTTGAAGAACATGAGTTCTGTCATGATGCTTCAGGAGCTTCATCTAAAGTTGGTAGCAGTTGTTAGAGTCGCAGCCAGCTCCTGAATTTGACATGAATGTGCTTCTAGCAATGGAGCAACTATCCTCACGTATGGAGGGGCAGCTGGCACAAAAGACTTCACAGTTGCAGCAGCAGTATACACAAAACACCTCACAATTGCAGGAGCAGTTTACACAAAACACCTCGCAACTGCAGGACGAACTATTTCGTATAGAAGGGAACTCTTCCATATTGCAGGCGAGGCAATATAAAATGGAGGATGAATTACACAGACTAGAATACAGACTAGAATCAGAAATACTGCGGCTGGATGGTCATGTACGAGAAATATAGTCCAGTGGTCCAGTTACAGCTGTTAGCGCAACGAAATTGCAAGCGCCAACGTTCGACGGAACTATACCGTTAAAAATTTTTAAACTACAGTTCGAGACCACAGCACAAGCCAATCACTGGACTACGGCGGATAAAGTGGCAGCTTTGGTAGTGTCATTGAAAGGCTTCGCCGTCGAAGTTCTGCAAACAGTTCCTGAAATTGAACGTGGTAATTATGACGCGTTAATGGCAGCGATTGAACGACGATATGGTAGCGACCATAGAAAACAAGTGTTTCAAATGGAGCTGATGAATCGTTACCAAAAAGCAAACAAGTCGTTACAAGAATATGCAACGGAGATAGAGCGTCTCGCCCATTTGGCCAACGCAGATGCAGCAGCGGAAGTAACTGAATTACTTAAAATTCAGGCGTTTATGAGTGGTATACGAGATGCGGATACCAAACGTGCAGTCTACTCCATACCAAAGAAGACGTTTTTTTTATTTTTTTTTATATCAGATTCTAGCAGTAGCCCTTAAGAGGTCAATCTCTTTTTTCATGATTGGCTACTGGTGGAATGGGTGACAGAGGGAGAGGAAGGAAAATGGAACTTTTCGCATTCTACTAATTCGACTCCTGCAAGTGTTGCGAAGCAAAGCTTTCTAAGAACAGCTATTTTGCTTTATTATTGCAAACACTGCCGGAGTCAACGAATGGTTCTTAAGTTCACAACTAGCGCTAGGCGAGGCCTTAAGTACGCATTAGAATTTGAGACGTCACGATAAGAAAAGTTAACACCCATGCGCAAGGTGGGAATCGAACCCACGTCCCCGGAAAATCGATGGCTAGTGTGCCACACACTACACCACCGAGCCACCGATAACCGCAAACAGTGTCATTTGCCTTGACGAAACGTTTGCCGAAACAGTGCCATTTGCCTTGACGCAGGAAACAGCATGCCTGTTAAGCAATAAAACAAATAGAGTTCATCGGCTGGAAGTTGAGCCAAGTGAATCCCTAGAGAAAACCATAAGGGAGCTCATCCAGACTATTTCTCAGAGGATGCCAACCTCACGTAAGGGCTCTGAACTAAAGTGTTACAGCTGTGGAACATCAGGACACCTGGCACGGAATTGTAATGCGTCTGGTAAGAAAAACGTAAATGCAAGGAAAAGAAGCAACGAAGATGCAGGTGGCGCTTCTGAAGAGAAACGATCGTTAAACTAAAAAGGACCAGTTCAAAGGGGCGTGAGCTGGTTCCCACAACTGAATGCCCCACTGTCTCCGTTTCACAAATACAGCGTAAAAACAATAACTTAACCATAAACGGGACTGTAAGCGGACGATCGCTGGTCTTAACTCTGGACACGGGCGCAACACATTCCACCATTCTATCAGACCTAGCAGGGGATAACGTTGAGCCGCTGAGTGGTTGCAAGCTACGAACAGCTACAGGGGAGGAAGCTGGGATTTGTGGAAAACTGGTGTGCAAGGTTCAGATTGGAACGTTAGACGTGGTTCACAACTTCTTAGTGGCTGGAATAATGGACGAGGTAATAATCGGCGTGGATTTTATGCTAGTCCATGGTCTTACTCTGGATCTGAAGAAAAGAATGCTGACGTGCCAGAACATGGAGATACCCCTAAGCACTGGTTATGAGCAGCCTCAGATCAGGAATGTAAGTGTAAGTCACCGTCAGCAGATTCCACCAAAGTCCGAAGCAGTACTGTGGGCATGTGTGGAGGGAGACTGTGGAGGGAGACTGTGGAGCAAGCAGGCTGTGGGTAGTAGAGGCATCAGAAAGGACTGCAAATATATTGGTTGGACGAACCTTGGTACAAACGAGAAATAATAAGCGGATCCCAATTCGAGTGATGAATGAGTTCAGTTCACCGATCACTTTGGAGAAAGGAGCGTTAGTGGGACAATAAATTTGGAAGAACTGCCATTGTGCAACATCGGATAGACACTGGCGATGCAAGACCGATTCGGCAAGCTCCACGCAGAGTCCCACTAGCAAAACGAGAAGAAGCGGGACAAATAATAGACGAAATGCAAAAAGGTGGAGTTATTGAACCATCAACTAGCCCATGGTGTTCACCGGTCGTGTTAGTTAAAAAGGAAGATGGAAGCACCCGGTTTTGCGTTGACTATCGGAAGCTGAATGATGTCACTAAAAAGGACGGCTACCAACTGCCGCGAATAGACGACACCTTGGACACGTTATCCGGTGCGATCGCGAAAAAACTGCTTTTAGCATCGGTGATGGATTGTGGCAATTCTACACGATGCCATTTGGATTATGCAACTCTCCGGCAACTTTTGAGCGTTTAATGGAACACGTACTAAAAGGGCTTCACTGGAAAACATGTTTGGTGTATCTTGATGATATTATCGTATTGGGTTAGAGTTTTGATGACCAACTCAAAAATTTAGAAGATGTCTTTCGACGAATTGCTTCTGTTGGATTGCGGTTGAATCCAAAGAAATGCAATCTATTTAAAACCGAAGTAACTTATTTGGGCCATAAAATCACCACTAGAGGAATCCACACTGATGAAGACAAAATAAAATCGGTAAGAGATTGGCCTCGACCAACGAATGTTCATGAAGTGCGAAGCTTCCTTGGGCACTGTACATATTACCGACGCTTTGTACCCAGATTTGCCAACGTTGCGAGAAGTTTGCATAATTTGACGAAGAAAAACTGCAAATTTGTCTGGAAAGAGGAGGAAGAGAATGCCTTTCAGCAGTTGAAGGAATTGCTTTTTACAGCTCCAATGTTGGCTTATCCAGTTCCTGGCGGAAAGTTCGTCCTAGATACAGATGCTAGTGCACATGGAGTAGGAGGTGTACTCTCACAGGTTATCGATGGTCAGGAAAAAGTAATTGGGTGGTATAGCAGAGTCCTTGGAAAACCGGAAAGGAACTAATGCGTTACGAGGCGGGAACTCTTGGCAGTGGTCGAATGCGTGAAACATTTTCACAAATGCCTGTATGGACAGCATTTCCATCTAAGAACAGATCATGCAGCACTCAGATGGTTACTCCAGTTTAAAAATCCGGAAGGACAGATTGCGCGATGGATAGAAAGGTTGCAGAATTATGACTGTGAAATACAGCATCGGAAAGGTGGGCAACATGGAAACGCCGATGTACTATCTCGACGCCCATGTGCATTGGAGTGTAAGCATTGCTCCAAGGCTGAAAGAAGCGAAGGTATAGTCGACATCCGATTAACAAATCTGCAACCTGATGATGAATGGGAATCCAGCGCTCTAAGGAAAAGCCAACTGAAGGGTGCGGACTTGGTTAAGGTCATGAAAGCGAAAGAAACAGATAAAAGACCAGCCAAGGAAGAAATGGCATCAGAAAGTCCGTTGGCCAAGGCGTATTGGGCGCAATGGAATAGCTTGAAGTTAATAAACGGAGTTCTGCATCGTTCATGGGAAAGTGAAGATGGTAAACACACTCGCGATTTGGTTGTCCTACCAAAGTCTAGAATAGCAGCTGTATTGGAAGAGTTCCACAATGGACCAAGTGGAGGGCATTTTGGCATCACGAAAACACCAGAAAAGATTAAACAACGGTTTTACTGGGTGAATTGCCAAGAATCAGTTGCTGAATGGATTAAAAACTGCGCGCAATGCATGGCAGCCAAGGGTCTGGAAGTTAGAAGCAGAGGAAGGTTGTAGCAGTACAATGCGGGAGCACCATTTGAACGCGTTGCTATGGATGTAGCTGGTCCATTCCCTACCAGCGACTTTGGGAACAAATATGTGTTGGTGATTATGGACTATTTCAGTAAGTGGCCAGAAGTATACGCTATACCAAATCAGGAGGCTAAAACTGTGGCCGAAGCTTTTGTGCAGAATTGGGTCACGCGGTTTGGAATACCAATTGAGTTGCATTCAGATCAAGGGAGGAACTTTGAGTCTGCTATATTTCAAGAAATGTGCTCATTGTTGGGTATCAAGAAAACTCGAACGACAGCTCTACATCCACAATCGGATGGCATGGTGGAAAGGTTTAACCGTACATTAGAAGAACATTTACGGAAAGTACTGGGCAAATGTCAGCGCAATTGGGACAAGCATAATCAAATGTTTTTATTGGCTTACCGATCAGCAGTCCATGACACTACCGGCCATCCACCTGCGAGTATTATTTTTGGTACAGATTTGAGACTCCCGTCAGACTTGAAATTGGGAAGAGCAATCAACTTACTGAAACTGGAGGCAGCTATTGGGAATTGCTTCAGTCCGAAATGGATTAAATACACCAACATGTGAGGCAGCGAACACAGCTAATGAGCAATAAAATGAAGGATCGTTACGACCGAGCTATGAATTCAGAAGGATTGCTGTACAATCCGCAACGGAAAAAGGGTATGTCTCCAAAGTTGCAAACATCGTGGGAAGGGCCATATAAAGTCATAAAGCGACTGAACGATGTTGTGTATCGCATACAAGCCCACACGCAGAGACGAGGTAAAATTAAAGTCGTTCACTTGGAGAGACTAGCCCCATATGGATCAAGGTATTTGCTGTCTGATCGGGACGATCAGACTTAAGTGGAGGGCAGTGTGACGAATTTACAATGAAACTCTCGCGAAACCACTGGAAACCATTCAAATCGCGACATCTACATGCATCTAGCCTAAGATAGAAAGAGATAGGTAGCTAGTTTCACAACCTTCCAGAACTTTGTACGGCGACATCTAGTGCGAAATAGATCAAATAGATAGATCGACAATTTGCTAGATAATTCCAGAACCTTCAAGACGACATCTAGCGCAGGATAGATCAAATGGTTAGATCGACAATTTGCTAGATAATTCCAGAACCTTCCACGAGCTTTCACAATGACATCTAGCGCGGGATAGACCAAATAGATAGATCAAGAATTTGCTACATAGTTCCAGAACCTTCCGCAGCAGTGTCAACTGCCATATAAATAGACGCAGGGCGTCTCACTTAGTTAGTTCGAATTTGGTTCTTGTACAGAACACATCGACACCTTGTGAGCATAGCGTCAAGTAATAAGTGTTAATAAGTGCAATAAGAAAAGAGTAAAGTTGTGAAATGAAGAACAGCAACACTTTTGAGGGAATTTCTTTTGAGGTGAGGGAAGAGCTGGAGGCTAGAGGTTTGCCTGTGACAGGGCATAAGGCAGATCTACAAGCACGATTGCGTAAAGCAATGGAGAGTGAGGGCATCGATGTTGAAGAACATGAGTTCTGTCATGATGCTTCAGGAGCTTCATCTAAAGTTGGTAGCAGTTGGTAGAGTCGCAGCCAGCTCCTGAATTTGACATGAATGTGCTTCTAGCAATGGAGCAACTATCCTCACGTATGGAGGGGCAGCTGGCACAAAAGACTTCACAGTTGCAGCAGCAGTATACACAAAACACCTCACAATTGCAGGAGCAGTTTACACAAAACACCTCGCAACTGCAGGACGAACTATTTCGTATAGAAGGGAACTCTTCCATATTGCAGGCGAGGCAATATAAAATGGAGGATGAATTACACAGACTAGAATCAGAAATACTGCGGCTGGATGGTCATGTACGAGAAATATAGTCCAGTGGTCCAGTTAGAGCTGTTAGCGCAACGAAATTGCAAGCGCCAACGTTCGACGGAACTATACCGTTAAAAATTTTTAAACTACAGTTCGAGACCACAGCACAAGCCAATCACTGGACTACGGCGGATAAAGTGGCAGCTTTGGTAGTGTCATTGAAAGGCTTCGCCGTCGAAGTTCTGCAAACAGTTCCTGAAATTGAACGTGGTAATTATGACGCGTTAATGGCAGCGATTGAACGACGATATGGTAGCGACCATAGAAAACAAGTGTTTCAAATGGAGCTGATGAATCGTTACCAAAAAGCAAACAAGTCGTTACAAGAATATGCAACGGAGATAGAGCGTCTCGCCCATTTGGCCAACGCAGATGCAGCAGCGGAAGTAACTGAATTACTTAAAATTCAGGCGTTTATGAGTGGTATACGAGATGCGGATACCAAACGTGCAGTCTACTCCATACCAAAGAAGACGTTTTTTTTTATTTTTTTTTATATCAGATTCTAGCAGTAGCCCTTAAGAGGTCAATCTCTTTTTTCATGATTGGCTACTGGTGGAATGGGTGACAGAGGGAGAGGAAGGAAAAGGGAACTTTTCGCATTCTACTAATTCGACTCCTGCAAGTGTTGCGAAGCAAAGCTCTCTAAGAACAGCTATTTTGCTTTATTATTGCAAACACTGCCGGAGTCAACGAATGGTTCTTAAGTTCACAACTAGCGCTAGGCGAGGCCTTAAGTACGCATTAGAATTTGAGACGTCACGATAAGAAAAGTTAACACCCATGCGCAAGGTGGGAATCGAACCCACGTCCCCGGAAAATCGATGGCTAGTGTCACACACTACACCACCGAGCCACCGATAACCGCAAACAGTGTCATTTGCCTTGACGAAACGTTTGCCGAAACAGTGCCATTTGCCTTGACGCAGGAAACAGCATGCCTGTTAAGCAATAAAACAAATAGAGTTCATCGGCTGGAAGTTGAGCCAAGTGAATCCCTAGAGAAAACCATAAGGGAGCTCATCCAGACTATTTCTCAAAGGATGCCAACCTCACGTAAGGGCTCTGAACTAAAGTGTTACAGCTGTGGAACATCAGGACACCTGGCACGGAATTGTAATACGGGGATAACGTTGAGCCGCTGAGTGGTTGCAAGCTACGAACAGCTACACGGGAGGAAGCTGGGATTTGTGGAAAACTGGTGTGCAAGGTTCAGATTGGAACGTTAGACGTGGTTCACAACTTCTTAGTGGCTGGAATAATGGACGAGGTAATAATCGGCGTGGATTTTATGCTAGTCCATGGTCTTACTCTGGATCTGAAGAAAAGAATGCTGACGTGCCAGAACATGGAGATACCCCTAAGCACTGGTTATGAGCAGCCTCAGATCAGGAATGTAAGTGTAAGTCACCGTCAGCAGATTCCACCAAAGTCCGAAGCAGTACTGTGGGCATGTGTGGAGGGAGACTGTGGAGGGAGACTGTGGAGCAAGCAGGCTGTGGGTAGTAGAGGCATCAGAAAGGACTGCAAATATATTGGTTGGACGAACCTTGGTACAAACGAGAAATAATAAGCGGATCCCAATTCGAGTGATGAATGAGTTCAGTTCACCGATCACTTTGGAGAAAGGAGCGTTAGTGGGACAATAAATTTGGAAGAACTGCCATTGTGCAACATCGGATAGACACTGGCGATGCAAGACCGATTCGGCAAGCTCCACGCAGAGTCCCACTAGCAAAACGAGAAGAAGCGGGACAAATAATAGACGAAATGCAAAAAGGTGGAGTTATTGAACCATCAACTAGCCCATGGTGTTCACCGGTCGTGTTAGTTAAAAAGAAAGATGGAAGCACCCGGTTTTGCGTTGACTATCGGAAGCTGAATGATGTCACTAAAAAGGACGGCTACCAACTGCCGCGAATAGACGACACCTTGGACACGTTATCCGGTGCGATCGCGAAAAAACTGCTTTTAGCATCGGTGATGGATTGTGGCAATTCTACGCGATGCCATTTGGATTATGCAACTCTCCGGCAACTTTTGAGCGTTTAATGGAACACGTACTAAAAGGTCTTCACTGGAAAACATGTTTGGTGTATCTTGATGATATTATCGTATTGGGTTAGAGTTTTGATGACCAACTCAAAAATTTAGAAGATGTCTTTCGACGAATTGCTTCTGTTGGATTGCGGTTGAATCCAAAGAAATGCAATCTATTTAAAACCGAAGTAACTTATTTGGGCCATAAAATCACCACTAGAGGAATCCACACTGATGAAGACAAAATAAAATCGGTAAGAGATTGGCCTCGACCAACGAATGTTCATGAAGTGCGAAACTTCCTTGGGCTCTGTACATATTACCGACGCTTTGTACCCGGATTTGCCAACGTTGCGAGAAGTTTGCATAATTTGACGAAGAAAAACTGCAAATTTGTCTGGAAAGAGGAGGAAGAGAATGCCTTTCAGCAGTTGAAGAAATTGCTTTGTACAGCTCCAATGTTGGCTTATCCAGTTGCTGGCGGATAGTTCGTCCTAGATACAGATGCTGGTGCACATGGAGTAGGAGGTGTACTCTCACAGGTTATCGATGGTCAGGAAAAAGTAATTGGGTGGTATAGCAGAGTCCTTGGAAATCCGGAAAGGAACTATTGCGTTACGAGGCGGGAACTCTTGGCAGTGGTCGAATGCGTGAAACATTTTCACAAATGCCTGTATGGACAGCATTTCCATCTAAGAACAGATCATGCAGCACTCAGATGGTTACTCCAGTTTAAAAATCCGGAAGGACAGATTGCGCGATGGATAGAAAGGTTGCAGAATTGTGACTGTGAAATACAGCATCTGCAACCTGATGATGAATGGGAATCCAGCGCTGTAAGGAAAAGCCAACTGAAGGGTGCGGACTTGGTTAAGGTCATGAAAGCGAAAGAAACAGATAAAAGACCAACCAAGGAAGAAATGGCATCAGAAAGTCCGTTGGCCAAGGCGTATTGGGCGCAATGGAATAGCTTGAAGTTAATAAACGGAGTTCTGCATCGTTCATGGGAAAGTGAAGATGGTAAACACACTCGCGATTTGGTTGTCCTACCAAAGTCTAGAATAGCAGCTGTATTAGAAGAGTTCCCCAATGGACCAAGTGGATTAATCCTAAAATTAGATTGTGGAATAATCTCCCTGCGAATGTCTTCCCACCCACTTACAGCGTCGAAACATTTAAGCGAAGTGTAAACCGTCACTACTCCCTCTTTCCCCCTTCCCACTAACCTGTCATCCCTTCGGAACCAACAAATGCTGTGCATGGATAGGGGGCATCCCCTGAGCTTGGTTTCATCTGTCATAAAAAAAAAAAAAAAGTGGAGGGCATTTTGGCATCACGAAAACTCCGGAAAAGATTAAACAACGGTTTTACTGGGTGAATTGCCAAGAATCAGTTGCTGAATGGATTAAAAACTGCGCGCAATGCATGGCAGCCAAGGGTCCGAAAGTTAGAAGCAGAGGAAGGTTGTAGCAGTACAATGCGGGAGCACCATTTGAACGCGTTGCTATGGATGTAACTGGTCCATTTCCTACTAGCGACTCTGGGAACAAATATGTGTTGTTGATTATGGACTATTTCAGTAAGTGGCCAGAAGTATACGCTATACCAAATCAGGAGGCTAAAACTGTGGCCGAAGAATTGGGTCACGCGGTTTGGAATACCAATTGAGTTGCATTCAGATCAAGGGAGGAACTTTGAGTCTGCTATATTTCAAGAAATGTGCTCATTGTTGGTTATCAAGAAAACTCGAACGACAGCTCTACATCCACAATCGGATGGCATGGTGGAAAGGTTTAACCGTACATTAGAAGAACATTTACGGAAAGTACTGGGCAAATGTCAGCGCAATTGGGACAAGCATAATCAAATGTTTTTATTGGCTTACCGATCAGCAGTCCATGACACTACCGGCCATCCACCTGCGAGTATTATTTTTGGTACAGATTTGAGACTCCCGTCAGACTTGAAATTTGGAAAGAGCAATCAACTTACTGAAACTGGAGGCAGCTATTGGGAATTGCTTCAGTCCGAAATGGATGAAATACATCAACATGTGAGGCAGCGAACACAGCTAATGAGCAATAAAATGAAGGATCGTTACGACCGAGCTATGAATTCAGAAGGATTGCTGTACAATCCGCAACGGGAAAAGGGTATGTCTCCAAAGTTGCAAACATCGTGGGAAGGGCCATATAAAGTCATAAAGCGACTGAACGATGTTGTGTATCGCATACAAGCCCACACGCAGAGACGAGGTAAAATTAAAGTCGTTCACTTGGAGTGACTAGACCCATATGGATCAAGGTATTTGGTGTCTGATCGGGACGATCAGACTTAAGTGGAGGGCAGTGTGACGAATTTACAATGAAACTTTCGTGAAACCACTGGAAACCATTCAAATCGCGACATCTACATGCATCTAGCCTAAGATAGAAAGAGATAGGTAGCTAGTTTCACAACCTTCCAGAACTTTGTACGGCGACATCTATTGCGAGATAGATCAAATAGATAGATCGACAATTTGCTAGATAATTCCAGAACCTTCAAGACGACATCTAGCGCAGGATAGATCAAATGGTTAGATCGACAATTTGCTAGATAATTCCAGAACCTTCCACGAGCTTTCACAATGACATCTAGCGCGGGATAGACCAAATAGATAGATCAAGAATTTGCTACATAGTTCCAGAACCTTCCGCAGCAGTGTCAACTGCCATATAAATAGACGCAGGGCGTCTCACTTAGTTAGTTCGAATTTGGTTCTTGTACAGAACACATCGACACCTTGTGAGCATAGCGTCAAGTAATAAGTGTTAATAAGTGCAATAAGAAAAGAGTAAAGTTGTGAAATGAAGAACAGCAACACTTTTGAGGGAATTTCTTTTGAGGTGAGGGAAGAGCTGGAGGCTAGAGGTTTGCCTGTGACAGGGCATAAGGCAGATCTACAAGCACGGTTGCGTAAAGCAATGGAGAGTGAGGGCATCGATGTTGAAGAACATGAGTTCTGTCATGATGCTTCAGGAGCTTCATCTAAAGTTGGTAGCAGTTGGTAGAGTCGCAGCCAGCTCCTGAATTTGACATGAATGTGCTTCTAGCAATGGAGCAACTGTCCTCACGTATGGAGGGGCAGCTGGCACAAAAGACTTCACAGTTGCAGCAGCAGTATACACAAAACACCTCACAATTGCAGGAGCAGTTTACACAAAACACCTCGCAACTGCAGGACGAACTATTTCGTATAAAAGAGAACTCTTCCATATTGCAGGCGAGGCAATATAAAATGGAGGATGAATTACACAGACTAGAATCAGAAATACTGCGGCTGGATGGTCATGTACGAGAAATATAGTCCAGTGGTCCAGTTACAGCTGTTAGCGCAACGAAATTGCAAGCGCCAACGTTCGACGGAACTATACCGTTAAAAATTTTTAAACTACAGTTCGAGACCACAGCACAAGCCAATCACTGGACTACGGCGGATAAAGTGGCAGCTTTGGTAGTGTCATTGAAAGGCTTCGCCGTCGAAGTTCTGCAAACAGTTCCTGAAATTGAACGTGGTAATTATGACGCGTTAATGGCAGCGATTGAACGACGATATGGTAGCGACCATAGAAAACAAGTGTTTCAAATGGAGCTGATGAATCGTTACCAAAAAGCAAACCAGTCGTTACAAGAATATGCAACGGAGATAGAGCGGCTCGCCCATTTGGCCAACGCAGATGCAGCAGCGGAAGTAACTGAATTACTTAAAATTCAGGCGTTTATGAGTGATATACGAGATGCGGATACCAAACGTGCAGTCTACTCCATACCAAAGAAGACGTTTTTTTTTATTTTTTTTTTTTTATATCAGATTCTAGCAGTAGCCCTTAAGAGGTCAATCTCTTTTTTCATGATTGGGTACTGGTGGAATGGTTGACAGAGGGAGAGGAAAGGAAAGGGAACTTTTCGCATTCTACTAATTCGACTCCTGCAAGTGTTGCGAAGCAAAACTTTCTAAGAACAGTTATTTTGCTTTATTATTTCAAACACTGCCGGAGTCAACGAATAGTTCTTAAGTTCACAACTAGCGCTAGGCGAGGCCTTAAGTACGCATTAGAATTTGAGACGTCACGATAAGAAAAGTTAACACCCATGCGCAAGGTGGGAATCGAACCCACGTCCCCGGAAAATCGATGGCTTGTGTGCCACACACTACACCACCGAGCCACCGATAACCGCAAACAGTGTCATTTGCCTTGACGAAACGTTTGCCGAAACAGTGCCATTTGCCTTGACGCAGGAAACAGCATGCCTGTTAAGCAATAAAACAAATAGAGTTCATCGGCTGGAAGTTGAGCCAAGTGAATCCCTAGAGAAAACCATAAGGGAGCTCATCCAGACTATTTCTCAGAGGATGCCAACCTCACGTAAGGGCTCTGAACTAAAGTGTTACAGCTGTGGAACATCAGGACACCTGGCACGGAATTGTAATGCGTCTGGTAAGAAAAACGTAAATGCAAGGAAAAGAAGCAACGAAGATGCAGGTGGCGCTTCTGAAGAGAAACGATCGTTAAACTAAAAAGGACCAGTTCAAAGGGGCGTGAGCTGGTTCCCACAACTGAATGCCCCACTGTCTCCGTTTCACAAATACAGCGTAAAAACAATAACTTAACCATAAACGGGACTGTAAGCGGACGATCGCTGGTCTTAACTCTGGACACGGGCGCAACACATTCCATCATTCTATCAGACCTAGCAGGGGATAACGTTGAGCCGCTGATTGGTTGCAAGCTACGAACAGCTACAGGGGAGGAAGCTGGGATTTGTGGAAAACTGGTGTGCAAGGTTCAGATTGGAACGTTAGTCGTGGTTCACAACTTCTTAGTGGCTGGAATAATGGACGAGGTAATAATCGGCGTGGATTTTATGCTAGTCCATGGTCTTACTCTGGATCTGAAGAAAAGAATGCTGACGTGCCAGAACATGGAGATACCCCTAAGCACTGGTTATGAGCAGCCTCAGATCAGGAATGTAAGTGTAAGTCACCGTCAGCAGATTCCACCAAAGTCCGAAGCAGTACTGTGGGCATGTGTGGAGGGAGACTGTGGAGCAAGCAGGCTGTGGGTAGTAGAGGCATCAGAAAGGACTGCAAATATATTGGTTGGACGAACCTTGGTACAAACGGGAAATAATAAGCGGATCCCAATTCGAGTGATGAATGAGTTCAGGTCACCGATCACTTTGGAGAAAGGAGCGTTAGTGGGACAATGCCAAGCTGTGGAAGCCGTAGTTAATTGTGACAATCCTCCCCAGGAATGCAAAAACGAGGTTCTCAAAGATGGCACGAAAATTCCTAACATCGTGGGTGCCTGGTTGAATGAGGTGAGCGGGCCAGAAAGGATGAAAGCGAAACGGCTACTAGAGAACTATAGCTCCATATTTGCCAACGATGGCAATAAATTTGGAAGAACTGCCATTGTGCAACATCGGATAGACACTGGCGATGCAAGACCGATTCGGCAAGCTAAAAAGGACAGCTACCAACTGCCGCGAATAGACGACACCTTGGACACGTTATCCGGTGCGATCGCGAAAAAACTGCTTTTAGCATCGGTGATGGATTGTGGCAATTCTCCGCGATGCCATTTGGATTATGCAACGCTCCGGCAACTTTTGAGCGTTTAATGGAACACGTACTAAAAGGGCTTCACTGGAAAACATGTTTGGTGTATCTTGATGATATTATTGTATTGGGTTAGAGTTTTGATGACCACCTCAAAAATTTAGAAGATGTCTTTCGACGAATTGCTTCTGTTGGATTGCAGTTGAATCCAAAGAAATGCAATCTTTTAAAACCGAAGTAACTTATTTGGGCCATAAAATCACCACTAGAGGAATCCACACTGATGAAGACAAAATAAAATCGGTAAGAGATTGGCCTCGACCAACGAATGTTCATGAAGTGCGAAACTTCCTTGGGCTCTGTACATATTACCGACGCTTTGTACCCGGATTTGCCAACGTTGCGAGAAGTTTGCATAATTTGACGAAGAAAAACTGCAAATTTGTCTGGAAAGAGGAGGAAGAGAATGCCTTTCAGCAGTTGAAGGAATTGCTTTGTACAGCTCCAATGTTGGCTTATCCAGTTCCTGGCGGAAAGTTCGTCCTAGATACAGATGCTAGTGCACATGGAGTAGGAGGTGTACTCTCACAGGTTATCGATGGTCAGGAAAAAGTAATTGGGTGGTATAGCAGAGTCCTTGGAAAACCGGAAAGGAACTAATGCGTTACGAGGCGGGAACTCTTGGCAGTGGTCGAATGCGTGAAACATTTTCACAAATGCCTGTATGGACAGCATTTCCATCTAAGAACAGATCATGCAGCACTCAGATGGTTACTCCAGTTTAAAAATCCGGAAGGACAGATTGCGCGATGGATAGAAAGGTTGCAGAATTATGACTGTGAAATACAGCATCGGAAAGGTGGGCAACATGGAAACGCCGATGTACTATCTCGACGCCCATGTGCATTGGAGTGTAAGCATTGCTCCAAGGCTGAAAGAAGCGAAGGTATAGTCGACATCCGATTAACAAATCTGCAACCTGATGATGAATGGGAATCCAGCGCTCTAAGGAAAAGCCAACTGAAGGGTGCGGACTTGGTTAAGGTCATGAAAGCGAAAGAAACAGATAAAAGACCAACCAAGGAAGAAATGGCATCAGAAAGTCCGTTGGCCAAGGCGTATTGGGCGCAATGGAATAGCTTGAAGTTAATAAACGGAGTTCTGCATCGTTCATGGGAAAGTGAAGATGGTAAACACACTCGCGATTTGGTTGTCCTACCAAAGTCTAGAATAGCAGCTGTATTGGAAGAGTTCCACAATGGACCAAGTGGAGGGCATTTTGGCATCACGAAAACTCCAGAAAAGATTAAACAACGGTTTTACTGGGTGAATTGCCAAGAATCAGTTGCTGAATGGATTAAAAACTGCGCGCAATGCATGGCAGCCAAGGGTCTGAAAGTTAGAAGCAGAGGAAGGTTGTAGCAGTACAATGCGGGAGCACCATTTGAACGCGTTGCTATGAATGTAACTGGTCCATTCCCTACTAGCGACTCTGGGAACAAATATGTGTTGGTGATTATGGACTATTTCAGTAAGTGGCCAGAAGTATACGCTATACCAAATCAGGAGGCTAAAACTGTGGCCGAAGCTTTTGTGCAGAATTGGGTCACGCGGTTTGGAATACCAATTGAGTTGCATTCAGATCAAGGGAGGAACTTTGAGTCTGCTATATTTCAAGAAATGTGCTCATTGTTGGGTATCAAGAAAACTCGAACGACAGCTCTACATCCACATTCGGATGGCATGGTGGAAAGGTTTAACCGTACATTAGAAGAACATTTGCGGAAAGTACTGGGCAAATGTCAGTGCAATTGGGACAAGCATAATCAAATGTTTTTATTGGCTTACCGATCAGCAGTCCATGACACTACCGGCCATCCACCTGCGAGTATTATTTTTGGTACAGATTTGAGACTCCCGTCAGACTTGAAATTTGGAAAGAGCAATCAACTTACTGAAACTGGAGGCAGCTATTGGGAATTGCTTCAGTCCGAAATGGATGAAATACATCAACATGTGAGGCAGCGAACACAGCTAATGAGCAATAAAATGAAGGATCGTTACGACCGAGCTATGAATTCAGAAGGATTGCTGTACAATCCGCAACGGAAAAAGGGTATGTCTCCAAAGTTGCAAACATCGTGGGAAGGGCCATATAAAGTCATAAAGCGACTGAACGATGTTGTGTATCGCATACAAGCCCACACGCAGAGACGAGGTAAAATTAATGTCGTTCACTTGGAGTGACTAGCCCCATATGGATCAAGGTATTTGGTGTCTGATCGGGACGATCAGACTTAAGTGGAGGGCAGTGTGACGAATTTACAATGAAACTCTCGCGAAACCACTGGAAACCATTCAAATCGCGACATCTACATACATCTAGCCTAAGATAGAAAGAGATAGGTAGCTAGTTTCACAACCTTCCAGAACTTTGTACGGCGACATCTAGTGCGAGATAGATCAAATAGATAGATCGACAATTTGCTAGATAATTCCAGAACCTTCAAGACGACATCTAGCGCAGGATAGATCAAATGGTTAGATCGACAATTTGCTAGATAATTCCAGAACCGAACACGAGCTTTCACAATGACATCTAGCGCGGGATAGACCAAATAGATAGATCAAGAATTTGCTACATAGTTCCAGAACCTTCCGCAGCAGTGTCAACTGCCATATAAATAGACGCAGGGCGTCTCACTTAGTTAGTTCGAATTTGGTTCTTGTACAGAACACATCGACACCTTGTGAGCATAGCGCCAAGTAATAAGTGTTAATAAGTGCAATAAGAAAAGAGTAAAGTTGTGAAATTAAGAACAGCAACACTTTTGAGGGAATTTCTTTTGAGGTGAGGGAAGAGCTGGAGGCTAGAGGTTTGCCTGTGACAGGGCATAAGGCAGATCTACAAGCACGATTGCGTAAAGCAATGGAGAGTGAGGGCATCGATGTTGAAGAACATGAGTTCTGTCATGATGCTTCAGGAGCTTCATCTAAGGTTGGTAGCAGTTGGTAGAGTCGCAGCCAGCTCCTGCATTTGACATGAATGTGCTTCTAGCAGCAATGGAGCAACTGTCCTCACGTATGGAGGGGCAGCTGGCACAAAAGACTTCACAGTTGCAGCAGCAGTATACACAAAACACCTCACAATTGCAGGAGCAGTTTACACAAAACACCTCGCAACTGAAGGACGAACTATTTCGTATAGAAGGGAACTCTTCCATATTGCAGGCGAGGCAATATAAAATGGAGGATGAATTACACAGACTAGAATCAGAAATACTGCGGCTGGATGGTCATGTACGAGAAATATAGACCAGTGGTCCAGTTACAGCTGTTAGCGCAACGAAATTGCAAGCGCCAACGTTCAACGGAACTATACCGTTAAAAATTTTTAAACTACAGTTCGAGACCACAGCACAAGCCAATCACTGGACTACGGCGGATAAAGTGGCAGCTTTGGTAGTGTCATTGAAAGGCTTCGCCGTCGAAGTTCTGCAAACAGTTCCTGAAATTGAACGTGGTAATTATGACGCGTTAATGGCAGCGATTGAACGACGATATGGTAGCGACCATAGAAAACAAGTGTTTCAAATGGAGCTGATGAATCGTTACCAAAAAGCAAACCAGTCGTTACAAGAATATGCAACGGAGATAGAGCGGCTCGCCCATTTGGCCAACGCAGATGCAGCAGCGGAAGTAACTGAATTACTTAAAATTCAGGCGTTTATGAGTGATATACGAGATGCGGATACCAAACGTGCAGTCTACTCCATACCAAAGAAGACGTTTTTTTTTTATTTTTTTTTTTTATATCAGATTCTAGCAGTAGCCCTTAAGAGGTCAATCTCTTTTTTCATGATTGGGTACTGGTGGAATGGTTGACAGAGGGAGAGGAAAGGAAAGGGAACTTTTCGCATTCTACTAATTCGACTCCTGCAAGTGTTGCGAAGCAAAACTTTCTAAGAACAGTTATTTTGCTTTATTATTTCATACACTGCCGGAGTCAACGAATAGTTCTTAAGTTCACAACTAGCGCTAGGCGAGGCCTTAAGTACGCATTAGAATTTGAGACGTCACGATAAGAAAAGTTAACACCCATGCGCAAGGTGGGAATCGAACCCACGTCCCCGGAAAATCGATGGCTAGTGTGCCACACACTACACCACCGAGCCACCGATAACCGCAAACAGTGTCATTTGCCTTGACGAAACGTTTGCCGAAACAGTGCCATTTGCCTTGACGCAGGAAACAGCATGCCTGTTAAGCAATAAAACAAATAGAGTTCATCGGCTGGAAGTTGAGCCAAGTGAATCCCTAGAGAAAACCATAAGGGAGCTCATCCAGACTATTTCTCAGAGGATGCCAACCTCACGTAAGGGCTCTGAACTAAAGTGTTACAGCTGTGGAACATCAGGACACCTGGCACGGAATTGTAATACGGGGATAACGTTGAGCCGCTGAGTGGTTGCAAGCTACGAACAGCTACACGGGAGGAAGCTGGGATTTGTGGAAAACTGGTGTGCAAGGTTCAGATTGGAACGTTAGACGTGGTTCACAACTTCTTAGTGGCTGGAATAATGGACGAGGTAATAATCGGCGTGGATTTTATGCTAGTCCATGGTCTTACTCTGGATCTGAAGAAAAGAATGCTGACGTGCCAGAACATGGAGATACCCCTAAGCACTGGTTATGAGCAGCCTCAGATCAGGAATGTAAGTGTAAGTCACCGTCAGCAGATTCCACCAAAGTCCGAAGCAGTACTGTGGGCATGTGTGGAGGGAGACTGTGGAGGGAGACTGTGGAGCAAGCAGGCTGTGGGTAGTAGAGGCATCAGACAGGACTGCAAATATATTGGTTGGACGAACCTTGGTACAAACGAGAAATAATAAGCGGATCCCAATTCGAGTGATGAATGAGTTCAGTTCACCGATCACTTTGGAGAAAGGAGCGTTAGTGGGACAATAAATTTGGAAGAACTGCCATTGTGCAACATCGGATAGACACTGGCGATGCAAGACCGATTCGGCAAGCTCCACGCAGAGTCCCACTAGCAAAACGAGAAGAAGCGGGACAAATAATAGACGAAATGCAAAAAGGTGGAGTTATTGAACCATCAACTAGCCCATGGTGTTCACCGGTCGTGTTAGTTAAAAAGGAAGATGGAAGCACCCGGTTTTGCGTTGACTATCGGAAGCTGAATGATGTCACTAAAAAGGACGGCTACCAACTGCCGCGAATAGACGACACCTTGGACACGTTATCCGGTGCGATCGCGAAAAAACTGCTTTTAGCATCGGTGATGGATTGTGGCAATTCTACACGATGCCATTTGGATTATGCAACTCTCCGGCAACTTTTGAGCGTTTAATGGAACACGTACTAAAAGGGCTTCACTGGAAAACATGTTTGGTGTATCTTGATGATATTATCGTATTGGGTTAGAGTTTTGATGACCAACTCAAAAATTTAGAAGATGTCTTTCGACGAATTGCTTCTGTTGGATTGCCTTTGAATCCAAAGAAATGCAATCTATTTAAAACCGAAGTAACTTATTTGGGCCATAAAATCACCACTAGAGGAATCCACACTGATAAAGACAAAATAAAATCGGTAAGAGATTGGCCTCGACCAACGAATGTTCATGAAATGCGAAGCTTCCTTGGGCACTGTACATATTACCGACGCTTTGTACCCAGATTTGCCAACGTTGCGAGAAGTTTGCATAATTTGACGAAGAAAAACTGCAAATTTGTCTGGAAAGAGGAGGAAGAGAATGCCTTTCAGCAGTTGAAGGAATTGCTTTGTACAGCTCCAATGTTGGCTTATCCAGTTCCTGGCGGAAAGTTCGTCCTAGATACAGATGCTAGTGCACATGGAGTAGGAGGTGTACTCTCACAGGTTATCGATGGTCAGGAAAAAGTAATTGGGTGGTATAGCAGAGTCCTTGGAAAACCGGAAAGGAACTAATGCGTTACGAGGCGGGAACTCTTGGCAGTGGTCGAATGCGTGAAACATTTTCACAAATGCCTGTATGGACAGCATTTCCATCTAAGAACAGATCATGCAGCACTCAGATGGTTACTCCAGTTTAAAAATCCGGAAGGACATATTGCGCGATGGATAGAAAGGTTGCAGAATTATGACTGTGAAATACAGCATCGGAAAGGTGGGCAACATGGAAACGCCGATGTACTATCTCGACGCCCATGTGCATTGGAGTGTAAGCATTGCTCCAAGGCTGAAAGAAGCGAAGGTATAGTCGACATCCGATTAACAAATCTGCAACCTGATGATGAATGGGAATCCAGCGCTCTAAGGAAAAGCCAACTGAAGGGTGCGGACTTGGTTAAGGTCATGAAAGCGAAAGAAACAGATAAAAGACCAGCCAAGGAAGAAATGGCATCAGAAAGTCCGTTGGCCAAGGCGTATTGGGCGCAATGGAATAGCTTGAAGTTAATAAACGGAGTTCTGCATCGTTCATGGGAAAGTGAAGATGGTAAACACACTCGCGATTTGGTTGTCCTACCAAAGTCTAGAATAGCAGCTGTATTGGAAGAGTTCCACAATGGACCAAGTGGAGGGCATTTTGGCATCACGAAAACTCCAGAAAAGATTAAACAACGGTTTTACTGGGTGAATTGCCAAGAATCAGTTGCTGAATGGATTAAAAACTGCGCGCAATGCATGGCAGCCAAGGGTCTGGAAGTTAGAAGCAGAGGAAGGTTGCAGCAGTACAATGCGGGAGCACCATTTGAACGCGTTGCTATGGATGTAGCTGGTCCATTCCCTACCAGCGACTTTGGGAACAAATATGTGTTGGTGATTATGGACTATTTCAGTAAGTGGCCAGAAGTATACGCTATACCAAATCAGGAGGCTAAAACTGTGGCCGAAGCTTTTGTGCATAATTGGGTCACGCGGTTTGGAATACCAATTGAGTTGCATTCAGATCAAGGGAGGAACTTTGAGTCTGCTATATTTCAAGAAATGTGCTCATTGTTGGGTATCAAGAAAACTCGAACGACAGCTCTACATCCACAATCGGATGGCATGGTGGAAAGGTTTAACCGTACATTAGAAGAACATTTACGGAAAGTACCGGGCAAATGTCAGCGCAATTGGGACAACCATAATCAAATGTTTTTATTGGCTTACCGATCAGCAGTCCATGACACTACCGGCCATCCACCTGCGAGTATTATTTTTGGTACAGATTTGAGACTCCCGTCAGACTTGAAATTGGGAAGAGCAATCAACTTACTGAAACTGGAGGCAGCTATTGGGAATTGCTTCAGTCCGAAATGGATTAAATACACCAACGTGTGAGGCAGCGAACACAGCTAATGAGCAATAAAATGAAGGATCGTTACGACCGAGCTATGAATTCAGAAGGATTGCTGTACAATCCGCAACGGAAAAAGGGTATGTCTCCAAAGTTGCAAACATCGTGGGAAGGGCCATATAAAGTCATAAACCGACTGAACGATGTTGTGTATCGCATACAATCCCACACGCAGAGACGAGGTAAAATTAAAGTCGTTCACTTGGAGTGACTAGACCCATATGGATCAAGGTATTTGGTGTCTGATCGGGACGATCAGACTTAAGTGGAGGGCAGTGTGACGAATTTACAATGAAACTTTCGCGAAACCACTGGAAACCATTCAAATCGCGACATCTGCATGCATCTAGCCTAAGATAGAAAGAGATAGGTAGCTAGTTTCACAACCTTCCAGAACTTTGTACGGCGACATCTAGTGTGAGATAGATCAAATAGATAGATCGACAATTTGCTAGGTAATTCCGGAACCTTCAAGACGACATCTAGCGCAGGATAGATCAAATAGTTAGATCGACAATTTGCTAGATAATTCCAGAACCTTCCACGAGCTTTCACAATGACATCTAGCGCGGGATAGACCAAATAGATAGATCAAGAATTTGCTACATAGTTCCAGAACCTTCCGCAGCAGTGTCAACTGCCATATAAATAGACGCAGGGCGTCTCACTTAGTTAGTTCGAATTTGGTTTTTGTACAGAACACATCGACACCTTGTGAGCATAGCGTCAAGTAATAAGTGTTAATAAGTGCAATAAGAAAAGAATAAAGTTGTGAAATTAAGAACAGCAACACTTTTGAGGGAATTTCTTTTGAGGTGAGGGAAGAGCTGGAGGCTAGAGGTTTGCCTGTGACAGGGCATAAGGCAGATCTACAAGCACGGTTGCGTAAAGCAATGGAGAGTGAGGGCATCGATGTTGAAGAACATTAGTTCTGTCATGATGCTTCAGGAGCTTCATCTAAAGTCGAGGAGCATTTGGTGGAGTCGCAGCTAGCTCCTGCATTTGACATGAATGTGCTTCTAGCAGCATTGGAGCAACTGTCCTCACGTATGGAGGGGCAGCTGGCACAAAAGACTTCACAGTTGCAGCAGCAGTATACACAAAACACCTCACAATTGCAGGAGCAGTTTACACAAAACACCTCGCAACTGCAGGACCAACTATCTCGTATAGAAGGGAACTCTTCCATATTGCAGGCGAGGCAATATAAAATGGAGGATGAATTACACAGACTAGAATCAGAAATACTGCGGCTGGATGGTCATGTACGAGAAATACAGTCCAGTGGTCCAGTTACAGCTGTTAGCGCAACGAAATTGCAAGCGCCAACGTTCAACGGAACTATACCGTTAAAAATTTTTAAACTACAGTTCGAGACCACAGCACAAGCCAATCACTGGACTACGGCGGATAAAGTGGCAGCTTTGGTAGTATCATTGAAAGGCTTCGCCGTCGAAGTTCTGCAAACAGTTCCTGAAATTGAACGTGGTAATTATGACGCGTTAATGGCAGCGATTGAACGACGATATGGTAGCGACCATAGAAAACAAGTGTTTCAAATGGAGCTGATGAATCGTTACCAAAAAGCAAACAAGTCGTTACAAGAATATGCAACGGAGATAGAGCGTCTCGCCCATTTGGCCAACGCAGATGCAGCAGCGGAAGTAACTGAATTACTTAAAATTCAGGCGTTTATGAGTGGTATACGAGATGCGGATACCAAACGTGCAGTCTACTCCATACCAAAGAAGACTTTTTTTTTTATATATATCAGATTCTAGCAGTAGCCCTTAAGAGGTCAATCTCTTTTTTCATGATTGGCTACTGGTGGAATGGTTGACAGAGGGAGAGGAAGGGAAAGGGAACTTTTCGCATTCTACTAATTCGACTCCTGCAAGTGTTGCGAAGCAAAGCTTTCTAAGAACAGCTATTTTCCTTTATTATTGCAAACACTGCCGGAGTCAACGAATGGTTCTTAAGTTCACAACTAGCGCTAGGCGAGGCCTTAAGTACGTATTAGAATTTGAGACGTCACGATAAGAAAAGTTAACACCCATGCGCAAGGTGGGAATCGAACCCACGTCCCCGGAAAATCGATGGCTAGTGTGCCACACACTACACCACCGAGCCACCGATAACCGCAAACAGTGTCATTTGCCTTGATGAAACGTTTGCCGAAACAGTGTCATTTGCCTTGACGCAGGAAACAGCATGCCTGTTAAGCAATAAAACAAATAGAGTTCATCGGCTGGAAGTTGAGCCAAGTGAATCCCTAGAGAAAACCATAAGGGAGCTCATCCAGACTATTTCTCAGAGGATGCCAACCTCACGTAAGGGCTCTGAACTAAAGTGTTACAGCTGTGGAACATCAGGACACCTGGCACGGAATTGTAATGCGTCTGGTAAGAAAAACGTAAATGCAAGGAAAAGAAGCAACGAAGATGCAGGTGGCGCTTCTGAAGAGAAACGATCGTTAAACTAAAAAGGACCAGTTCAAAGGGGCGTGAGCTGGTTCCCACAACTGAATGCCCCACTGTCTCCGTTTCACAAATACAGCGTAAAAACAATAACTTAACCATAAACGGGACTGTAAGCGGACGATCGCTGGTCTTAACTCTGGACACGGGCGCAACACATTCCATCATTCTATCAGACCTAGCAGGGGATAACGTTGAGCCGCTGATTGGTTGCAAGCTACGAACAGCTACAGGGGAGGAAGCTGGGATTTGTGGAAAACTGGTGTGCAAGGTTCAGATTGGAACGTTAGACGTGGTTCACAACTTCTTAGTGGCTGGAATAATGGACGAGGTAATAATCGGCGTGGATTTTATGCTAGTCCATGGTCTTACTCTGGATCTGAAGAAAAGAATGCTGACGTGCCAGAACATGGAGATACCCCTAAGCACTGGTTATGAGCAGCCTCAGATCAGGAATGTAAGTGTAAGTCACCGTCAGCAGATTCCACCAAAGTCCGAAGCAGTACTGTGGGCATGTGTGGAGGGAGACTGTGGAGGGAGACTGTGGAGCAAGCAGGCTGTGGGTAGTAGAGGCATCAGAAAGGACTGCAAATATATTGGTTGGACGAACCTTGGTACAAACGGGAAATAATAAGCGGA
Source organism: Sicus ferrugineus (assembly GCA_922984085.1). NCBI lineage: Eukaryota > Metazoa > Arthropoda > Insecta > Diptera > Conopidae > Sicus > Sicus ferrugineus. The sequence continues at coordinate 40,267,441 of OV277349.1, forward strand.
TCCCAATTCGAGTGATGAATGAGTTCAGTTCACCGATCACTTTGGAGAAAGGAGCGTTAGTGGGACAATAAATTTGGAAGAACTGCCATTGTGCAACATCGGATAGACACTGGCGATGCAAGACCGATTCGGCAAGCTCCACGCAGAGTCCCACTAGCAAAACGAGAAGAAGCGGGACAGATAATAGACGAAATGCAAAAAGGTGGAGTTATTGAACCATCAACTAGCCCATGGTGTTCACCGGTCGTGTTAGTTAAAAAGAAAGATGGAAGCACCCGGTTTTGCGTTGACTATCGGAAGCTGAATGATGTCACTAAAAAGGACGGCTACCAACTGCCGCGAATAGACGACACCTTGGACACGTTATCCGGTGCGATCGCGAAAAAACTGCTTTTAGCATCGGTGATGGATTGTGGCAATTCTACGCGATGCCATTTGGATTATGCAACTCTCTGGCAACTTTTGAGCGTTTAATGGAACACGTACTAAAAGGGCTTCACTGGAAAACATGTTTGGTGTATCTTGATGATATTATCGTATTGGGTTAGAGTTTTGATGACCAACTCAAAAATTTAGAAGATGTCTTTCGACGAATTGCTTCTGTTGGATTGCGGTTGAATCCAAAGAAATGCAATCTATTTAAAACCGAAGTAACTTATTTGGGCCATAAAATCACCACTAGAGGAATCCACACTGATGAAGACAAAATAAAATCGGTAAGAGATTGGCCTCGACCAACGAATGTTCATGAAGTGCTAAACTTCCTTGGGCTCTGTACATATTACCGACGTTTTGTACCCGGATTTGCCAACGTTGCGAGAAGTTTGCATAATTTGACGAAGAAAAACTGCAAATTTGTCTGGAAAGAGGAGGAAGAGAATGCCTTTCAGCAGTTGAAGGAATTGCTTTGTACAGTTCCAATGTTGGCTTATCCAGTTGCTGGCGGAAAGTTCGTCCTAGATACAGATGCTGGTGCACATGGAGTAGGAGGTGTACTCTCACAGGTTATCGATGGTCAGGAAAAAGTAATTGGGTGGTATAGCAGAGTCCTTGGAAAACCGGAAAGGAACTATTGCGTTACGAGGCGGGAACTCTTGGCAGTGGTCGAATGCGTGAAACATTTTCACAAATGCCTGTATGGACAGCATTTCCATCTAAGAACAGATCATGCAGCACTCAGATGGTTACTCCAGTTTAAATCCGGAAGAACAGATTGCGCGATGGATAGAAAGGTTGCAGAATTGTGACTGTGAAATACAGCATCTGCAACCTGATGATGAATGGGAATCCAGCGCTGTAAGGAAAAGCCAACTGAAGGGTGCGGACTTGGTTAAGGTCATGAAAGCGAAAGAAACAGATAAAAGACCAACCAAGGAAGAAATGGCATCAGAAAGTCCGTTGGCCAAGGCGTATTGGGCGCAATGGAATAGCTTGAAGTTAATAAACGGAGTTCTGCATCGTTCATGGGAAAGTGAAGATGGTAAACACACTCGCGATTTGGTTGTCCTACCAAAGTCTAGAATAGCAGCTGTATTAGAAGAGTTCCCCAATGGACCAAGTGGATTAATCCTAAAATTAGATTGTGGAATAATCTCCCTGCGAATGTCTTCCCACCCACTTACAGCGTCGAAACATTTAAGCGAAGTGTAAACCGTCACTACTCCCTCTTTCCCCCTTCCCACTAACCTGTCATCCCTTCGGAACCAACAAATGCTGTGCATGGATAAGGGGCATCCCCTGAGCTTGGTTTCATCTGTCATAAAAAAAAAAAAGTGGAGGGCATTTTGGCATCACGAAAACTCCGGAAAAGATTAAACAACGGTTTTACTGGGTGAATTGCCAAGAATCAGTTGCTGAATGGATTAAAAACAGCGCGCAATGCATGGCAGCCAAGGGTCCGAAAGTTAGAAGCAGAGGAAGGTTGTAGCAGTACAATGCGGGAGCACCATTTGAACGCGTTGCTATGGATGTAACTGGTCCATTCCCTACTAGCGACTCTGGGAACAAATATGTGTTGGTGATTATGGACTATTTCAGTAAGTGGCCAGAAGTATACGCTATACCAAATCAGGAGGCTAAAACTGTGGCCGAAGCTTTTGTGCAGAATTGGGTCACGCGGTTTGGAATACCAATTGAGTTGCATTCAGATCAAGGGAGGAACTTTGAGTCTGCTATATTTCAAGAAATGTGCTCATTGTTGGTTATCAAGAAAACTCGAACGACAGCTCTACATCCACAATCGGATGGCATGGTGGAAAGGTTTAACCGTACATTAGAAGAACATTTACGGAAAGTACTGGGCAAATGTCAGCGCAATTGGGACAAGCATAATCAAATGTTTTTATTGGCTTACCGATCAGCAGTCCATGACACTACCGGCCATCCACCTGCGAGTATTATTTTTGGTACAGATTTGAGACTCCCGTCAGACTTGAAATTTGGAAAGAGCAATCAACTTACTGAAACTGGAGGCAGCTATTGGGAATTGCTTCAGTCCGAAATGGATGAAATACATCAACATGTGAGGCAGCGAACACAGCTAATGAGCAATAAAATGAAGGATCGTTACGACCGAGCTATGAATTCAGAAGGATTGCTGTACAATCCGCAACGGGAAAAGGGTATGTCTCCAAAGTTGCAAACATCGTGGGAAGGGCCATATAAAGTCATAAAGCGACTGAACGATGTTGTGTATCGCATACAAGCCCACACGCAGAGACGAGGTAAAATTAAAGTCGTTCACTTGGAGTGACTAGCCCCATATGGATCAAGGTATTTGGTGTCTGATCGGGACGATCAGACTTAAGTGGAGGGCAGTGTGACGAATTTACAATGAAACTCTCGCGAAACCACTGGAAACCATTCAAATCGCGACATCTACATGCATCTAGCCTAAGATAGAAAGAGATAGGTAGCTAGTTTCACAACCTTCCAGAACTTTGTACGGCGACATCTAGTGCGAAATAGATCAAATAGATAGATCGACAATTTGCTAGATAATTCCAGAACCTTCAAGACGACATCTAGCGCAGGATAGATCAAATGGTTAGATCGACAATTTGCTAGATAATTCCAGAACCTTCCACGAGCTTTCACAATGACATCTAGCGCGGGATAGACCAAATAGATAGATCAAGAATTTGCTACATAGTTCCAGAACCTTCCGCAGCAGTGTCAACTGCCATATAAATAGACGCAGGGCGTCTCACTTAGTTAGTTCGAATTTGGTTCTTGTACAGAACACATCGACACCTTGTGAGCATAGCGTCAAGTAATAAGTGTTAATAAGTGCAATAAGAAAAGAGTAAAGTTGTGAAATGAAGAACAGCAACACTTTTGAGGGAATTTCTTTTGAGGTGAGGGAAGAGCTGGAGGCTAGAGGTTTGCCTGTGACAGGGCATAAGGCAGATCTACAAGCACGATTGCGTAAAGCAATGGAGAGTGAGGGCATCGATGTTGAAGAACATGAGTTCTGTCATGATGCTTCAGGAGCTTCATCTAAGGTTGGTATCCAATCACAAGCAGTTGGTAGAGTCGCAGCCAGCTCCATATAAATAGACGCAGGGCGTCTCACTTAGTTAGTTCGAATTTGGTTCTTGTACAGAACACATCGACACCTTGTGAGCATAGCGTCAAGTAATAAGTGTTAATAAGTGCAATAAGAAAAGAGTAAAGTTGTGAAATGAAGAACAGCAACACTTTTGAGGGAATTTCTTTTGAGGTGAGGGAAGAGCTGGAGGCTAGAGGTTTGCCTGTGACAGGGCATAAGGCAGATCTACAAGCACGATTGCGTAAAGCAATGGAGAGTGAGGGCATCGATGTTGAAGAACATGAGTTCTGTCATGATGCTTCAGGAGCTTCATCTAAGGTTGGTATCCAATCACAAGCAGTTGGTAGAGTCGCAGCCAGCTCCTGCATTTGACATGAATATGCTTCTAGCAGCAATGGAGCAACTGTCCTCACGTATGGAGGGGCAGCTGGCACAAAAGACTTCACAGTTGCAGCAGCAGTATACACAAAACACCTCACAATTGCAGGAGCAGTTTACACAAAACACCTCGCAACTGCAGGACCAACTATCTCGTATAGAAGGGAACTCTTCCATATTGCAGGCGAGGCAATATAAAATGGAGGATGAATTACACAGACTAGAATCAGAAATACTGCGGCTGGATGGTCATGTACGAGAAATACAGTCCAGTGGTCCAGTTACAGCTGTTAGCGCAACGAAATTGCAAGCGCCAACGTTCGACGGAACTATACCGTTAAAAATTTTTAAACTACAGTTCGAGACCACAGCACAAGCCAATCACTGGACTACGGCGGATAAAGTGGCAGCTTTGGTAGTGTCATTGAAAGGCTTCGCCGTCGAAGTTCTGCAAACAGTTCCTGAAATTGAACGTGGTAATTATGACGCGTTAATGGCAGCGATTGAACGACGATATGGTAGCGACCATAGAAAACAAGTGTTTCAAATGGAGCTGATGAATCGTTACCAAAAAGCAAACAAGTCGTTACAAGAATATGCAACGGAGATAGAGCGTCTCGCCCATTTGGCCAACGCAGATGCAGCAGCGGAAGTAACTGAATTACTTAAAATTCAGGCGTTTATGAGTGGTATACGAGATGCGGATACCAAACGTGCAGTCTACTCCATACCAAAGAAGACGTTTTTTTTTATTTTTTTTTATATCAGATTCTAGCAGTAGCCCTTAAGAGGTCAATCTCTTTTTTCATGATTGGCTACTGGTGGAATGGGTGACAGAGGGAGAGGAAGGAAAAGGGAACTTTTCGCATTCTACTAATTCGACTCCTGCAAGTGTTGCGAAGCAAAGCTCTCTAAGAACAGCTATTTTGCTTTATTATTGCAAACACTGCCGGAGTCAACGAATGGTTCTTAAGTTCACAACTAGCGCTAGGCGAGGCCTTAAGTACGCATTAGAATTTGAGACGTCACGATAAGAAAAGTTAACTTAAGTTAAAAGCAATAAAACAAATAGAGTTCATCGGCTGGAAGTTGAGCCAAGTGAATCCCTAGAGAAAACCATAAGGGAGCTCATCCAGACTATTTCTCAGAGGATGCCAACCTCACGTAAGGGCTCTGAACTAAAGTGTTACAGCTGTGGAACATCAGGACACCTGGCACGGAATTGTAATACGGGGATAACGTTGAGCCGCTGAGTGGTTGCAAGCTACGAACAGCTACACGGGAGGAAGCTGGGATTTGTGGAAAACTGGTGTGCAAGGTTCAGATTGGAACGTTAGACGTGGTTCACAACTTCTTAGTGGCTGGAATAATGGACGAGGTAATAATCGGCGTGGATTTTATGCTAGTCCATGGTCTTACTCTGGATCTGAAGAAAAGAATGCTGACGTGCCAGAACATGGAGATACCCCTAAGCACTGGTTATGAGCAGCCTCAGATCAGGAATGTAAGTGTAAGTCACCGTCAGCAGATTCCACCAAAGTTTGAAGCAGTACTGTGGGCATGTGTGGAGGGAGACTGTGGAGGGAGACTGTGGAGCAAGCAGGCTGTGGGTAGTAGAGGCATCAGAAAGGACTGCAAATATATTGGTTGGACGAACCTTGGTACAAACGAGAAATAATAAGCGGATCCCAATTCGAGTGATGAATGAGTTCAGTTCACCGATCACTTTGGAGAAAGGAGCGTTAGTGGGACAATAAATTTGGAAGAACTGCCATTGTGCAACATCGGATAGACACTGGCGATGCAAGACCGATTCGGCAAGCTCCACGCAGAGTCCCACTAGCAAAACGAGAAGAAGCGGGACAAATAATAGACGAAATGCAAAAAGGTGGAGTTATTGAACCATCAACTAGCCCATGGTGTTCACCGGTCGTGTTAGTTAAAAAGGAAGATGGAAGCACCCGGTTTTGCGTTGACTATCGGAAGCTGAATGATGTCACTAAAAAGGACGGCTACCAACTGCCGCGAATAGACGACACCTTGGACACGTTATCCGGTGCGATCGCGAAAAAACTGCTTTTAGCATCGGTGATGGATTGTGGCAATTCTACACGATGCCATTTGGATTATGCAACTCTCCGGCAACTTTTGAGCGTTTAATGGAACACGTACTAAAAGGGCTTCACTGGAAAACATGTTTGGTGTATCTTGATGATATTATCGTATTGGGTTAGAGTTTTGATGACCAACTCAAAAATTTAGAAGATGTCTTTCGACGAATTGCTTCTGTTGGATTGCGGTTGAATCCAAAGAAATGCAATCTATTTAAAACCGAAGTAACTTATTTGGGCCATAAAATCACCACTAGAGGAATCCACACTGATGAAGACAAAATAAAATCGGTAAGAGATTGGCCTCGACCAACGAATGTTCATGAAGTGCGAAGCTTCCTTGGGCACTGTACATATTACCGACGCTTTGTACCCAGATTTGCCAACGTTGCGAGAAGTTTGCATAATTTGACGAAGAAAAACTGCAAATTTGTCTGGAAAGAGGAGGAAGAGAATGCCTTTCAGCAGTTGAAGGAATTGCTTTGTACAGCTCCAATGTTGGCTTATCCAGTTCCTGGCGGAAAGTTCGTCCTAGATACAGATGCTGGTGCACATGGAGTAGGAGGTGTACTCTCACAGGTTATCGATGGTCAGGAAAAAGTAATTGGGTGGTATAGCAGAGTCCTTGGAAAACCGGAAAGGAACTAATGCGTTACGAGGCGGGAACTCTTGGCAGTGGTCGAATGCGTGAAACATTTTCACAAATGCCTGTATGGACAGCATTTCCATCTAAGAACAGATCATGCAGCACTCAGATGGTTACTCCAGTTTAAAAATCCGGAAGGACAGATTGCGCGATGGATAGAAAGGTTGCAGAATTATGACTGTGAAATACAGCATCGGAAAGGTGGGCAACATGGAAACGCCGATGTACTATCTCGACGCCCATGTGCATTGGAGTGTAAGCATTGCTCCAAGGCTGAAAGAAGCGAAGGTATAGTCGACATCCGATTAACAAATCTGCAACCTGATGATGAATGGGAATCCAGCGCTCTAAGGAAAAGCCAACTGAAGGGTGCGGACTTGGTTAAGGTCATGAAAGCGAAAGAAACAGATAAAAGACCAGCCAAGGAAGAAATGGCATCAGAAAGTCCGTTGGCCAAGGCGTATTGGGCGCAATGGAATAGCTTGAAGTTAATAAACGGAGTTCTGCATCGTTCATGGGAAAGTGAAGATGGTAAACACACTCGCGATTTGGTTGTCCTACCAAAGTCTAGAATAGCAGCTGTATTGGAAGAGTTCCACAATGGACCAAGTGGAGGGCATTTTGGCATCACGAAAACTCCAGAAAAGATTAAACAACGGTTTTACTGGGTGAATTGCCAAGAATCAGTTGCTGAATGGATTAAAAACTGCGCGCAATGCATGGCAGCCAAGGGTCTGGAAGTTAGAAGCAGAGGAAGGTTGCAGCAGTACAATGCGGGAGCACCATTTGAACGCGTTGCTATGGATGTAGCTGGTCCATTCCCTACCAGCGACTTTGGGAACAAATATGTGTTGGTGATTATGGACTATTTCAGTAAGTGGCCAGAAGTATACGCTATACCAAATCAGGAGGCTAAAACTGTGGCCGAAGCTTTTGTGCATAATTGGGTCACGCGGTTTGGAATACCAATTGAGTTGCATTCAGATCAAGGGAGGAACTTTGAGTCTGCTATATTTCAAGAAATGTGCTCATTGTTGGGTATCAAGAAAACTCGAACGACAGCTCTACATCCACAATCGGATGGCATGGTGGAAAGGTTTAACCGTACATTAGAAGAACATTTACGGAAAGTACCGGGCAAATGTCAGCGCAATTGGGACAAGCATAATCAAATGTTTTTATTGGCTTACCGATCAGCAGTCCATGACACTACCGGCCATCCACCTGCGAGTATTATTTTTGGTACAGATTTGAGACTCCCGTCAGACTTGAAATTGGGAAGAGCAATCAACTTACTGAAACTGGAGGCAGCTATTGGGAATTGCTTCAGTCCGAAATGGATTAAATACACCAACATGTGAGGCAGCGAACACAGCTAATGAGCAATAAAATGAAGGATCGTTACGACCGAGCTATGAATTCAGAAGGATTGCTGTACAATCCGCAACGGAAAAAGGGTATGTCTCCAAAGTTGCAAACATCGTGGGAAGGGCCATATAAAGTCATAAAGCGACTGAACGATGTTGTGTATCGCATACAATCCCACACGCAGAGACGAGGTAAAATTAAAGTCGTTCACTTGGAGTGACTAGACCCATATGGATCAAGGTATTTGGTGTCTGATCGGGACGATCAGACTTAAGTGGAGGGCAGTGTGACGAATTTACAATGAAACTTTCGCGAAACCACTGGAAACCATTCAAATCGCGACATCTGCATGCATCTAGCCTAAGATAGAAAGAGATAGGTAGCTAGTTTCACAACCTTCCAGAACTTTGTACGGCGACATCTAGTGTGAGATAGATCAAATAGATAGATCGACAATTTGCTAGATAATTCCGGAACCTTCAAGACGACATCTAGCGCAGGATAGATCAAATAGTTAGATCGACAATTTGCTAGATAATTCCAGAACCTTCCACGAGCTTTCACAATGACATCTAGCGCGGGATAGACCAAATAGATAGATCAAGAATTTGCTACATAGTTCCAGAACCTTCCGCAGCAGTGTCAACTGCCATATAAATAGACGCAGGGCGTCTCACTTAGTTAGTTCGAATTTGGTTTTTGTACAGAACACATCGACACCTTGTGAGCATAGCGTCAAGTAATAAGTGTTAATAAGTGCAATAAGAAAAGAATAAAGTTGTGAAATTAAGAACAGCAACACTTTTGAGGGAATTTCTTTTGAGGTGAGGGAAGAGCTGGAGGCTAGAGGTTTGCCTGTGACAGGGCATAAGGCAGATCTACAAGCACGGTTGCGTAAAGCAATGGAGAGTGAGGGCATCGATGTTGAAGAACATTAGTTCTGTCATGATGCTTCAGGAGCTTCATCTAAAGTCGAGGAGCATTTGGTGGAGTCGCAGCTAGCTCCTGCATTTGACATGAATGTGCTTCTAGCAGCATTGGAGCAACTGTCCTCACGTATGGAGGGGCAGCTGGCACAAAAGACTTCACAGTTGCAGCAGCAGTATACACAAAACACCTCACAATTGCAGGAGCAGTTTACACAAAACACCTCGCAACTGCAGGACCAACTATCTCGTATAGAAGGGAACTCTTCCATATTGCAGGCGAGGCAATATAAAATGGAGGATGAATTACACAGACTAGAATCAGAAATACTGCGGCTGGATGGTCATGTACGAGAAATACAGTCCAGTGGTCCAGTTACAGCTGTTAGCGCAACGAAATTGCAAGCGCCAACGTTCAACGGAACTATACCGTTAAAAATTTTTAAACTACAGTTCGAGACCACAGCACAAGCCAATCACTGGACTACGGCGGATAAAGTGGCAGCTTTGGTAGTATCATTGAAAGGCTTCGCCGTCGAAGTTCTGCAAACAGTTCCTGAAATTGAACGTGGTAATTATGACGCGTTAATGGCAGCGATTGAACGACGATATGGTAGCGACCATAGAAAACAAGTGTTTCAAATGAAGCTGATGAATCGTTACCAAAAAGCAAACAAGTCGTTACAAGAATATGCAACGGAGATAGAGCGTCTCGCCCATTTGGCCAACGCAGATGCAGCAGCGGAAGTAACTGAATTACTTAAAATTCAGGCGTTTATGAGTGGTATACGAGATGCGGATACCAAACGTGCAGTCTACTCCATACCAAAGAAGACTTTTTTTTTTTATATATATCAGATTCTAGCAGTAGCCCTTAAGAGGTCAATCTCTTTTTTCATGATTGGCTACTGGTGGAATGGTTGACAGAGGGAGAGGAAGGGAAAGGGAACTTTTCGCATTCTACTAATTCGACTCCTGCAAGTGTTGCGAAGCAAAGCTTTCTAAGAACAGCTATTTTCCTTTATTATTGCAAACACTGCCGGAGTCAACGAATGGTTCTTAAGTTCACAACTAGCGCTAGGCGAGGCCTTAAGTACGTATTAGAATTTGAGACGTCACGATAAGAAAAGTTAACACCCATGCGCAAGGTGGGAATCGAACCCACGTCCCCGGAAAATCGATGGCTAGTGTGCCACACACTACACCACCGAGCCACCGATAACCGCAAACAGTGTCATTTGCCTTGATGAAACGTTTGCCGAAACAGTGTCATTTGCCTTGACGCAGGAAACAGCATGCCTGTTAAGCAATAAAACAAATAGAGTTCATCGGCTGGAAGTTGAGCCAAGTGAATCCCTAGAGAAAACCATAAGGGAGCTCATCCAGACTATTTCTCAGAGGATGCCAACCTCACGTAAGGGCTCTGAACTAAAGTGTTACAGCTGTGGAACATCAGGACACCTGGCACGGAATTGTAATGCGTCTGGTAAGAAAAACGTAAATGCAAGGAAAAGAAGCAACGAAGATGCAGGTGGCGCTTCTGAAGAGAAACGATCGTTAAACTAAAAAGGACCAGTTCAAAGGGGCGTGAGCTGGTTCCCACAACTGAATGCCCCACTGTCTCCGTTTCACAAATACAGCGTAAAAACAATAACTTAACCATAAACGGGACTGTAAGCGGACGATCGCTGGTCTTAACTCTGGACACGGGCGCAACACATTCCATCATTCTATCAGACCTAGCAGGGGATAACGTTGAGCCGCTGATTGGTTGCAAGCTACGAACAGCTACAGGGGAGGAAGCTGGGATTTGTGGAAAACTGGTGTGCAAGGTTCAGATTGGAACGTTAGACGTGGTTCACAACTTCTTAGTGGCTGGAATAATGGACGAGGTAATAATCGGCGTGGATTTTATGCTAGTCCATGGTCTTACTCTGGATCTGAAGAAAAGAATGCTGACGTGCCAGAACATGGAGATACCCCTAAGCACTGGTTATGAGCAGCCTCAGATCAGGAATGTAAGTGTAAGTCACCATCAGCAGATTCCACCAAAGTCCGAAGCAGTACTGTGGGCATGTGTGGAGGGAGACTGTGGAGCAAGCAGGCTGTGGGTAGTAGAGGCATCAGAAAGGACTGCAAATATATTGGTTGGACGAACCTTGGTACAAACGGGAAATAATAAGCGGATCCCAATTCGAGTGATGAATGAGTTCAGTTCACCGATCACTTTGGAGAAAGGAGCGTTAGTGGGACAATAAATTTGGAAGAACTGCCATTGTGCAACATCGGATAGACACTGGCGATGCAAGACCGATTCGGCAAGCTCCACGCAGAGTCCCACTAGCAAAACGAGAAGAAGCGGGACAGATAATAGACGAAATGCAAAAAGGTGGAGTTATTGAAGTGCAAAAGGTGGAGTTAAGCCCATGGTGTTCACCGGTCGTGTTAGTTAAAAAGAAAGATGGAAGCACCCGGTTTTGCGTTGACTATCGGAAGCTGAATGATGTCACTAAAAAGGACGGCTACCAACTGCCGCGAATAGACGACACCTTGGACACGTTATCCGGTGCGATCGCGAAAAAACTGCTTTTAGCATCGGTGATGGATTGTGGCAATTCTACGCGATGCCATTTGGATTATGCAACTCTCCGGCAACTTTTGAGCGTTTAATGGAACACGTACTAAAAGGGCTTCACTGGAAAACATGTTTGGTGTATCTTGATGATATTATCGTATTGGGTTAGAGTTTTGATGACCAACTCAAAAATTTAGAAGATGTCTTTCGACGAATTGCTTCTGTTGGATTGCGGTTGAATCCAAAGAAATGCAATCTATTTAAAACCGAAGTAACTTATTTGGGCCATAAAATCACCACTAGAGGAATCCACACTGATGAAGACAAAATAAAATCGGTAAGAGATTGGCCTCGACCAACGAATGTTCATGAAGTGCGAAACTTCCTTGGGCTCTGTACATATTACCGACGCTTTGTACCCGGATTTGCCAACGTTGCGAGAAGTTTGCATAATTTGACGAAGAAAAACTGCAAATTTGTCTGGAAAGAGGAGGAAGAGAATGCCTTTCAGCAGTTGAAGGAATTGCTTTGTACAGTTCCAATGTTGGCTTATCCAGTTGCTGGTGGAAAGTTCGTCCTAGATACAGATGCTGGTGCACATGGAGTAGGAGGTGTACTCTCACAGGTTATCGATGGTCAGGAAAAAGTAATTGGGTGGTATAGCAGAGTCCTTGGAAAACCGAAAAGGAACTATTGCGTTACGAGGCGGGAACTCTTGGCAGTGGTCGAATGCGTGAAACATTTTCACAAATGCCTGTATGGACAGCATTTCCATCTAAGAACAGATCATGCAGCACTCAGATGGTTACTCCAGTTTAAATCCGGAAGGACAGATTGCGCGATGGATAGAAAGGTTGCAGAATTGTGACTGTGAAATACAGCATCTGCAACCTGATGATGAATGGGAATCCAGCGCTGTAAGGAAAAGCCAACTGAAGGGTGCGGACTTGGTTAAGGTCATGAAAGCGAAAGAAACAGATAAAAGACCAACCAAGGAAGAAATGGCATCAGAAAGTCCGTTGGCCAAGGCGTATTGGGCGCAATGGAATAGCTTGAAGTTAATAAACGGAGTTCTGCATCGTTCATGGGAAAGTGAAGATGGTAAACACACTCGCGATTTGGTTGTCCTACCAAAGTCTAGAATAGCAGCTGTATTAGAAGAGTTCCCCAATGGACCAAGTGGATTAATCCTAAAATTAGATTGTGGAATAATCTCCCTGCGAATGTCTTCCCACCCACTTACAGCGTCGAAACATTTAAGCGAAGTGTAAACCGTCACTACTCCCTCTTTCCCCCTTCCCACTAACCTGTCATCCCTTCGGAACCAACAAATGCTGTGCATGGATAAGGGGCATCCCCTGAGCTTGGTCTCATCTGTCATAAAAAAAAAAAAGTGGAGGGCATTTTGGCATCACGAAAACTCCGGAAAAGATTAAACAACGGTTTTACTGGGTGAATTGCCAAGAATCAGTTGCTGAATGGATTAAAAACAGCGCGCAATGCATGGCAGCCAAGGGTCCGAAAGTTAGAAGCAGAGGAAGGTTGTAGCAGTACAATGCGGGAGCACCATTTGAACGCGTTGCTATGGATGTAACTGGTCCATTCCCTACTAGCGACTCTGGGAACAAATATGTGTTGGTGATTATGGACTATTTCAGTAAGTGGCCAGAAGTATACGCTATACCAAATCAGGAGGCTAAAACTGTGGCCGAAGCTTTTGTGCAGAATTGGGTCACGCGGTTTGGAATACCAATTGAGTTGCATTCAGATCAAGGGAGGAACTTTGAGTCTGCTATATTTCAAGAAATGTGCTCATTGTTGGTTATCAAGAAAACTCGAACGACAGCTCTACATCCACAATCGGATGGCATGGTGGAAAGGTTTAACCGTACATTAGAAGAACATTTACGGAAAGTACTGGGCAAATGTCAGCGCAATTGGGACAAGCATAATCAAATGTTTTTATTGGCTTACCGATCAGCAGTCCATGACACTACCGGCCATCCACCTGCGAGTATTATTTTTGGTACAGATTTGAGACTCCCGTCAGACTTGAAATTTGGAAAGAGCAATCAACTTACTGAAACTGGAGGCAGCTATTGGGAATTGCTTCAGTCCGAAATGGATGAAATACATCAACATGTGAGGCAGCGAACACAGCTAATGAGCAATAAAATGAAGGATCGTTACGACCGAGCTATGAATTCAGAAGGATTGCTGTACAATCCGCAACGGGAAAAGGGTATGTCTCCAAAGTTGCAAACATCGTGGGAAGGGCCATATAAAGTCATAAAGCGACTGAACGATGTTGTGTATCGCATACAAGCCCACACGCAGAGACGAGGTAAAATTAAAGTCGTTCACTTGGAGTGACTAGCCCCATATGGATCAAGGTATTTGGTGTCTGATCGGGACGATCAGACTTAAGTGGAGGGCAGTGTGACGAATTTACAATGAAACTCTCGCGAAACCACTGGAAACCATTCAAATCGCGACATCTACATGCATCTAGCCTAAGATAGAAAGAGATAGGTAGCTAGTTTCACAACCTTCCAGAACTTTGTACGGCGACATCTAGTGCGAAATAGATCAAATAGATAGATCGACAATTTGCTAGATAATTCCAGAACCTTCAAGACGACATCTAGCGCAGGATAGATCAAATGGTTAGATCGACAATTTGCTAGATAATTCCAGAACCTTCCACGAGCTTTCACAATGACATCTAGCGCGGGATAGACCAAATAGATAGATCAAGAATTTGCTACATAGTTCCAGAACCTTCCGCAGCAGTGTCAACTGCCATATAAATAGACGCAGGGCGTCTCACTTAGTTAGTTCGAATTTGGTTCTTGTACAGAACACATCGACACCTTGTGAGCATAGCGTCAAGTAATAAGTGTTAATAAGTGCAATAAGAAAAGAGTAAAGTTGTGAAATGAAGAACAGCAACACTTTTGAGGGAATTTCTTTTGAGGTGAGGGAAGAGCTGGAGGCTAGAGGTTTGCCTGTGACAGGGCATAAGGCAGATCTACAACCACGGTTGCGTAAAGCAATGGAGAGTGAGGGCATCGATGTTGAAGAACATGAGTTCTGTCATGATGCTTCAGGAGCTTCATCTAAAGTTGGTAGCAGTTGGTAGAGTCGCAGCCAGCTCCTGAATTTGACATGAATGTGCTTCTAGCAATGGAGCAACTGTCCTCACGTATGGAGGGGCAGCTGGCACAAAAGACTTCACAGTTGCAGCAGCAGTATACACAAAACACCTCACAATTGCAGGAGCAGTTTACACAAAACACCTCGCAACTGCAGGACGAACTATTTCGTATAGAAGGGAACTCTTCCATATTGCAGGCGAGGCAATATAAAATGGAGGATGAATTACACAGACTAGAATCAGAAATACTGCGGCTGGATGGTCATGTACGAGAAATATAGACCAGTGGTCCAGTTACAGCTGTTAGCGCAACGAAATTGCAAGCGCCAACGTTCGACGGAACTATACCGTTAAAAATTTTTAAACTACAGTTCGAGACCACAGCACAAGCCGATCACTGGACTACGGCGGATAAAGTGGCAGCTTTGGTAGTGTCATTGAAAGGCTTCGCCGTCGAAGTTCTGCAAACAGTTCCTGAAATTGAACGTGGTAATTATGACGCGTTAATGGCAGCGATTGAACGACGATATGGTAGCGACCATAGAAAACAAGTGTTTCAAATGGAGCTGATGAATCGTTACCAAAAAGCAAACCAGTCGTTACAAGAATATGCAACGGAGATAGAGCGGCTCGCCCATTTGGCCAACGCAGATGCAGCAGCGGAAGTAACTGAATTACTTAAAATTCAGGCGTTTATGAGTGATATACGAGATGCGGATACCAAACGTGCAGTCTACTCCATACCAAAGAAGACGTTTTTCTTTTATTTTTTTTTTATATCAGATTCTAGCAGTAGCCCTTAAGAGGTCAATATCTTTTTTCATGATTGGCTACTGGTGGAATGGGTGACAGAGGGAGAGGAAGGGAAAGGGAACTTTTCGCATTCTACTAATTCGACTCCTGCAAGTGTTGCGAAGCAAAACTTTCTAAGAACAGCTATTTTCCTTTATTACTGCAAACACTGCCGGAGTCAACGAATGGTTCTTAAGTTCACAACTAGCGCTAGGCGAGGCCTTAAGTACGCATTAGAATTTGAGACGTCACGATAAGAAAAGTTAACACCCATGCGCAAGGTGGGAATCGAACCCACGTCCCCGAAAAATCGATGGCTAGTGTGCCACACACTACACCACCGAGCCACCGATAACCGCAAACAGTGTCATTTGCCTTGACGAAACGTTTGCCGAAACAGTGTCATTTGCCTTGACGCAGGAAACAGCATGCCTGTTAAGCAATAAAACAAATAGAGTTCATCGGCTGGAAGTTGAGCCAAGTGAATCCCTAGAGAAAACCATAAGGGAGCTCATCCAGACTATTTCTCAGAGGATGCCAACCTCACGTAAGGGCTCTGAACTAAAGTGTTACAGCTGTGGAACATCAGGACACCTGGCACGGAATTGTAATGCGTCTGGTAAGAAAAACGTAAATGCAAGGAAAAGAAGCAACGAAGATGCAGGTGGCGCTTCTGAAGAGAAACGATCGTTAAACTAAAAAGGACCAGTTCAAAGGGGCGTGAGCTGGTTCCCACAACTGAATGCCCCACTGTCTCCGTTTCACAAATACAGCGTAAAAACAATAACTTAACCATAAACGGGACTGTAAGCGGACGATCGCTGGTCTTAACTCTGGACACGGGCGCAACACATTCCATCATTCTATCAGACCTAGCAGGGGATAACGTTGAGCCGCTGATTGGTTGCAAGCTACGAACAGCTACAGGGGAGGAAGCTGGGATTTGTGGAAAACTGGTGTGCAAGGTTCAGATTGGAACGTTAGTCGTGGTTCACAACTTCTTAGTGGCTGGAATAATGGACGAGGTAATAATCGGCGTGGATTTTATGCTAGTCCATGGTCTTACTCTGGATCTGAAGAAAAGAATGCTGACGTGCCAGAACATGGAGATACCCCTAAGCACTGGTTATGAGCAGCCTCAGATCAGGAATGTAAGTGTAAGTCACCGTCAGCAGATTCCACCAAAGTCCGAAGCAGTACTGTGGGCATGTGTGGAGGGAGACTGTGGAGCAAGCAGGCTGTGGGTAGTAGAGGCATCAGAAAGGACTGCAAATATATTGGTTGGACGAACCTTGGTACAAACGGGAAATAATAAGCGGATCCCAATTCGAGTGATGAATGAGTTCAGGTCACCGATCACTTTGGAGAAAGGAGCGTTAGTGGGACAATGCCAAGCTGTGGAAGCCGTAGTTAATTGTGACAATCCTCCCCAGGCATGCAAAAACGAGGTTCTCAAAGATGGCACGAAAATTCCTAACATCGTGGGTGCCTGGTTGAATGAGGTGAGCGGGCCAGAAAGGATGAAAGCGAAACGGCTACTAGAGAACTATAGCTCCATATTTGCCAACGATGGCAATAAATTTGGAAGAACTGCCATTGTGCAACATCGGATAGACACTGGCGATGCAAGACCGATTCGGCAAGCTCCACGCAGAGTCCCACTAGCAAAACGAGAAGAAGCGGGACAGATAATAGACGAAATGCCCATGGTGTTCACCGGTCGTGTTAGTTAAAAAGAAAGATGGAAGCACCCGGTTTTGCGTTGACTATCGGAAGCTGAATGATGTCACTAAAAAGGACGGCTACCAACTGCCGCGAATAGACGACACCTTGGACACGTTATCCGGTGCGATCGCGAAAAAACTGCTTTTAGCATCGGTGATGGATTGTGGCAATTCTACGCGATGCCATTTGGATTATGCAACTCTCCGGCAACTTTTGAGCGTTTAATGGAACACGTACTAAAAGGGCTTCACTGGAAAACATGTTTGGTGTATCTTGATGATATTATCGTATTGGGTTAGAGTTTTGATGACCAACTCAAAAATTTAGAAGATGTCTTTCGACGAATTGCTTCTGTTGGATTGCGGTTGAATCCAAAGAAATGCAATCTATTTAAAACCGAAGTAACTTATTTGGGCCATAAAATCACCACTAGAGGAATCCACACTGATGAAGACAAAATAAAATCGGTAAGAGATTGGCCTCGACCAACGAATGTTCATGAAGTGCGAAACTTCCTTGGGCTCTGTACATATTACCGACGCTTTGTACCCGGATTTGCCAACGTTGCGAGAAGTTTGCATAATTTGACGAAGAAAAACTGCAAATTTGTCTGGAAAGAGGAGGAAGAGAATGCCTTTCAGCAGTTGAAGGAATTGCTTTGTACAGCTCCAATGTTGGCTTATCCAGTTCCTGGCGGAAAGTTCGTCCTAGATACAGATGCTAGTGCACATGGAGTAGGAGGTGTACTCTCACAGGTTATCGATGGTCAGGAAAAAGTAATTGGGTGGTATAGCAGAGTCCTTGGAAAACCGGAAAGGAACTAATGCGTTACGAGGCGGGAACTCTTAGCAGTGGTCGAATGCGTGAAACATTTTCACAAATGCCTGTATGGACAGCATTTCCATCTAAGAACAGATCATGCAGCACTCAGATGGTTACTCCAGTTTAAAAATCCGGAAGGACAGATTGCGCGATGGATAGAAAGGTTGCAGAATTATGACTGTGAAATACAGCATCGGAAAGGTGGGCAACATGGAAACGCCGATGTACTATCTCGACGCCCATGTGCATTGGAGTGTAAGCATTGCTCCAAGGCTGAAAGAAGCGAAGGTATAGTCGACATCCGATTAACAAATCTGCAACCGACGGATGCCGAATTTAGCTCCATGTGGGTTAAGTTCAAAATCCAGTCGCACATCCTGCACTTCTGCTTCATTTATAGAAGCCCGGGTCTAGAGAGGCTGCCAACTTTTGATAAACTTGACAGTCTCTCTGATTCGATATCTAAAATCCTGGAATCGTATCCGAACAGTGAAATTGTTGTTGCTGGTGATTTCAATGTTCATAATTCCAATTGGCTACGTCATTCGAGTCACACAACACCTGAGGGTTTGTATGTTGAGTTATTTGCTGAGTCTAATAATTTGACTCAATTAGTGAAGGAACCAACGCACTTTCCTTGCGTTGATGGGCAAAACCAAAATATTCTGGACCTTTTTTTAACTTCGCATCACAGCAAGTATGATGTGAATGTTCTTGCACCTCTTGGTAATTCGGAACACGCTACAATTTCTGCTACCTTCCCATATTCTAGTCTTCAATCCGCTCATCAGCCAGCTCCGAAGCGGACAGTGTGGCTTTATGAGAAGGCTAATTGGGATGCGCTGAACTCCTTTTTCAGCCGTTTCAATTGGCAATTGTGTTTCAGGGATAGAAACATAAATGCTGCAGCAAAATTGGTAGAAAATATAATTTTATTTGGTATGAGGTCTTTCATACCTAATAAAAGAATTTCCATTAAACCAAAAGACCATTCCTGGTTTAATGCGACTTGCAGACAAGCAGTCAGGTCTAAAGAGGAAGCATTTAGGAATTGGCGTTTAAATAAAACTGCTGATACTAAACTGCTGCGCAATCAGGCCAGAAATATGTGCAATGCCACTCTAAAGCGCGAAAAAGTTTTCTACGAACAGCGCCTTAGACGCAGAGTTCTTGAATACCATAAGGGTAGCAAGAACTTTTGGTCGTTCGTGGGGAGGGTGAAGAATCAGACGCGATCGTCTATTCCAACTCTCCTCAAGGACGATCAGATCTTCACTCACTCGGTTGATAAGGCAAACTTATTAGCCAAAATGTTTGCTGAAAACTGCTCTCTTCCTGAGAGTAGCCAACCACTACCCGTGGTCGACGGTGTGTCTCATATTATGCCTGAGATGCACTTTAGAACGCGGGCTGTTAAAAGAGTGCTTGTAAACCTCAACGTCAATAAATCCTCGGGACCGGATGGCATTTCAGCCCACGTGTTGAGAAAGTGCGCCTCAACATTGGCTCGCCCATTGCGCAATCTGTTTAACTTATCGTTCACTTCAGGAGTTTTTCCTAGTTCCTGGAAGATTGCCAATGTGCAGCCAGTTCCCAAAAAAGGTGAGGCTACGAATCCTGCCAATTACCGGCCCATAGCAATCTGTTCAATGCTCTCCAAAGTTATGGAGAGCGTCATAAATTTTAAGCTGATGAGGTATCTAGAGAGCAACCAATTGGTCAGCGATCGCCAGTACGGTTTCCGTGCTCACCGCTCCACAGGCGATTTGATGGCGTTCCTCACTGAGCGGTGGAACAGTTGTGTTCACCAATTCGGTGAGAGTAAGGTTGTTGCTTTGGATATCTCCAAGGCATTTGACCGAGTGTGGCATAAAGCACTTGTGTCTAAACTGGCTGCTTATGGTGTCGGTGATACATTCACTCGATGGATATCGAGTTTCCTCAGCGGCCGTTCTATTCGGGTTGTGATAGACGGCTTTGCTTCCGAAGAGCACTCCATAAATGCTGGAGTTTCGCAGGGTTCGGTCCTGTCTCCAACACTTTTTCTCATTTTTATCAATGACCTTCTGTCATTGACATCAAACCCCGTCTACTCGTTTGCTGATGACAGCAGCATTTGTCATTCATATTCATTCTCCAGGCGTCCTTCTCTTCTGGAGATCAATAGAAAACGCAGAATTATGAATGACATACTCCAATCTGACCTCAACAAAATCCAGGAGTGGGGTCAAGCGAATCGGGTCGATTTTAATGCGCGGAAGACCCAATGCTGTTTGTTGACCCACAAGCGTCTGGCGGGCGACAACTTTCCACCTTTAAATATGGGTGGTGTGGATATTAATGAGTCGGAGGCTCTTGATGTTCTGGGCATGTCAATCCAATGTGATCTTCGCTGGAACGATCACATCTTTGACGTGTCGAAAGAAGCAGCCAAGTGCTTAGGCTTTTTAAAGCGGTGCAAGAAATACTTCACTTCAACCGACCTTCGTTGTATCTACACCACTTATATCCGTCCGAAAATGGAGTACAACTCGCATATTTGGTCTGGAGCTTCGAAAACATATCTTCAGCTTCTGGACCGTATACAAGGTCGTGCGATAAAACTTATAGGGGACAGTAGGGTATCCAGCTCTATTGAAACCTTGGGATGTCGTCGGGATGTGGGGTGTGTAACCTTATTTTACCGTTACTTTAATGGTAACTGTTCCTCTGAAGTAGCCAGCCTGATCCCTTCGGTTCAGGTATTCAACAGATCTACTCGGCTTTCCAGAGCGGTGCACCCCTTTTACGTTTCGATCCCGTTCCATCGCACTACCCACTACCGCGATAATTCGTTTTTCGGTCGCGCAGTTAAATTGTGGAATAGTCTCCCTGCGCATGTTTTCCCACCCACTTATAACGTCGATGCTTTTAAAAGAGGTGTAAATCGACACTACTCCCATTCTTCTCCTTCCCACTAACCTTTACCCTTCTAAACCAACGAATGCTTGGCATGGATAGGGGGCATCCCCTGAGCTTGGTTCTATCTGCCATAAAAAAAAAAAAAAAAAAAAAAAAACCTGATGATGAATGGGAATCCAGCGCTCTAAGGAAAAGCCAACTGAAGGGTGCGGACTTGGTTAAGGTCATGAAAGCGAAAGAAACAGATAAAAGATCAACCAAGGAAGAAATGGCATCAGAAAGTCCGTTGGCCAAGGCGTATTGGGCGCAATGGAATAGCTTGAAGTTAATAAACGGAGTTCTGCATCGTTCATGGGAAAGTGAAGATGGTAAACACACTCGCGATTTGGTTGTCCTACCAAAGTCTAGAATAGCAGCTGTATTAGAAGAGTTCCACAATGGACCAAGTGGAGGGCATTTTGGCATCACGAAAACTCCAGAAAAGATTAAACAACGGTTTTACTGGGTGAATTGCCAAGAATCAGTTGCTGAATGGATTAAAAACTGCGCGCAGCCAAGGGTCTGAAAGTTAGAAGCAGAGGAAGGTTGTAGCAGTACAATGCGGGAGCACCATTTGAACGCGTTGCTATGGATGTAACTGGTCCATTCCCTACTAGCGACTCTGGGAACAAATATGTGTTGGTGATTATGGACTATTTCAGTAAGTGGCCAGAAGTATACGCTATACCAAATCAGGAGGCTAAAACTGTGGCCGAAGCTTTTGTGCAGAATTGGGTCACGCGGTTTGGAATACCAATTGAGTTGCATTCAGATCAAGGGAGGAACTTTGAGTCTGCTATATTTCAAGAAATATGCTCATTGTTGGGTATCAAGAAAACTCGAACGACAGCTCTACATCCACATTCGGATGGCATGGTGGAAAGGTTTAACCGTACATTAGAAGAACATTTACGGAAAGTACTGGGCAAATATCAGCGCAATTGGGACAAGCATAATCAAATGTTTTTATTGGCTTACCGATCAGCAGTCCATGACACCACCGGCCATCCACCTGCGAGTATTATTTTTGGTACAGATTTGAGACTCCCGTCAGACTTGAAATTTGGAAAGAGCAATCAACTTACTGAAACTGGAGGCAGCTATTGGGAATTGCTTCAGTCCGAAATGGATGAAATACATCAACATGTGAGGCAGCGAACACAGCTAATGAGCAATAAAATGAAGGATCGTTACGACCGAGCTATGAATTCAGAAGGATTGCTGTACAATCCGCAACGGAAAAAGGGTATGTCTCCAAAGTTGCAAACATCGTGGGAAGGGCCATATAAAGTCATAAAGCGACTGAACGATGTTGTGTATCGCATACAAGCCCACACGCAGAGACGAGGTAAAATTAAAGTCGTTCACTTGGAGTGACTAGCCCCATATGGATCAAGGTATTTGGTGTCTGATCGGGACGATCAGACTTAAGTGGAGGGCAGTGTGACGAATTTACAATGAAACTCTCGCGAAACCACTGGAAACCATTCAAATCGCGACATCTACATGCATCTAGCCTAAGATAGAAAGAGATAGGTAGCTAGTTTCACAACCTTCCAGAACTTTGTACGGCGACATCTAGTGCGAGATAGATCAAATAGATAGATCGACAATTTGCTAGATAATTCCAGAACCTTCAAGACGACATCTAGCGCAGGATAGATCAAATGGTTAGATCGACAATTTGCTAGATAATTCCAGAACCTTCCACGAGCTTTCACAATGACATCTAGCGCGGGATAGACCAAATAGATAGATCAAGAATTTGCTACATAGTTCCAGAACCTTCCGCAGCAGTGTCAACTGCCATATAAATAGACGCAGGGCGTCTCACTTAGTTAGTTCGAATTTGGTTCTTGTACAGAACACATCGACACCTTGTGAGCATAGCGTCAAGTAATAAGTGTTAATAAGTGCAATAAGAAAAGAGTAAAGTTGTGAAATTAAGAACAGCAACACTTTTGAGGGAATTTCTTTTGAGGTGAGGGAAGAGCTGGAGGCTAGAGGTTTGCCTGTGACAGGGCATAAGGCAGATCTACAAGCACGATTGCGTAAAGCAATGGAGAGTGAGGGCATCGATGTTGAAGAACATGAGTTCTGTCATGATGCTTCAGGAGCTTCATCTAAGGTTGGTAGCAGTTGGTAGAGTCGCAGCCAGCTCCTGCATTTGACATGAATGTGCTTCTAGCAGCAATGGAGCAACTGTCCTCACGTATGGAGGGGCAGCTGGCACAAAAGACTTCACAGTTGCAGCAGCAGTATACACAAAACACCTCACAATTGCAGGAGCAGTTTACACAAAACACCTCGCAACTGCAGGACGAACTATTTCGTATAGAAGGGAACTCTTCCATATTGCAGGCGAGGCAATATAAAATGGAGGATGAATTACACAGACTAGAATCAGAAATACTGCGGCTGGATGGTCATGTACGAGAAATATAGTCCAGTGGTCCAGTTACAGCTGTTAGCGCAACGAAATTGCAAGCGCCAACGTTCGACGGAACTATACTGTTAAAAATTTTTAAACTACAGTTCGAGACCACAGCACAAGCCAATCACTGGACTACGGCGGATAAAGTGGCAGCTTTGGTAGTGTCATTGAAAGGCTTCGCCGTCGAAGTTCTGCAAACAGTTCCTGAAATTGAACGTGGTAATTATGACGCGTTAATGGCAGCGATTGAACGACGATATGGTAGCGACCATAGAAAACAAGTGTTTCAAATGGAGCTGATGAATCGTTACCAAAAAGCAAACAAGTCGTTACAAGAATATGCAACGGAGATAGAGCGTCTCGCCCATTTGGCCAACGCAGATGCAGCAGCGGAAGTAACTGAATTACTTAAAATTCAGGCGTTTATGAGTGGTATACGAGATGCGGATACCAAACGTGCAGTCTACTCCATACCAAAGAAGACTTTTTTTTTATATATATATATATATCAGATTCTAGCAGTAGCCCTTAAGAGGTCAATCTCTTTTTTCATGATTGGCTACTGGTGGAATGGTTGACAGAGGGAGAGGAAGGGAAAGGGAACTTTTCGCATTCTACTAATTCGACTCCTGCAAGTGTTGCGAAGCAAAGCTTTCTAAGAACAGCTATTTTCCTTTATTATTGCAAACACTGCCGGAGTCAACGAATGGTTCTTAAGTTCACAACTAGCGCTAGGCGAGGCCTTAAGTACGTATTAGAATTTGAGACGTCACGATAAGAAAAGTTAACACCCATGCGCAAGGTGGGAATCGAACCCACGTCCCCGGAAAATCGATGGCTAGTGTGCCACACACTACACCACCGAGCCACCGATAACCGCAAACAGTGTCATTTGCCTTGACGAAACGTTTGCCGAAACAGTGCCATTTGCCTTGACGCAGGAAACAGCATGCCTGTTAAGCAATAAAACAAATAGAGTTCATCGGCTGGAAGTTGAGCCAAGTGAATCCCTAGAGAAAACCATAAGGGAGCTCATCCAGACTATTTCTCAGAGGATGCCAACCTCACGTAAGGGCTCTGAACTAAAGTGTTACAGCTGTGGAACATCAGGACACCTGGCACGGAATTGTAATGCGTCTGGTAAGAAAAACGTAAATGCAAGGAAAAGAAGCAACGAAGATGCAGGTGGCGCTTCTGAAGAGAAACGATCGTTAAACTAAAAAGGACCAGTTCAAAGGGGCGTGAGCTGGTTCCCACAACTGAATGCCCCACTGTCTCCGTTTCACAAATACAGCGTAAAAACAATAACTTAACCATAAACGGGACTGTAAGCGGACGATCGCTGGTCTTAACTCTGGACACGGGCGCAACACATTCCATCATTCTATCAGACCTAGCAGGGGATAACGTTGAGCCGCTGATTGGTTGCAAGCTACGAACAGCTACAGGGGAGGAAGCTGGGATTTGTGGAAAACTGGTGTGCAAGGTTCAGATTGGAACGTTAGACGTGGTTCACAACTTCTTAGTGGCTGGAATAATGGACGAGGTAATAATCGGCGTGGATTTTATCCTAGTCCATGGTCTTACTCTGGATCTGAAGAAAAGAATGCTGACGTGCCAGAACATGGAGATACCCCTAAGCACTGGTTATGAGCAGCCTCAGATCAGGAATGTAAGTGTAAGTCACCGTCAGCAGATTCCACCAAAGTCCGAAGCAGTACTGTGGGCATGTGTGGAGGGAGACTGTGGAGGGAGACTGTGGAGCAAGCAGGCTGTGGGTAGTAGAGGCATCAGAAAGGACTGCAAATATATTGGTTGGACGAACCTTGGTACAAACGAGAAATAATAAGCGGATCCCAATTCGAGTGATGAATGAGTTCAGTTCACCGATCACTTTGGAGAAAGGAGCGTTAGTGGGACAATAAATTTGGAAGAACTGCCATTGTGCAACATCGGATAGACACTGGCGATGCAAGACCGATTCGGCAAGCTCCACGCAGAGTCCCACTAGCAAAACGAGAAGAAGCGGGACAAATAATAGACGAAATGCAAAAAGGTGGAGTTATTGAACCATCAACTAGCCCATGGTGTTCACCGGTCGTGTTAGTTAAAAAGAAAGATGGAAGCACCCGGTTTTGCGTTGACTATCGGAAGCTGAATGATGTCACTAAAAAGGACGGCTACCAACTGCCGCGAATAGACGACACCTTGGACACGTTATCCGGTGCGATCGCGAAAAAACTGCTTTTAGCATCGGTGATGGATTGTGGCAATTCTACGCGATGCCATTTGGATTATGCAACTCTCCGGCAACTTTTGAGCGTTTAATGGAACACGTACTAAAAGGGCTTCACTGGAAAACATGTTTGGTGTATCTTGATGATATTATCGTATCAACAGCTCCAATGTTGGCTTATCCAGTTGCTGGCGGAAAGTTCGTCCTAGATACAGATGCTAGTGCACATGGAGTAGGAGGTGTACTCTCACAGGTTATCGATGGTCAGGAAAAAGTAATTGGGTGGTATAGCAGAGTCCTTGGAAAACCGGAAAGGAACTATTGCGTTACGAGGCGGGAACTCTTGGCAGTGGTCGAATGCGTGAACATTTTCACAAATGCCTGTATGGACAGCATTTCCATCTAAGAACAGATCATGCAGCACTCAGATGGTTACTCCAGTTTAAAAATCCGGAAGGACAGATTGCGCGATGGATAGAAAGGTTGCAGAATTGTGACTGTGAAATACAGCATCTGCAACCTGATGATGAATGGGAATCCAGCGCTCTAAGGAAAAGCCAACTGAAGGGTGCGGACTTGGTTAAGGTCATGAAAGCGAAAGAAACAGATAAAAGACCAACCAAGGAAGAAATGGCATCAGAAAGTCCGTTGGCCAAGGCGTATTGGGCGCAATGGAATAGCTTGAAGTTAATAAACGGAGTTCTGCATCGTTCATGGGAAAGTGAAGATGGTAAACACACTCGCGATTTGGTTGTCCTACCAAAGTCTAGAAAAGCAGCTGTATTAGAAGAGTTCCCCAATGGACCAAGTGGATTAATCCTAAAATTAGATTGTGGAATAATCTCCCTGCGAATGTCTTCCCACCCACTTACAGCGTCGAAACATTTAAGCGAAGTGTAAACCGTCTCTACTCCCTCTTTCCCCCTTCCCACTAACCTGTCATCCCTTCGGAACCAACAAATGCTGTGCATGGATAGGGGGCATCCCCTGAGCTTGGTTTTATCTGTCATAAAAAAAAAAAAAAAGTGGAGGGCATTTTGGCATCACGAAAACTCCGGAAGAGATTAAACAACGGTTTTACTGGGTGAATTGCCAAGAATCAGTTGCTGAATGGATTAAAAACTGCGCGCAATGCATGGCAGCCAAGGGTCCGAAAGTTAGAAGCAGAGGAAGGTTGTAGCAGTACAATGCGGGAGCACCATTTGAACGCGTTGCTATGGATGTAACTGGTCCATTCCCTACTAGCGGCTCTGGGAACAAATATGTGTTGGTGATTATGGACTATTTCAGTAAGTGGCCAGAAGTATACGCTATACCAAATCAGGAGGCTAAAACTGTGGCCGAAGCTTTTGTGCAGAATTGGGTCACGCGGTTTGGAATGCCAATTGAGTTGCATTCAGATCAAGGGAGGAACTTTGAGTCTGCTATATTTCAAGAAATGTGCTCATTGTTGGTTATCG
This sequence comes from Sicus ferrugineus, assembly GCA_922984085.1. NCBI lineage: Eukaryota > Metazoa > Arthropoda > Insecta > Diptera > Conopidae > Sicus > Sicus ferrugineus. The sequence continues at coordinate 40,294,561 of OV277349.1, forward strand.
AGAAAACTCGAACGACAGCTCTACATCCACAATCGGATGGCATGGTGGAAAGGTTTAACCGTACATTAGAAGAACATTTACGGAAAGTACTGGGCAAATGTCAGCGCAATTGGGACAAGCATAATCAAATGTTTTTATTGGCTTACCGATCAGCAGTCCATGACACTACCGGCCATCCACCTACGAGTATTATTTTTGGTACAGATTTGAGACTCCCGTCAGACTTGAAATTTGGAAAGAGCAATCAACTTACTGAAACTGGAGGCAGCTATTGGGAATTGCTTCAGTCCGAAATGGATGAAATACATCAACATGTGAGGCAGCGAACACAGCTAATGAGCAATAAAATGAAGGATCGTTACGACCGAGCTATGAATTCAGAAGGATTGCTGTACAATCCGCAACGGGAAAAGGGTATGTCTCCAAAGTTGCAAACATCGTGGGAAGGGCCATATAAAGTCATAAAGCAACTGAACGGTGTTGTGTATTGCATACAAGCCCACACGCAGAGACGAGGTAAAATTAAAGTCGTTCACTTGGAGTGACTAGCCCCATATGGATCAAGGTATTTGGTGTCTGATCGGGATGATCAGACTTAAGTGGAGGGCAGTGTGACGAATTTACAATTAAAATTTTTCGAAAGCACTGGAAACCATTCAAATCGCGACATCTACATGCATCTCGGGTAAGACAGAAAGAGATAGATAGCTAGTTTCACAACCTTCCACAACTTTGTACGGCGACATCTAGCGCGAGATAGATCAAATAGATAGATCCACAATTTGCTAGATAATTCCAGAACCTTCAAGACGACATCTAGCGCAGGATAGATCAAATAGTTAGATCGACAATTTGCTACATAATTCCAGAACTTTCCACGAGCTTTCATGACAACATCGCGGGATAGATTATATAGATAGATCGAGAATTTGCCACATAATTCCAGAACCTTCCGCAGCAGTATCAACTGACATATAAATAGACGCAGGGCGTCTCAGAGAGATAGTTCGAATTTGGTTCTTGAACAGAACACATTGACACCTTGTGAGCATAGCGTCAATTATAAATAAGTGCAATAAGAAAAGAATTATATTTTGAGTTTTATTAGATTATTCACAATCCAGAAATCGAACCTAAGAGAGAGTCGTACCCGTAAATCTAAATTTACGTAACAGTATCCACAATCGTTTCCGATGTCGGAATTACAGTTACTCTCTCATTTGTTGAAGTTGGTAACGTATCCACAATCGTTTCCGATGTCGAACTCGTCACCCCCATGATGTGTTGCCTCGAGTTACTTATTTTTTCGGGTTGCCAGCTTAGTGGCCTTGGCTGCGCCCTCGATAGTTTCCCTGCGTTTTTCCTTGATATCTCTTGGCGGGGCAATTTATTGCTGTGTCCTGTCACAACGGAAACACTTGATATCATCTTCCCTGCTTCTGTGTCCCTTATTATTCGTATTCCATCTACACTCATTAGATTGTGGCTGATGTTTACCACTGCTCATGGGGGTTTTACTATTTCTTCTCTGATCACCTACCTGACGTTCGGCTAAATTTCCTCTCGCCGGCTGCCCCCGTGGCTGACATCTCCAATTTAGTTTATGCCCATACATCATGCATTTCTCACAGAATGGACTATTTTTCCTTAAGAGACACTCGTCCCTAGTATGGCCTTTCCTTCCGCGGAAACTACATACTATTCGTGTTTTGGCACTAGCTTGCCCGCCATATCCTTGTGGACGTCCCATCCCTATGCCGTCCCGTGAGATACTTGGGTTTTGCATGGAGTTTCATGCTACGTATTTCGTCTCCCTGGGGCATCCATTGTTGTATGGCGTGCAGTCCTTTGGTCAATGTCTACCGTCCAGACCGGATTCATGCTCGCTAAAAGGTTTGACTGGGCTCCGAGAGATCTGCTGATGATTTCGTTTAGCTGTACTGCTTCCGCGATCAGACTCTCCATGTCGATCACGTTGGTGCCCAACATCTTCATCCTTATCTTTGGGTCTCTTAGCCCCAACACGAATGTCCTCGCTAATGATTTGTTAATTTCAATTCGCAGTCCATGATCCTGGGCATCAGTATATTGGGATTTCGTAATATCTTACGCCTGTGTCCTTAGATTTAATAACCTTTCTCCGAACTCCATTATTTCTTCCCCTGGGAGTTGGGACACTGTCTGTATTTCCGAGATTATCGCATATAGCGATCTACACTTCAGATAGGACAGCTTTAAGATACTGTATAGCTCTTCTACGGTCGTTATTTCCTTCCCCTAATTAACCCGTAAGCGTTGCCATGAAACCTTTGCTTGACACACGCTAAGAAGTCACCTATTTCGGAATCCGATATTCCTCTCCTTGCGAGTTCACATCCCTCAATAAATTTATACACTTCATTTTTCAAATCAGGCGAACGGGTACCTGAGAAAAATGGTATTAATCTGTTTACATTTTGTGCAATTCCTTCTATACTCATTTTTAAGCTTGTTTTATCTTAGATGATCTTTAAACCTGTTGCAGGTAGTGAAGGACGTCCAATCGGATCTTTGTGCGGCAGGGTTTTACATTGTAACAATTCTTCCTGTCGAAGGAGCCTATTCTCTTCTTTTACTCCTCTATTCTCTTATGAGCCTCTTCTAAGGAGTCAAAACTTTCCTTGCTTTTTTGGTTTAAAACTGTCGAGAGAAAATTTCCCGATGTTCCCAGGCTGGTGACGAGTGAGTTGGAGTTGGGGGTTGGGCTTGCTTGGATTTAGCGGCAACGGTGCATTTAATGTCTTGCACAGTTTCAAGGGTCTGGAAACAATGAGTTAAAAATGCATCCAGATCTGCCCATTTTGAAATCTCGGTTTTGTTGATAAGGGATTGCTCCTAAAGGGAAAGCGTATTCACAGTTATCCCAACTATTTTCTATTTCAACCATTATTCATTGTTATTATTCCAGATCTTCTATGTAATTACTTAATTATTATAATTTAGCTTAATTACTTCATCAGTTTAATTTTAATTCCGTACTTAGTCAAGTTGAAGTAAATTTTAAATACTTTTCTAGTTGCTTCCCCCTCACTAGACGCTTCCGTGTGCATTAACATATCTATATACAAGTAACGGTAAAGCAATTCGCGATGCCACATGATGTCATGGCGCCCTAACACCATGTGACAAATCACAATCGATTATCTATCCCAAAATTATTATAACTTGGACTTCTGATAAATAGGATTAGGTCCAAGTAGGAATATAATTGACTTAAAACTAAGTTTATATTGTTTCAACCATATGCATGTGTTTGGAAACAATGTAAACAACATAAACTTAATATATTGCTTGAACCAAGCCCAGATATTTTTTTTTATGGCAGATGAAACCAAGCTCAGGGGATGCCCCCTATCCATGCACAGCATTTGTTGGTTCCGAAGGGATGACAGGTTAATGGGAAGGCGGAAAGAGGGAGTAGTGACGGTTTACACCTAGCTTAAAGGTTTCGACGCTGTTAGTGGGCGGAAAGACATTCGCAGGGAGACTATTCCACAATCTAATGACGCGACCGAAAAACGAATTCCCACGGTAATGCGCGGTTCGTTGGAACATAAAAGGGGTGCACCCCTCTGGAAAGCCGAGTAGTTCTGCTAAGTACCTGAACCGGAGGAATCAGGCCGGCTACTTCAGAGGAACATTTACCATGAAATTAACGGTAAAATAGTGATACACAGCATACATCACGACGATGCTTCAAGGTTTCAATAGAGCTGGATACCCTACTGTCCCCTATAAGTTTTATCGCACGACCTTGTATACGGTCCAGAAGCTTAAGATATGTTTTCGAAGCTCCCGACCAGATATGCGAATTGTACTCCATTTTCGGACGCATATAGATGGTGTAGATACAACGAAGATCGGTTGGAGTGAAGTATTTCTTACACCGCTTAAGAAAGCCTAAGCACCTGGCTGCTCCTTTCGACACGTCAAAAATGTGATCGTTCCAACGAAGATCGCATTGGATTGACGTGCCCAGAACATCAAGAGCCTCCGACTCATTAATATCCACACCAACCACACTTAGAGGTGGAATATTGTCACCCGCTAAACGCTTGTGTGTCAACAGACAGCATTGGGTTTTACGCGCATTAAAATCGACCCGATTCGCTCGACCCCACTCTTGGATTTTATTGAGGTCAGATTGGAGTGTGTCATTCATAATTCTACGTTTTTCAATGATCTCCAGAATAGAAAGACGCCTGGGGAATGAATATGAATGACAAATGCTGCTGTCATCAGCAAACGAGTAGACGGGGTTTGATGTCAATGACAGAAGGTCATTGATGAAAATAAGAAAAAGTGTCGGAGACAGGACCGAAACCTGCGGAACTCCAGCATTGATGGAGTGCTTTTCGGAAGCAGAGCCATCTATCACAACCCGAAGAGAACGGCCGCTGAGGAAACTCGATATCCATCGAGTGAATGTATTACCGACACCATAAGCAGCCAGTTTAGACACGAGTGCTTTATGCCACACTCGGTCAAATGCCTTGGAGATATCCAAAGCAACAACCTTACTCTCACCGAATTGGTGAACACAGCTGTTCCACCGCTCAGCTGTGTTCAAGGCTTTATGCCACACTCGGTCAAATGCCTTGGAGATATCCAAAGCCTTAGGCCTTACTCCAAGGCCTTATTCTCACCGATTTAGTGAACACAACTGTTCCACCGCTCAGTGATGAACGCCATCAAATCGCCTGTGGAGCGGTGAGCACGGAAACCGTACTGGCGATCACTGACCAATTGGTTGCTCTCCAGATACCTCATCAAGTTAAAATTTATAATGCTCTCCATAACTTTGGAAAGCATTGAACAGATTGCTATGGGTCGGTAATTGGCAGGATTCCTAGCCTCACCTTTTTTGGGAACTGGCTGCACATTGGCAATCTTCCAGGAAGTAGGAAAAGCTCCTGAAGTAAACGATAAATTAAAGAGATTGCGTAATGGACGAGCCAGTATTGAGGCGCACTTTCTCAACACATGGGCTGAAATGCCATCCGGTCCGGAGGATTTATTTACGTTGAGCTTTACGAGCACTCTTTTAACAGCCCGCGTTCGAAAGTGCATCTCAGGCATAATATGAGACACACCATCGATCACGGGTAGTGGTTGGCTACTCTCAGAAGGAGAGTAGTTTTCAGCAAACATTTTGGCTAATAAGTTTGCCTTATCAACCGAGTGAGTGAAGATCTGATCATCCCTGAGGAGAGTTGGAATAGACGATCGCGTCTGATTCTTCACTCTCCCCACGAACGACCAAAAGCTCTTACTACCCTTATGGTATTCAAGAACTCTGCGTCTAAGGCGCTGTTCGTAGAGAACTTTTTCGAGCTTTAGAGTGGCATTGCACCTATTTCTGGCCTGATTGCGCAGCAATTTAGTATCAGCAGTTTTGTTTAAACGCCAATTCCTAAATGCTTCCTCTTTAGACTTGACTGCTTGTCTGCAAGTCGCATTAAACCAGGAATGGTCTTTTGGTTTAATGGAAATTCTTTTATGGGGTATGAAAGACCTCATACCAAATAAAATTATATTTTCTACCAATTTTGCTGCAGCATTTATGTTTCTATCCCTGAAGCACAATTGCCAATTGAAACGGCTGAAAAAGGAGTTCAGCGCATCCCAATTAGCCTTCTCATAAAGCCACACTGTCCGCTTCGGAGCTGGCTGTTGAGCGGATTGAAGACTAAAATATGGGAAGGTAGCAGAAATTGTAGCGTGGTCCGAATCACCAAGAGATGCAAGAACATTCACATCATACTTGCTGTGATGTGAAGTTAGAAAAAGGTACAGAATATTTTGGTTTTGCCTATCAACGCAGGGAAAGTGCTTTGGTTCCTTCACTAATTGGGTCAAATTATTAGACTCAGCAAATAACTCAACATACAAACCCTCAGGTGTCGTGTGACTCGAATGACGTAGCCAATTGGAATTATGAACATTGAAATCACCAGCAACAACAATTTCACTGTTCGGATACGATTCCAGGATTTTAGATATCGAATCAGAGAGACTGTCAAGTTTATCAAAAGTTGGCAGCCTCTCTAGACCCGGGCTTCTATAAATGAAGCAGAAGTGCAGGATGTGCGACTGGATTTTGAACTTAAACCACATGGATTTAAATTCGGCATCCGTCGTGCAAAGGTGTTGCTGACACTGGTACGCAACATCATTGTGCACTCACAGCCGCCAGCACACCTAACGGGACCAGGAAGAAGGAGGAGGAGTAAAAACAAACGAAATGCTGAGATTTACTGCGGAGAGCATAAATAAGCCCCTCGCTTAGTTCTCCGCATTCCGTTAGACTGAATTTCTTTAATTTTATTATTGTTGAATATACGGTTTAAACAAATTCTATAATTAATAAATATATTTTGTTAGTAAGTTGAGTTAGTGTCCGGTTAGTTAAACAAATTTCCTCTAAAACTAAATATTAAAACCAAAACCGTCTTGTGTTAATAAGGAAATTCCCGACATACTTACTTAAACGCACAGAATATACTTTACCAGATGATTACCCTGAGCAATTATTTGCGGCGTTGCAGTTAATGGGATCCAGCGTTGTATGTGTTGAGCGTGGTTTTCCTGTTCCGATTTACTGCATCCGTGGCTGTTTCTATTTTGCTTGAATTGTTGTACTATTTAAGCAAATTGTTATGGAATGGCTTATCCCTGTTCTTAATTTGTATAGCTGTCGTGTATGGGCTTCTAAAGCCTATCACCTCATATGGGCCCTAATCATATCGGTGAATATTTGTTTTTCCTAGTTTGATTTTTCAGCATTACTCTATCTACAGCTTTAAAAATTAATGGGTTTAGCCTGTCATCGTACTGCCTTTTGGCCGCTTCTTTTGCATGTTCCTGATTTTGCCTAACCATCTCATGGGCCCTTTGTATTTGGAATTTTTGGACGTGGATTGAGGGGATCGTCCGCGTTATAGAGTGGGCCACATTTTTTCTTTAAATTCGTTGGCATCTGCACGTCGAATCCATGCAATTTTCAAAAAGGGGTTTGTTTGGTGGTTATATGCGGAGTGTGATTATGCACGTGCATTGCCGCTGATAACCACTGGTCCCAATTGGATCCGTCCTCTTTTGCACAACTGCGCAAATACTCTGCGTATGGCTTCGTTCTAAAAAACCATTGGCCTGTGGGTGGTACGGTGTCGTGTGTATTTAATTCCTAACAATTTACATGTATCGGCGAATAATTTAGAAGTGAAGTTTGCGCCGTTATCTGTTACTAGAATTCGTGGAATTCCATACCGCGTTATCGCTTCGTTGTAGAAGGCTCTGGCTACGGTGCTTTCTTCTGCGTCAGGAATAGCTGTGCATGCCATAAATTTTGAAAATTCTTCCTGAAAAGTAAGAATGTACTTATTACCGGATACAGTTTCCTACAATACAGGTAAAATACCTACAATGTCCATATAAACCTTATCGAATGAACGCACTGGAGTGTCTGTTAATACTAGGAGCATCTTTGTTAGTTTTGAACTTTTGTTCACCTGACATTTGGGACATGCTCTAACATATTCTTTTATCTGTTTTTGCATGCCTGGCCACCTGTATTCTTGCCTAATGCGTACATAGATTTTTACGGCCCCTAATGGCCTCCTAATGGTTTATCTTGGAAATCTTTTATTATCGTCTCAATTTCTTTTGGGTCTTCCAGAAGAATTGTATTACCACTCTGTTCTGTCTTTGGACTATCCGGTTCCACTGATGCGGAAATTTCCTGCGGCTTGTCGTTTTCTCGGGTTTTTAGTTCTTTCGCCTTAGAGCGCCTTTGGACTGCCGCGACCTCATTGTTATGTTGGGGTATTCTACTCAGAGCGTTTGCATTTAAATTTTTCTTCCCAGGTTTATATATAATTTCGAACTCGTACTCTGATAGTTTATGTCTAAACCTGGCTAGACGAGAAGTCTGATCTTTCAAATTCGCTATACCCTTCAAGAGTTGGTGGTCTGTCACTATCTTAAAAGGCGTGCCCAAAACATATGCTCTGATTTTTGTGTAGCCCAGACAATGGCCAATAATTCCCTTTCTATTGTTGAGTATCTCTTCTCGGTGACACTCAACGCTCTACTAGCGAAAGCTATCGGTCTATCTTCGCCAATTTTCCCTTGCGGCAACACGGCCCCTAAAGCTTCGCCACTAGCATAGGTGGTCAACAGAAATTCCCTGCTAAAATCTGGGTATGTCAATACTGGTGGTGAAATTATCGCTTGTTTTAACGTCTCTAAAGCCTTTTGGCAATCCTCGGATCATTTAAAAACTACATTCTTCCTCAATACCTTATTAATAAGTAAAGCTATCTTTGCCATATTGTCTATAAATTTTCTATAATAATTTACTAAACCCAAAAATGCTTGTACCTCCTTCTTATTCCTAGGTGGAAAAATATTCATAACACATTCTACCTTCTGTGTGTCCGGCAGTGCACCATTTTCCGAGCACTTATGACCTAAATACACGACTTCACGCCGCAAAAACTGGCATTTCCTAATATTTAATTTGAGATTATTAATTCTTAAAGCTTCTAAAACTTTCGCTAATCTAACCTCATGCTGCTCTAAATTACTACCATAAACTACAATATCATCTAAATATACAAAACAATGTATTCTTTGGAGACCTGTGAGGATGTGATTCATGATCCTCTGAGAAGTAGCAAGCGCGCCCGTTAAGCCAAACGGCATTCTCTTAAAATCAAAATGTCCCAATTCTGTGCTAAATGCAGTTTTTCCTCTATCCCTCTTATCCACTAACACCTGATGATACCCACTAGCTAAATCTAAGGTTTTGAAATATCTACTATTACCTAATTGATCTAGAATCTCGTCGATTCTCGGAATTAGAAGAACTTTTTTGATTGTGACTTCATTCAGTTTCCTGTAGTCCTTTACTACTCTCCCTTCTTTTCTCCGTTTTCACCACCTTTCTTGGGAACTATCAACAATGGAGAGTTTCAGGGCGAATTACTTGGTCTCACTATTCCGTCATGCAAAAGTTTAGCTATCTGTCTATTAACTTCTTCCCTATGAGCCTGTGGGAGGCTATACTGCCTCTGATTTATTGGAGCCTGTATCGGAAAGTAAACTACACCCATCTTTACCTTCGTTAAGGTTTCTCCCATATACACTCCTGGAACAATTTCCTGCTTATGAACTATTATCTCCGGAATATTCGTCCTGATCCTAACTGGAACTACTCTAATAGTTCTCGCCATTACTTTTGAATCTTTATTATGTAAAATTTGATCTAACACCCCCTTTGACCGCATAACCAGGGTCTCAATGTGTTTCTTCTTCCCATCTATGATTATTACTTGCTTAGTAACTGTGTTTGTAATCGATCTATTCCACAAATTGTCCCTACCAATTATGCCATCCGCTGGCACTTCCTGTCCAAGTGGCACTATGTGTAGCGTACAATCGCGGTTTTTCCTTTCTTTATTTTTTACTATCAGTGACCCTTTAGTGGTCACGCATCTACCAAATGCTCCGCTTAAACTCTTCGTATCCTCCTGGTTTACAATTGTGCCATCCTTTAACGAATCTTCCTTTATCAGACTTGTATCCGCTCCCGTAAAACGACTTGTATCCACCAGTAAAACGAGTTTTAAATTTCTAGCCTCTGCTCAAGGTATTTCAATGAACACGTCATTTGAATGGGTTTGAGTCCAGCACGATACTCCTGTCTCAGTCTGTTTATCACTATTGCATAAATTATAGTTTAACCAAAAAGACTTTTGCAGATCGTGGTTTCGCCTTTTTGAATCTACTGCTCCTATAACCGTATGCTTCCTCTGTAAATTGTTATTCTTTTTATCATTTGTACTATTTGGCTTTATCGCTTCCGATGTCGGACTTACAGTTACTCCTTCATTTGTTGAAATTGGTAACGTATTGTGACGAATTTACAATTAAAATTTTTCGAAAGCACTGGAAACCATTCAAATCGCGACATCTACATGCATCTCGGGTAAGACAGAAAGAGATAGATAGCTAGTTTCACAACCTTCCACAACTTTGTACGGCGACATCTAGCGCGAGATAGATCAAATAGATAGATCCACAATTTGCTAGATAATTCCAGAACCTTCAAGACGACATCTAGCGCAGGATAGATCAAATAGTTAGATCGACAATTTGCTACATAATTCCAGAACTTTCCACGAGCTTTCATGACAACATCGCGGGATAGATTATATAGATAGATCGAGAATTTGCCACATAATTCCAGAACCTTCCGCAGCAGTATCAACTGACATATAAATAGACGCAGGGCGTCTCAGAGAGATAGTTCGAATTTGGTTCTTGAACAGAACACATTGACACCTTGTGAGCATAGCGTCAATTATAAATAAGTGCAATAAGAAAAGAATTATATTTTGAGTTTTATTAGATTATTCACAATCCAGAAATCGAACCTAAGAGAGAGTCGTACCCGTAAATCTAAATTTACGTAACAGTATCCACAATCGTTTCCGATGTCGGAATTACAGTTACTCTCTCATTTGTTGAAGTTGGTAACGTATCCACAATCGTTTCCGATGTCGAACTCGTCACCCCCATGATGTGTTGCCTCGAGTTACTTATTTTTTCGGGTTGCCAGCTTAGTGGCCTTGGCTGCGCCCTCGATAGTTTCCCTGCGTTTTTCCTTGATATCTCTTGGCGGGGCAATTTATTGCTGTGTCCTGTCACAACGGAAACACTTGATATCATCTTCCCTGCTTCTGTGTCCCTTATTATTCGTATTCCATCTACACTCATTAGATTGTGGCTGATGTTTACCACTGCTCATGGGGGTTTTACTATTTCTTCTCTGATCACCTACCTGACGTTCGGCTAAATTTCCTCTCGCCGGCTGCCCCCGTGGCTGACATCTCCAATTTAGTTTATGCCCATACATCATGCATTTCTCACAGAATGGACTATTTTTCCTTAAGAGACACTCGTCCCTAGTATGGCCTTTCCTTCCGCGGAAACTACATACTATTCGTGTTTTGGCACTAGCTTGCCCGCCATATCCTTGTGGACGTCCCATCCCTATGCCGTCCCGTGAGATACTTGGGTTTTGCATGGAGTTTCATGCTACGTATTTCGTCTCCCTGGGGCATCCATTGTTGTATGGCGTGCAGTCCTTTGGTCAATGTCTACCGTCCAGACCGGATTCATGCTCGCTAAAAGGTTTGACTGGGCTCCGAGAGATCTGCTGATGATTTCGTTTAGCTGTACTGCTTCCGCGATCAGACTCTCCATGTCGATCACGTTGGTGCCCAACATCTTCATCCTTATCTTTGGGTCTCTTAGCCCCAACACGAATGTCCTCGCTAATGATTTGTTAATTTCAATTCGCAGTCCATGATCCTGGGCATCAGTATATTGGGATTTCGTAATATCTTACGCCTGTGTCCTTAGATTTAATAACCTTTCTCCGAACTCCATTATTTCTTCCCCTGGGAGTTGGGACACTGTCTGTATTTCCGAGATTATCGCATATAGCGATCTACACTTCAGATAGGACAGCTTTAAGATACTGTATAGCTCTTCTACGGTCGTTATTTCCTTCCCCTAATTAACCCGTAAGCGTTCCCATGAAACCTTTGCTTGACACACGCTAAGAAGTCACCTATTTCGGAATCCGATATTCCTCTCCTTGCGAGTTCACATCCCTCAATAAATTTATACACTTCATTTTTCAAATCAGGCGAACGGGTACCTGAGAAAAATGGTATTAATCTGTTTACATTTTGTGCAATTCCTTCTATACTCATTTTTAAGCTTGTTTTATCTTAGATGATCTTTAAACCTGTTGCAGGTAGTGAAGGACGTCCAATCGGATCTTTGTGCGGCAGGGTTTTACATTGTAACAATTCTTCCTGTCGAAGGAGCCTATTCTCTTCTTTTACTCCTCTATTCTCTTATGAGCCTCTTCTAAGGAGTCAAAACTTTCCTTGCTTTTTTGGTTTAAAACTGTCGAGAGAAAATTTCCCGATGTTCCCAGGCTGGTGACGAGTGAGTTGGAGTTGGGGGTTGGGCTTGCTTGGATTTAGCGGCAACGGTGCATTTAATGTCTTGCACAGTTTCAAGGGTCTGGAAACAATGAGTTAAAAATGCATCCAGATCTGCCCATTTTGAAATCTCGGTTTTGTTGATAAGGGATTGCTCCTAAAGGGAAAGCGTATTCACAGTTATCCCAACTATTTTCTATTTCAACCATTATTCATTGTTATTATTCCAGATCTTCTATGTAATTACTTAATTATTATAATTTAGCTTAATTACTTCATCAGTTTAATTTTAATTCCGTACTTAGTCAAGTTGAAGTAAATTTTAAATACTTTTCTAGTTGCTTCCCCCTCACTAGACGCTTCCGTGTGCATTAACATATCTATATACAAGTAACGGTAAAGCAATTCGCGATGCCACATGATGTCATGGCGCCCTAACACCATGTGACAAATCACAATCGATTATCTATCCCAAAATTATTATAACTTGGACTTCTGATAAATAGGATTAGGTCCAAGTAGGAATATAATTGACTTAAAACTAAGTTTATATTGTTTCAACCATATGCATGTGTTTGGAAACAATGTAAACAACATAAACTTAATATATTGCTTGAACCAAGCCCAGATATTTTTTTTTATGGCAGATGAAACCAAGCTCAGGGGATGCCCCCTATCCATGCACAGCATTTGTTGGTTCCGAAGGGATGACAGGTTAATGGGAAGGCGGAAAGAGGGAGTAGTGACGGTTTACACCTAGCTTAAAGGTTTCGACGCTGTTAGTGGGCGGAAAGACATTCGCAGGGAGACTATTCCACAATCTAATGACGCGACCGAAAAACGAATTCCCACGGTAATGCGCGGTTCGTTGGAACATAAAAGGGGTGCACCCCTCTGGAAAGCCGAGTAGTTCTGCTAAGTACCTGAACCGGAGGAATCAGGCCGGCTACTTCAGAGGAACATTTACCATGAAATTAACGGTAAAATAGTGATACACAGCATACATCACGACGATGCTTCAAGGTTTCAATAGAGCTGGATACCCTACTGTCCCCTATAAGTTTTATCGCACGACCTTGTATACGGTCCAGAAGCTTAAGATATGTTTTCGAAGCTCCCGACCAGATATGCGAATTGTACTCCATTTTCGGACGCATATAGATGGTGTAGATACAACGAAGATCGGTTGGAGTGAAGTATTTCTTACACCGCTTAAGAAAGCCTAAGCACCTGGCTGCTCCTTTCGACACGTCAAAAATGTGATCGTTCCAACGAAGATCGCATTGGATTGACGTGCCCAGAACATCAAGAGCCTCCGACTCATTAATATCCACACCAACCACACTTAGAGGTGGAATATTGTCACCCGCTAAACGCTTGTGTGTCAACAGACAGCATTGGGTTTTACGCGCATTAAAATCGACCCGATTCGCTCGACCCCACTCTTGGATTTTATTGAGGTCAGATTGGAGTGTGTCATTCATAATTCTACGTTTTTCAATGATCTCCAGAATAGAAAGACGCCTGGGGAATGAATATGAATGACAAATGCTGCTGTCATCAGCAAACGAGTAGACGGGGTTTGATGTCAATGACAGAAGGTCATTGATGAAAATAAGAAAAAGTGTCGGAGACAGGACCGAAACCTGCGGAACTCCAGCATTGATGGAGTGCTTTTCGGAAGCAGAGCCATCTATCACAACCCGAAGAGAACGGCCGCTGAGGAAACTCGATATCCATCGAGTGAATGTATTACCGACACCATAAGCAGCCAGTTTAGACACGAGTGCTTTATGCCACACTCGGTCAAATGCCTTGGAGATATCCAAAGCAACAACCTTACTCTCACCGAATTGGTGAACACAGCTGTTCCACCGCTCAGCTGTGTTCAAGGCTTTATGCCACACTCGGTCAAATGCCTTGGAGATATCCAAAGCCTTAGGCCTTACTCCAAGGCCTTATTCTCACCGATTTAGTGAACACAACTGTTCCACCGCTCAGTGATGAACGCCATCAAATCGCCTGTGGAGCGGTGAGCACGGAAACCGTACTGGCGATCACTGACCAATTGGTTGCTCTCCAGATACCTCATCAAGTTAAAATTTATAATGCTCTCCATAACTTTGGAAAGCATTGAACAGATTGCTATGGGTCGGTAATTGGCAGGATTCCTAGCCTCACCTTTTTTGGGAACTGGCTGCACATTGGCAATCTTCCAGGAAGTAGGAAAAGCTCCTGAAGTAAACGATAAATTAAAGAGATTGCGTAATGGACGAGCCAGTATTGAGGCGCACTTTCTCAACACATGGGCTGAAATGCCATCCGGTCCGGAGGATTTATTTACGTTGAGCTTTACGAGCACTCTTTTAACAGCCCGCGTTCGAAAGTGCATCTCAGGCATAATATGAGACACACCATCGATCACGGGTAGTGGTTGGCTACTCTCAGAAGGAGAGTAGTTTTCAGCAAACATTTTGGCTAATAAGTTTGCCTTATCAACCGAGTGAGTGAAGATCTGATCATCCCTGAGGAGAGTTGGAATAGACGATCGCGTCTGATTCTTCACTCTCCCCACGAACGACCAAAAGCTCTTACTACCCTTATGGTATTCAAGAACTCTGCGTCTAAGGCGCTGTTCGTAGAGAACTTTTTCGAGCTTTAGAGTGGCATTGCACCTATTTCTGGCCTGATTGCGCAGCAATTTAGTATCAGCAGTTTTGTTTAAACGCCAATTCCTAAATGCTTCCTCTTTAGACTTGACTGCTTGTCTGCAAGTCGCATTAAACCAGGAATGGTCTTTTGGTTTAATGGAAATTCTTTTATGGGGTATGAAAGACCTCATACCAAATAAAATTATATTTTCTACCAATTTTGCTGCAGCATTTATGTTTCTATCCCTGAAGCACAATTGCCAATTGAAACGGCTGAAAAAGGAGTTCAGCGCATCCCAATTAGCCTTCTCATAAAGCCACACTGTCCGCTTCGGAGCTGGCTGTTGAGCGGATTGAAGACTAAAATATGGGAAGGTAGCAGAAATTGTAGCGTGGTCCGAATCACCAAGAGATGCAAGAACATTCACATCATACTTGCTGTGATGTGAAGTTAGAAAAAGGTACAGAATATTTTGGTTTTGCCTATCAACGCAGGGAAAGTGCTTTGGTTCCTTCACTAATTGGGTCAAATTATTAGACTCAGCAAATAACTCAACATACAAACCCTCAGGTGTCGTGTGACTCGAATGACGTAGCCAATTGGAATTATGAACATTGAAATCACCAGCAACAACAATTTCACTGTTCGGATACGATTCCAGGATTTTAGATATCGAATCAGAGAGACTGTCAAGTTTATCAAAAGTTGGCAGCCTCTCTAGACCCGGGCTTCTATAAATGAAGCAGAAGTGCAGGATGTGCGACTGGATTTTGAACTTAAACCACATGGATTTAAATTCGGCATCCGTCGTGCAAAGGTGTTGCTGACACTGGTACGCAACATCATTGTGCACTCACAGCCGCCAGCACACCTAACGGGACCAGGAAGAAGGAGGAGGAGTAAAAACAAACGAAATGCTGAGATTTACTGCGGAGAGCATAAATAAGCCCCTCGCTTAGTTCTCCGCATTCCGTTAGACTGAATTTCTTTAATTTTATTATTGTTGAATATACGGTTTAAACAAATTCTATAATTAATAAATATATTTTGTTAGTAAGTTGAGTTAGTGTCCGGTTAGTTAAACAAATTTCCTCTAAAACTACATATTAAAACCAAAACCGTCTTGTGTTAATAAGGAAATTCCCGACATACTTACTTAAACGCACAGAATATACTTTACCAGATGATTACCCTGAGCAATTATTTGCGGCGTTGCAGTTAATGGGATCCAGCGTTGTATGTGTTGAGCGTGGTTTTCCTGTTCCGATTTACTGCATCCGTGGCTGTTTCTATTTTGCTTGAATTGTTGTACTATTTAAGCAAATTGTTATGGAATGGCTTATCCCTGTTCTTAATTTGTATAGCTGTCGTGTATGGGCTTCTAAAGCCTATCACCTCATATGGGCCCTAATCATATCGGTGAATATTTGTTTTTCCTAGTTTGATTTTTCAGCATTACTCTATCTACAGCTTTAAAAATTAATGGGTTTAGCCTGTCATCGTACTGCCTTTTGGCCGCTTCTTTTGCATGTTCCTGATTTTGCCTAACCATCTCATGGGCCCTTTGTATTTGGAATTTTTGGACGTGGATTGAGGGGATCGTCCGCGTTATAGAGTGGGCCACATTTTTTCTTTAAATTCGTTGGCATCTGCACGTCGAATCCATGCAATTTTCAAAAAGGGGTTTGTTTGGTGGTTATATGCGGAGTGTGATTATGCACGTGCATTGCCGCTGATAACCACTGGTCCCAATTGGATCCGTCCTCTTTTGCACAACTGCGCAAATACTCTGCGTATGGCTTCGTTCTAAAAAACCATTGGCCTGTGGGTGGTACGGTGTCGTGTGTATTTAATTCCTAACAATTTACATGTATCGGCGAATAATTTAGAAGTGAAGTTTGCGCCGTTATCTGTTACTAGAATTCGTGGAATTCCATACCGCGTTATCGCTTCGTTGTAGAAGGCTCTGGCTACGGTGCTTTCTTCTGCGTCAGGAATAGCTGTGCATGCCATAAATTTTGAAAATTCTTCCTGAAAAGTAAGAATGTACTTATTACCGGATACAGTTTCCTACAATACAGGTAAAATACCTACAATGTCCATATAAACCTTATCGAATGAACGCACTGGAGTGTCTGTTAATACTAGGAGCATCTTTGTTAGTTTTGAACTTTTGTTCACCTGACATTTGGGACATGCTCTAACATATTCTTTTATCTGTTTTTGCATGCCTGGCCACCTGTATTCTTGCCTAATGCGTACATAGATTTTTACGGCCCCTAATGGCCTCCTAATGGTTTATCTTGGAAATCTTTTATTATCGTCTCAATTTCTTTTGGGTCTTCCAGAAGAATTGTATTACCACTCTGTTCTGTCTTTGGACTATCCGGTTCCACTGATGCGGAAATTTCCTGCGGCTTGTCGTTTTCTCGGGTTTTTAGTTCTTTCGCCTTAGAGCGCCTTTGGACTGCCGCGACCTCATTGTTATGTTGGGGTATTCTACTCAGAGCGTTTGCATTTAAATTTTTCTTCCCAGGTTTATATATAATTTCGAACTCGTACTCTGATAGTTTATGTCTAAACCTGGCTAGACGAGAAGTCTGATCTTTCAAATTCGCTATACCCTTCAAGAGTTGGTGGTCTGTCACTATCTTAAAAGGCGTGCCCAAAACATATGCTCTGATTTTTGTGTAGCCCAGACAATGGCCAATAATTCCCTTTCTATTGTTGAGTATCTCTTCTCGGTGACACTCAACGCTCTACTAGCGAAAGCTATCGGTCTATCTTCGCCAATTTTCCCTTGCGGCAACACGGCCCCTAAAGCTTCGCCACTAGCATAGGTGGTCAACAGAAATTCCCTGCTAAAATCTGGGTATGTCAATACTGGTGGTGAAATTATCGCTTGTTTTAACGTCTCTAAAGCCTTTTGGCAATCCTCGGATCATTTAAAAACTACATTCTTCCTCAATACCTTATTAATAAGTAAAGCTATCTTTGCCATATTGTCTATGAATTTTCTATAATAATTTACTAAACCCAAAAATGCTTGTACCTCCTTCTTATTCCTAGGTGGAAAAATATTCATAACACATTCTACCTTCTGTGTGTCCGGCAGTGCACCATTTTCCGAGCACTTATGACCTAAATACACGACTTCACGCCGCAAAAACTGGCATTTCCTAATATTTAATTTGAGATTATTAATTCTTAAAGCTTCTAAAACTTTCGCTAATCTAACCTCATGCTGCTCTAAATTACTACCATAAACTACAATATCATCTAAATATACAAAACAATGTATTCTTTGGAGACCTGTGAGGATGTGATTCATGATCCTCTGAGAAGTAGCAAGCGCGCCCGTTAAGCCAAACGGCATTCTCTTAAAATCAAAATGTCCCAATTCTGTGCTAAATGCAGTTTTTCCTCTATCCCTCTTATCCACTAACACCTGATGATACCCACTAGCTAAATCTAAGGTTTTGAAATATCTACTATTACCTAATTGATCTAGAATCTCGTCGATTCTCGGAATTAGAAGAACTTTTTTGATTGTGACTTCATTCAGTTTCCTGTAGTCCTTTACTACTCTCCCTTCTTTTCTCCGTTTTCACCACCTTTCTTGGGAACTATCAACAATGGAGAGTTTCAGGGCGAATTACTTGGTCTCACTATTCCGTCATGCAAAAGTTTAGCTATCTGTCTATTAACTTCTTCCCTATGAGCCTGTGGGAGGCTATACTGCCTCTGATTTATTGGAGCCTGTATCGGAAAGTAAACTACACCCATCTTTACCTTCGTTAAGGTTTCTCCCATATACACTCCTGGAACAATTTCCTGCTTATGAACTATTATCTCCGGAATATTCGTCCTGATCCTAACTGGAACTACTCTAATAGTTCTCGCCATTACTTTTGAATCTTTATTATGTAAAATTTGATCTAACACCCCCTTTGACCGCATAACCAGGGTCTCAATGTGTTTCTTCTTCCCATCTATGATTATTACTTGCTTAGTAACTGTGTTTGTAATCGATCTATTCCACAAATTGTCCCTACCAATTATGCCATCCGCTGGCACTTCCTGTCCAAGTGGCACTATGTGTAGCGTACAATCGCGGTTTTTCCTTTCTTTATTTTTTACTATCAGTGACCCTTTAGTGGTCACGCATCTACCAAATGCTCCGCTTAAACTCTTCGTATCCTCCTGGTTTACAATTGTGCCATCCTTTAACGAATCTTCCTTTATCAGACTTGTATCCGCTCCCGTAAAACGACTTGTATCCACCAGTAAAACGAGTTTTAAATTTCTAGCCTCTGCTCAAGGTATTTCAATGAACACGTCATTTGAATGGGTTTGAGTCCAGCACGATACTCCTGTCTCAGTCTGTTTATCACTATTGCATAAATTATAGTTTAACCAAAAAGACTTTTGCAGATCGTGGTTTCGCCTTTTTGAATCTACTGCTCCTATAACCGTATGCTTCCTCTGTAAATTGTTATTCTTTTTATCATTTGTACTATTTGGCTTTATCGCTTCCGATGTCGGACTTACAGTTACTCCTTCATTTGTTGAAATTGGTAACGTATTGTGACGAATTTACAATTAAACTTTTGCGAAAGCACTGGAAACCATTAAAATCGCGACATCTACATGCATCTAGCGTATGACAGAAAGAGATAGATAGCTAGTTTCACAACCTACCACAACTTTGTACGGCGACATCTGGTGCGAGATAGATCAAAGAGATAGATCCACAATTTGCTAGATAATTCCAGAACCTTCAAGACGACATCCAGCGCAGGATAGATCAAATAGTTAGATCGACAATTTGCTAGATAATTCCAGAACCTTCCACAAGCTTTCATGACGACATCGCGGGATAGATTAAATAGAAAGATCGAGAATTTGCTACATAATTCCAGAACCTTCCGCAGCAGTATCAACTGACATATAAATAGACGCAGGGCGTCTCAGAGAGTTAGTTCGAATTTGGTTCCTGAACAGAGCACATCGACACCTTGTGAGCATAGCGACAAGTGTTAATAAGTGCAATAAGAAAAGAATAAAATTTGTGAAATTAAGAACAGCAAAACTTTTGAGTTTTATTAGATTATTCACAATCCAGAGATCGTACCTAAGAGAGAGTCGTACCCGTAAATCTAAATTTACGTAACAATTGGTGTCAGAAGTGGGATTGCTGAATAATCAGGGTAAAATTTGTTGAACTAAGAATACCCCAGCTAAGGGAAGAGCTGGAGGTTAGAGGTTTGCCTGTGACAGGGCATTTGACATGAATGTGCTTCTAGCAGCAATGGAGCAACTGTCCTCACGTCTGGAGGGGCAGCTGGCACAAAAGACTTCACAGTTGCAGCAGCAGTATACACAAAACTCCTCACAATTGCAGGAGCAGTTTACACAAAACACCTTGCAACTGCATTACCAACTATCTCGTATAGAAGGGAACTCTTCCATATTGCAGGCGAGGCAAGATAAAATGGAGGATGAATTACACAGACTAGAATACAGACTAGAATCAGAAATACTGCGGCTGAATGGTCATGTACGAGAAATACAGTCCAGTGGTCCAACGTTCGACGCCAACGTTCGACGGAACTGTACCGTTTAAAATTTTTAAACTACAGTTCGAGACCACAGCACAAGCCAATCACTGGACTACGGCGGATAAAGTGGCAGCTTTGGTAGTATCATTGAAAGGCTTCGCCGTCGAAGTTCTGCAAACAGTTCCTGAAATTGAACGTGGTAATTATGACGCGTTAATGGCAGCGATTGAACGACGATATGGTAGCGAACATAGAAAACAAGTGTTTCAAATGGAGCTGATGAATCATTACCAAAAAGCAAACGAGTCGTTACAACGGAATATGCAACGGAGAATATGCATATACAAAACAAGAATATGCAACGGAGATAGAGCGGCTCGCCCATTTGGTCAACGCAGATGCACCAGCGGAAGTAACTGAATTACTTAAAATTCAGGCGTTTATGAGTGGTATACGAGATGCGGATACCAAACGGGCAGTCTACTCCATGCCAAAGAATACGTTTGCCGAAACAGTGTCATTTGCCTTGACGCAGGAAACAGCATGCCTGTTAAGCAATAAAACACATAGAGTTCATCGGCTGGAAGTTGAGCCAAGTGAATCCCTAGAGAAAACCATAAGGGAGCTCATCCAGACTATTTCTCAGAGGATGCCAACCTCACGTAAGGGCTCTGAACTAAAATGTTACAGCTGTGGAACATCAGGACACCTGGCACGGAATTGTAATGCGTCTGGTAAGAAAAACGTAAATGCAAGGAAAAGAAGCAACGAAGATGCAGGTGGCGCTGAAGAGAAAAGATCGTTAAACTAAAAAGGACCAGTTCAAAGGGGCGTGAGCTGGTTCCCACAACTGAATGCCTCACTGTCTCCGTTTCACAAATACAGCGTAAAAACAATAATTTAACCATAAACGGGACTGTAAGCGGACGATCGCTGGTCTTAACTCTGGACACAGGCGCAACACATTCCATGATTCTATCAGACCTAGCAGGAGATAACGTTGAGCCGCTGATTGGTTGCAAGCTACGAACAGCTACAGGGGAGGAAGCTGAGATTTGTGGAAAACTGGTGTGCAAGGTTCAGATTGGAACGTTAGAAGTGGTTCACAACTTCTTAGTGGCTGGAATAATGGACGAGGTAATAATCGGCGTGGATTTTATGCTAGTCCATGGTCTTACTCTGGATCTGAAGAAAAGAATGCTGACGTGCCAGAACATGGAGATACCCGTAAGCACTGGTTATGAGCAGCCTCAGATCAGGAATGTAAGTGTAAGTCACCGTCAGCAGATTCCACCAAAGTCCGAAGCAGTATTGTGGGCATGTGTGGAGGGAGACTGTGGAGCAAGCAGGCTGTGGGTAGTAGAGGCATCAGAAAGGACTGCAAATATATTGGTTGGACGAACCTTGGTACAAACGGGAAATAATAAGCGGATCCCAATTCGAGTGATGAATGAGTTCAGGTCAACGATCACTTTGGAGAAAGGAGCGTTAGTGGGACAATGCCAAGCTGTGGAAGCCGTGGTTAATTGTGACAATCCTCCCCAGGAATGCAAAAACGAGGTTCTCAAAGATGGCACGAAAATTCCTAACATCGTGGATACCTGGTTGAATGAGGTGAGCGGGCCAGAAAGGATGAAAGCGAAAGGGGTACTAGAGAACTATAGCTCCATATTTGCTCCATATTTAGTGTATCTTGATGACATTATCGTCATGGGCCAGACTTTTGATGACCACCTCAAAAATTTAGAAGATGTCTTTCGACGAATTGCTTCTGTTGGATTGCGGTTGAATCCAAAGAAATGCAATTTATTTAAAACCGAAGTAACTTATTTGGGCCACAAAATCACCACTAGAGGATCCACACTGATGAAGGCAAAATAAAATCGGTAAGAGATTGGCCTCGACCAACTCACTTCATGAAGTGCGAAGCTTCCTTGGGCTCTGTACATATTACCGACGCTTTGTACCCGGATTTGCCAACGTTGCGAGAAGTTTGCATAATTTGACGAAGAAAAACTGCAAATTTGTGTGGAAAGAGGAGGAAGAGAATGCCTTTCAGAAGTTGAAGGAATTGCTTTGTGCAGCTCCAATGTTGGCTTATCCAGTTCCTGGCGGAAATTTCGTCCTAGATAGAGATGCTAGTGCACATGGAATAGGAGGTGTACTCTCACAGGTTATCGATGGTCAGGAAAAAGTAATTGGGTACTATAGCAGAGTCCTTGAAAAACCGGAAAGGAACTATTGCGTTACGAGGCGGGAACTCTTGGCAGTGGTGGAATGCGTGAAACATTTTCACAAATACCTGTATGGACAGCATTTGGATCTAAGAACAGATCATGCAGCACTCAAATGGTTACTCCAGTTTAAAAATCCGGAAGGACAGATTGCGCGATGGATAGAAAGGTTGCAGAATTATGACTGTGAAATACAGCATCGAAAAGGTGGGCAACATGGAAACGCCGATGCACTATCTCGACGCCCATGTGCATTGGAATGTAAGCATTGCTCCAAGGCTGAAAGAAGCGAAGGTATAGTCGACATCCGATTAACAAATCTGCAACCTGATGATGAATGGGAATCCAGCGCTGTAAGGAAAAGCCAACTGAAGGATGCGGACTTGGTTAAAGTCATGAAAGCGAAAGAAACAGATAAAAGACCAACCAAGGAAGAAATGGCATCAGAAAGTCCGTTGGCCAAGGCGTATTGGGCGCAATGGAATAGCTTGAAGTTAATAAACGGAGTTCTGCATGGTTCATGGGAAAGTGAAGATGGTAAACACACTCGCGATTTGGTTGTCCTACCAAAGTCTAGAATAGCAGCTGTATTGGAAGAGTTCCACAGTGGACCAAGTGGAGGGCATTTTGGCATCACGAAAACTCCCGAAAAGATTAAACAACGGTTTTACTGGGTGAATTGCCAAGAATCAGTTCCTGAATGGATTAAAAACTGCGCACAATGCCAAGGGTTAGAAGCAGAGGAAGGTTGCAGCAGTACAATGCGGGAGCACCATTTGAACGCGTTGCTATGGATGTAGCTGGTCCATTCCCTACCAGCGACTTTGGGAACAAATATGTGTTGGTGATTATGGACTATTTCAGTAAGTGGCCAGAAGTATACGCTATACCAAATCAGGAGGCTAAAACTGTGGCCGAAGCTTTTGTGCATAATTGGGTCACGCGGTTTGGAATACCAATTGAGTTGCATTCAGATCAAGGGAGGAACTTTGAGTCTGCTATATTTCAAGAAATGTGCTCATTGTTGGGTATCAAGAAAACTCGAACGACAGCTCTACATCCACAATCGGATGGCATGGTGGAAAGGTTTAACCGTACATTAGAAGAACATTTACGGAAAGTACCGGGCAAATGTCAGCGCAATTGGGACAAGCATAATCAAATGTTTTTATTGGCTTACCGATCAGCATTCCATGACACTACCGGCCATCCACCTGCGAGTATTATTTTTGGTACAGATTTGAGACTCCCGTCAGACTTGAAATTGGGAAGAGCAATCAACTTACTGAAACTGGAGGCAGCTATTGGGAATTGCTTCAGTCCGAAATGGATTAAATACACCAACATGTGAGGCAGCGAACACAGCTAATGAGCAATAAAATGAAGGATCATTACGACCGAGCTATGAATTCAGAAGGATTGCTGTACAATCCGCAACGGAAAAAGGGTATGTCTCCAAAGTTGCAAACATCGTGGGAAGGGCCATATAAAGTCATAAAGCGACTGAACGATGTTGTGTATCGCATACAAGCCCACACGCAGAGACGAGGTAAAATTAAAGTCGTTCA
Organism: Sicus ferrugineus; assembly: GCA_922984085.1. Taxonomy (NCBI): domain Eukaryota; kingdom Metazoa; phylum Arthropoda; class Insecta; order Diptera; family Conopidae; genus Sicus; species Sicus ferrugineus. Next base: position 40,318,638 of record OV277349.1, read on the forward strand.
CTTGGAGTGACTAGCCCCATATGGATCAAGGTATTTGGTGTCTGATCGGGACGATCAGACTTAAGTGGAGGGCAGTGTGACGAATTTACACTGAAACTTTCGCGAAACCACTGGAAACCATTCAAATCGCGACATCTGCATGCATCTAGCCTAAGATAGAAAGAGATAGGTAGCTAGTTTCACAACCTTCCAGAACTTTGTACGGCGACATCTAGTGTGAGATAGATCAAATAGATAGATCGACAATTTGCTAGATAATTCCGGAACCTTCAAGACGACATCTAGCGCAGGATAGATCAAATAGTTAGATCGACAATTTGCTAGATAATTCCAGAACCTTCCACGAGCTTTCACAATGACATCTAGCGCGGGATAGACCAAATAGATAGATCAAGAATTTGCTACATAGTTCCAGAACCTTCCGCAGCAGTGTCAACTGCCATATAAATAGACGCAGGGCGTCTCACTTAGTTAGTTCGAATTTGGTTTTTGTACAGAACACATCGACACCTTGTGAGCATAGCGTCAAGTAATAAGTGTTAATAAGTGCAATAAGAAAAGAATAAAGTTGTGAAATTAAGAACAGCAACACTTTTGAGGGAATTTCTTTTGAGGTGAGGGAAGAGCTGGAGGCTAGAGGTTTGCCTGTGACAGGGCATAAGGCAGATCTACAAGCACGGTTGCGTAAAGCAATGGAGAGTGAGGGCATCGATGTTGAAGAACATTAGTTCTGTCATGATGCTTCAGGAGCTTCATCTAAAGTCGAGGAGCATTTGGTGGAGTCGCAGCTAGCTCCTGCATTTGACATGAATGTGCTTCTAGCAGCATTGGAGCAACTGTCCTCACGTATGGAGGGGCAGCTGGCACAAAAGACTTCACAGTTGCAGCAGCAGTATACACAAAACACCTCACAATTGCAGGAGCAGTTTACACAAAACACCTCGCAACTGCAGGACCAACTATCTCGTATAGAAGGGAACTCTTCCATATTGCAGGCGAGGCAATATAAAATGGAGGATGAATTACACAGACTAGAATCAGAAATACTGCGGCTGGATGGTCATGTACGAGAAATACAGTCCAGTGGTCCAGTTACAGCTGTTAGCGCAACGAAATTGCAAGCGCCAACGTTCAACGGAACTATACCGTTAAAAATTTTTAAACTACAGTTCGAGACCACAGCACAAGCCAATCACTGGACTACGGCGGATAAAGTGGCAGCTTTGGTAGTATCATTGAAAGGCTTCGCCGTCGAAGTTCTGCAAACAGTTCCTGAAATTGAACGTGGTAATTATGACGCGTTAATGGCAGCGATTGAACGACGATATGGTAGCGACCATAGAAAACAAGTGTTTCAAATGGAGCTGATGAATCGTTACCAAAAAGCAAACAAGTCGTTACAAGAATATGCAACGGAGATAGAGCGGCTCGCCCATTTGGCCAACGCAGATGCACCAGCGGAAGTAACTGAATTACTTAAAATTCAGGCGTTTATAAGTGGTATACGAGATGCGGATACCAAACGTGCAGTCTACTCCATACCAAAGAAGACTTTTTTTTTATATATATATCAGATTCTAGCAGTAGCCCTTAAGAGGTCAATCTCTTTTTTCATGATTGGCTACTGGTGGAATGGGTGACAGAGGGAGAGGAAGGGAATGGGAACTTTTCGCATTCTACTAATTCGACTCCGGCAAGTGTAGCGAAGCAAAGCTTTCTAAGAACAGCTATTTTGCTATAGTATTGTAAACACTGCCGGAGTCAACGAATGGTTCTTAAGTTCACAACTAGCGCTAGGCGAGGCCTTAAGTACGCATTAGAATTTGAGACGTCACGATAAGAAAAGTTAACACCCATGCGCAAGGCGGGACTCGAACCCACGCCCCCGGAAAATCGATGGCTAGTGTGCCACACACTACACTACCGAGCCACCGAGAACCGCAAACAGTGTCATTTGCCTTGACGAAACGTTTGCCGAAACGTTTGCCGAAACAGTGTCATTTGCCTTGACGCAGGAAACAGCATGCCTGTTAAGCAATAAAACACATAGAGTTCATCGGCTGGAAGTTGAGCCAAGTGAATCCCTAGAGAAAACCATAAGGGAGCTCATCCAGACTATTTCTCAGAGGATGCCAACCTCACGTAAGGGCTCTGAACTAAAGTGTTACAGCTGTGGAACATCAGGACACCTGGCACGGAATTGTAATGCGTCTGGTAAGAAAAACGTAAATGCAAGGAAAAGAAGCAACGAAGATGCAGGTGGCGCTTCTGAAGAGAAACGCTCGTTAAACTAAAAAGGAACAGTTCAAAGGGTCGTGAGCTGGTTCCCACAACTGAATGCCCCACTGTCTCCGTTTTACAAATACAACGTAAAAACAATAATTTAACCATAAACGGGACTGTAAGCGGACAATCGCTGGTCTTAACTCTGGACACGGGCGCAACACACTCCATCATTCTATCAGACCTAGCAGGGGATAACGTTGAGCCGCTGATTGGTTGCAAGCTACGAACAGCTACAGGGGAGGAAGCTGGGATTTGTGGAAAACTGGTGTGTAAGGTTCAGATTGGAACGTTAGAAGTGGTTCGCAACTTCTTAGTGGCTGGAATAATGGACGAGGTAATAATCGGCGTGGATTTTATGCTAGTCCATGGTCTTACTCTGGATCTGAAGAAAAGAATGCTGACGTGCCAGAACATGGAGATACCCCTAAGCACTGGTTATGAGCAGCCTCAGATCAGGAATGTAAGTGTAAGTCACCGTCAGCAGATTCCACCAAAGTCCGAAGCAGTACTGTGGGCATGGTGGAGGGAGACTGTGGAGGGAGACTGTGGAGCAAGCAGGCTGTGGGTAGTAGAGGCATCAGAAAGGACTGCACATATATTGGTTGGACGAACCTTGGTACAAACGGGAAACAATAAGCGGATCCCAATTCGAGTGATGAATGAGTTCAGGTCACCGATCACTTTGGAGAAAGGAGCGTTAGTGGGACAATGCCAAGCTGTGGAAGCCGTGGTTAATTGTGACAATCCTCCCCAGGAATGCAAAAACGAGGTTCTCAAAGATGGCACGAAAATTCCTAACATCGTGGGTACCTGGTTGAATGAGGTGAGCGGGCCAGAAAGGATGAAAGCGAAACGGCTACTAGAGAACTATAGCTCCATATTTGCCAACGATGGCAATAAATTTGGAAGAACTGCCATTGTGCAACATCGGATAGACACTGGCGATGCAAGACCGATTCGGCAAGCTCCACGCAGAGTCCCACTAGCAAAACGAGAAGAAGCGGGACAAATAATAGACGAAATGCAAAAAGGTGGAGTTATTGAACCATCAACTAGCCCATGGTGTTCACGGGTCGTGTTAGTTAAAAAGAAAGATGGAAGGACCCGGTTTTGCGTTGACTATCGGAAGTTGAACGATGTCACTAAAAAGGACAGCTACCTACTGCCGCGAATAGACGACACCTTGGACACGTTATCCAGTGCGAAATGGTTTTCAACGCTGGATTTACAAAGTGGTTATTGGCAAGTGGAGATCGAGGAATCCGATCGCGAAAAAACTGCTTTTAGCATCGGGGATGGATTGTGGCAATTCTCCGTGATGTCATTTGGATTATGCAACGCTCCGGCAACTTTTGAGCGTTTAATGGAACACGTACTAAAAGAGCTTCACTGGAAAACATGTTTAGTGTATCTTGATGACATTATCGTCATGGGCCAGAGTTTTGATGACCACCTCAAAAATTTAGAAGATGTCTTTCGACGAATTGCTTCTGTTGGATTGCGGTTGAATCCAAAGAAATGCAATTTATTTAAAACCGAAGTAACTTATTTGGGCCACAAAATCACCACTAGAGGATCCACACTGATGAAGGTAAAATAAAATCGGTAAGAGATTGGCCTCGACCAACGAATGTTCATGAAGTGCGAAGCTTCCTTGGGCTCTGTACATATTACCGACGCTTTGTACCCGGATTTGCCAACGTTGCGAGAAGTTTGCATAATTTGTCGAAGAAAAACTGCAAATTAGTGTGGAAAGAGGAGGAAGAGAATGCCTTTCAGCAGTTGAAGGAATTGCTTTGTGCAGCTCCAATGTTGGCTTATCCAGTTCCTGGCGGAAATTTCGTCCTAGATACAGATGCACATGGAATAGGAGGTGTACTCTCACAGGTTATCGATGGTCAGGAAAAAGTAATTGGGTACTATAGCAGAGTCCTTGGAAAACCGGATAGGAACTATTGCGTTACGAGGCGGGAACTCTTGGCAGTGGTGGAATGCGTGAAACATTTTCACAAATACCTGTATGGACAGCATTTGGATCTAAGAACAGATCATGCAGCACTCAAATGGTTACTCCAGTTTAAAAATCCGGAAGGACAGATTGCGCGATGGATAGAAAGGTTGCAGAATTATGACTGTGAAATACAGCATCGAAAAGGTGGGCAACATGGAAACGCCGATGCACTATCTCGACGCCATGTGCATTGGAATGTAAGCATTGCTCCAAGGCTGAAAGAAGCGAAGGTATAGTCGACATCCGATTAACAAATCTGCAACCTGATGATGAATGGGAATCCAGCGCTGTAAGGAAAAGCCAACTGAAGGATGCGGACTTGGTTAAAGTCATGAAAGCGAAAGAAACAGATAAAAGACCAACCAAGGAAGAAATGGCATCAGAAAGTCCGTTGGCCAAGGCGTATTGGGCGCAATGGAATAGCTTGAAGTTAATAAACGGAGTTCTGCATCGTTCATGGGAAAGTGAAGATGGTAAACACACTCGCGATTTGGTTGTCCTACCAAAGTCTAGAATAGCAGCTGTATTGGAAGAGTTCCACAGTGGACCAAGTGGAGGGCATTTTGGCATCACGAAAACTCCCGAAAAGATTAAACAACGGTTTTACTGGGTGAATTGCCAAGAATCAGTTCCTGAATGGATTAAAAACTGCGCACAATGCCAAGGGTTAGAAGCAGAGGAAGGTTGCAGCAGTACAATGCGGGAGCACCATTTGAACGCGTTGCTATGGATGTAGCTGGTCCATTCCCTACCAGCGACTTTGGGAACAAATATGTGTTGGTGATTATGGACTATTTCAGTAAGTGGCCAGAAGTATACGCTATACCAAATCAGGAGGCTAAAACTGTGGCCGAAGCTTTTGTGCAGAATTGGGTCACGCGGTTTGGAATACCAATTGAGTTGCATTCAGATCAAGGGAGGAACTTTGAGTCTGCTATATTTCAAGAAATGTGCTCATTGTTGGGTATCAAGAAAACTCGAACGACAGCTCTACATCCACAATCGGATGGCATGGTGGAAAGGTTTAACCGTACATTAGAAGAACATTTACGGAAAGTACTGGGCAAATGTCAGCGCAATTGGGACAAGCATAATCAAATGTTTTTATTGGCTTACCGATCAGCAGTCCATGACACTACCGGCCATCCACCTGCGAGTATTATTTTTGGTACAGATTTGAGACTCCCGTCAGACTTGAAATTGGGAAGAGCAATCAACTTACTGAAACTGGAGGCAGCTATTGGGAATTGCTTCAGTCCGAAATGGATTAAATACACCAACATGTGAGGCAGCGAACACAGCTAATGAGCAATAAAATGAAGGATCGTTACGACCGAGCTATGAATTCAGAAGGATTGCTGTACAATCCGCAACGGAAAAAGGGTATGTCTCCAAAGTTGCAAACATCGTGGGAAGGGCCATATAAAGTCATAAAGCGACTGAACGATGTTGTGTATCGCATACAATCCCACACGCAGAGACGAGGTAAAATTAAAGTCGTTCACTTGGAGTGACTAGACCCATATGGATCAAGGTATTTGGTGTCTGATCGGGACGATCAGACTTAAGTGGAGGGCAGTGTGACGAATTTACAATGAAACTTTCGCGAAACCACTGGAAACCATTCAAATCGCGACATCTGCATGCATCTAGCCTAAGATAGAAAGAGATAGGTAGCTAGTTTCACAACCTTCCAGAACTTTGTACGGCGACATCTAGTGTGATTTGCTAGATAATTCCGGAACCTTCAAGACGACATCTAGCGCAGGATAGATCAAATGGTTAGATCGACAATTTGCTAGATAATTCCAGAACCTTCCACGAGCTTTCACAATGACATCTAGCGCGGGATAGACCAAATAGATAGATCAAGAATTTGCTACATAGTTCCAGAACCTTCCGCAGCAGTGTCAACTGCCATATAAATAGACGCAGGGCGTCTCACTTAGTTAGTTCGAATTTGGTTTTTGTACAGAACACATCGACACCTTGTGAGCATAGCGTCAAGTAATAAGTGTTAATAAGTGCAATAAGAAAAGAATAAAGTTGTGAAATTAAGAACAGCAACACTTTTGAGGGAATTTCTTTTGAGGTGAGGGAAGAGCTGGAGGCTAGAGGTTTGCCTGTGACAGGGCATAAGGCAGATCTACAAGCACGGTTGCGTAAAGCAATGGAGAGTGAGGGCATCGATGTTGAAGAACATGAGTTCTGTCATGATGCTTCAGGAGCTTCATCTAAAGTCGAGGAGCATTTGGTGGAGTCGCAGCTAGCTCCTGCATTTGACATGAATGTGCTTCTAGCAGCAATGGAGCAACTGTCCTCACGTATGGAGGGGCAGCTGGCACAAAAGACTTCACAGTTGCAGCAGCAGTATACACAAAACACCTCACAATTGCAGGAGCAGTTTACACAAAACACCTCGCAACTGCAGGACCAACTATCTCGTATAGAAGGGAACTCTTCCATGTTGCAGGCGAGGCAATATAAAATGGAGGATGAATTACACAGACTAGAGTCAGAAATACTGCGGCTGGATGGTCATGTACGAGAAATACAGTCCAGTGGTCCAGTTACAGCTGTTAGCGCAACGAAATTGCAAGCGTCAACGTTCAACGGAACTATACCGTTAAAAATTTTTAAACTACAGTTCGAGACCACAGCACAAGCCAATCACTGGACTACGGCGGATAAAGTGGCAGCTTTGGTAGTATCATTGAAAGGCTTCGCCGTCGAAGTTCTGCAAACAGTTCCTGAAATTGAACGTGGTAATTATGACGCGTTAATGGCAGCGATTGAACGACGATATGGTAGCGACCATAGAACACAAGTGTTTCAAATGGAGCTGATGAATCGTTACCAAAAAGCAAACGAGTTACAAGAATATGCAACGGAGATAGAGCGGCTCGCCCATTTGGCCAACGCAGATGCAGCAGCGGAAGTAACTGAATTACTTAAAATTCAGGCGTTTATGAGTGGTATACGAGATGCGGATACCAAACGTGCAGTCTACTCCATACCAAAGAAGACTTTTTTTTTTATATATATCAGATTCTAGCAGTAGCCCTTAAGAGGTCAATCTCTTTTTTCATGATTGGCTACTGGTGGAATGGGTGACAGAGGGAGAGGAAGGGAATGGGAACTTTTCGCATTCTACTAATTCGACTCCGGCAAGTGTAGCGAAGCAAAGCTTTCTAAGAACAGCTATTTTGCTATAGTATTGTAAACACTGCCGGAGTCAACGAATGGTTCTTAAGTTCACAACTAGCGCTAGGCGAGGCCTTAAGTACGCATTAGAATTTGAGACGTCACGATAAGAAAAGTTAACACCCATGCGCAAGGCGGGACTCGAACCCACGCCCCCGGAAAATCGATGGCTAGTGTGCCACACACTACACCACCGAGCCACCGAGAACCGCAAACAGTGTCATTTGCCTTGACGAAACGTTTGCCGAAACAGTGTCATTTGCCTTGACGCAGGAAACAGCATGCCTGTTAAGCAATAAAACACATAGAGTTCATCGGCTGGAAGTTGAGCCAAGTGAATCCCTAGAGAAAACCATAAGGGAGCTCATCCAGACTATTGCTCAGAGGATGCCAACCTCACGTAAGGGCTCTGAACTAAAGTGTTACAGCTGTGGAACATCAGGACACCTGGCACGGAATTGTAATGCGTCTGGTAAGAAAAACGTAAATGCAAGGAAAAGAAGCAACGAAGATGCAGGTGGCGCTTCTGAAGAGAAACGCTCGTTAAACTAAAAAGGAACAGTTCAAAGGGTCGTGAGCTGGTTCCCACAACTGAATGCCCCACTGTCTCCGTTTCACAAATACAACGTAAAAACAATAATTTAACCATAAACGGGACTGTAAGCGGACAATCGCTGGTCTTAACTCTGGACACGGGCGCAACACACTCCATCATTCTATCAGACCTAGCAGGGGATAACGTTCAGCCGCTGATTGGTTGCAAGCTACGAACAGCTACAGGGGAGGAAGCTGGGATTTGTGGAAAACTGGTGTGGAAAAGGGTTCAGATTGGAACGTTAGAAGTGGTTCGCAACTTCTTAGTGGCTGGAATAATGGACGAGGTAATAATCGGCGTGGATTTTATGCTAGTCCATGGTCTTACTCTGGATCTGAAGAAAAGAATGCTGACGTGCCAGAAGATGGAGATACCCCTAAGCACTGGTTATGAGCAGCCTCAGATCAGGAATGTAAGTGTAAGTCACCGTCAGCAGATTCCACCAAAGTCCGAAGCAGTACTGTGGGCATGTGTGGAGGGAGACTGTGGAGGGAGACTGTGGAGCAAGCAGGCTGTGGGTAGTAGAGGCATCAGAAAGGACTGCACATATATTGGTTGGACGAACCTTGGTACAAACGGGAAACAATAAGCGGATCCCAATTCGAGTGATGAATGAGTTCAGGTCACCGATCACTTTGGAGAAAGGAGCGTTAGTGGGACAATGCCAAGCTGTGGAAGCCGTGGTTAATTGTGACAATCCTCCCCAGGAATGCAAAAACGAGGTTCTCAAAGATGGCACGAAAACTCCTAACATCGTGGGTACCTGGTTGAATGAGGTGAGCGGGCCAGAAAGGATGAAAGCGAAACGGCTACTAGAGAACTATAGCTCCATATTTGCCAACGATGGCAATAAATTTGGAAGAACTGCCATTGTGCAACATCGGATAGACACTGGCGATGCAAGACCGATTCGGCAAGCTCCACGCAGAGTCCCACTAGCAAAACGAGAAGAAGCGGGACAAATAATAGACGAAATGCAAAAAGGTGGAGTTATTGAACCATCAACTAGCCCATGGTGTTCACGGGTCGTGTTAGTTAAAAAGAAAGATGGAAGGACCCGGTTTTGCGTTGACTATCGGAAGTTGAACGATGTCACTAAAAAGGACAGCTACCCACTGCCGCGAATAGACGACACCTTGGACACGTTATCCGGTGCGAAATGGTTTTCAACGCTGGATTTACAAAGTGGTTATTGGCAAGTGGAGATCGAGGAATCCGATCGCGAAAAAACTGCTTTTAGCATCGGGGATGGATTGTGGCAATTCTCCGTGATGTCATTTGGATTATGCAACGCTCCGGCAACTTTTGAGCGTTTAATGGAACACGTACTAAAAGAGCTTCACTGGAAAACATGTTTAGTGTATCTTGATGACATTATCGTCATGGGCCAGAGTTTTGATGACCACCTCAAAAATTTAGAAGATGTCTTTCGACGAATTGCTTCTGTTGGATTGCGGTTGAATCCAAAGAAATGCAATTTATTTAAAACCGAAGTAACTTATTTGGGCCACAAAATCACCACTAGAGGATCCACACTGATGAAGGTAAAATAAAATCGGTAAGAGATTGGCCTCGACCAACGAATGTTCATGAAGTGCGAAGCTTCCTTGGGCTCTGTACATATTACCGACGCTTTGTACCCGGATTTGCCAACGTTGCGAGAAGTTTGCATAATTTGTCGAAGAAAAACTGCAAATTAGTGTGGAAAGAGGAGGAAGAGAATGCCTTTCAGCAGTTGAAGGAATTGCTTTGTGCAGCTCCAATGTTGGCTTATCCAGTTCCTGGCGGAAATTACGTCCTAGTTAGAGATGCTAGTGCACATGGAATAGGAGGTGTACTCTCACAGGTTATCGATGGTCAGGAAAAAGTAATTGGGTACTATAGCAGAGTCCTTGGAAAACCGGAAAGGAACTATTGCGTTACGAGGCGGGAACTCTTGGCAGTGGTGGAATGCGTGAAACATTTTCACAAATACCTGTATGGACAGCATTTGGATCTAAGAACAAATCATGCAGCACTTAAATGGTTACTCCAGTTTAAAAATCCGGAAGGACAGATTGCGCGATGGATAGAAAGGTTGCAGAATTATGACTGTGAAATACAGCATCGAAAAGGTGGGCAACATGGAAACGCCGATGCACTATCTCGACGCCCATGTGCATTGGAATGTAAGCATTGCTCCAAGGCTGAAAGAAGCGAAGGTATAGTCGACATCCGATTAACAAATCTGCAACCTGATGATGAATGGGAATCTAGCGCTGTAAGGAAAAGCCAACTGAAGGATGCGGACTTGGTTAAGGTCATGAAAGCGAAAGAAACAGATAAAAGACCAACCAAGGAAGAAATGGCATCAGAAAGTCCGTTGGCCAAGGCGTATTGGGCGCAATGGAATAGCTTGAAGTTAATAAACGGAGTTCTGCATCGTTCATGGGAAAGTGAAGATGGTAAACACACTCGCGATTTGGTTGTCCTACCAAAGTCTAGAATAGCAGCTGTATTGGAAGAGTTCCACAATGGACCAAGTGGAGGGCATTTTGGCATCACGAAAACTCCAGAAAAGATTAAACAACGGTTTTACTGGGTGAATTGCCAAGAATCAGTTCCTGAATGGATTAAAAACTGCGCACAATGCCAAAGTCTAGAATAGCAGCTGTATTGGAAGAGTTCCACAATGGACCAAGTGGAGGGCATTTTGGCATCACGAAAACTCCAGAAAAGATTAAACAACGGTTTTACTGGGTGAATTGCCAAGAATCAGTTCCTGAATGGATTAAAAACTGCGCACAATGCCAAGGGTTAGAAGCAGAGGAAGGTTGCAGCAGTACAATGCGGGAGCACCATTTGAACGCGTTGCTATGGATGTAGCTGGTCCATTCCCTACCAGCGACTCTGGGAACAAATATATGTTGGTGATTATGGACTATTTCAGTAAGTGGCCAGAAGTATACGCTATACCAAATCAGGAGGCTAAAACTGTGGCCGAAGCTTTTGTGCAGAATTGGGTCACGGGGTTTGGAATACCAATTGAGTTGCATTCAGATCAAGGGAGGAACTTTGAGTCTGCTATATTTCAAGAAATGTGCTCATTGTTGGGTATCAAGAAAACTCGAACGACAGCTCTACATCCACAATCGGATGGCATGGTGGAAAGGTTTAACCGTACATTAGAAGAACATTTACGGAAAGTACTGGGCAAATGTCAGCGCAATTGGGACAAGCACATTCAAATGTTTTTATTGGCTTACTGATCAGCAGTCCATGACACTACCGGCCATCCACCTGCGAGTATTATTTTTGGTACAGATTTGAGACTCCCGTCAGACTTGAAATTGGGAAGAGCAATCAACTTACTGAAACTGGAGGCAGCTATTGGGAATTGCTTCAGTCCGAAATGGATTAAATACATCAATATGTGATGCAGCGAACACAGTTAATGAGCAATAAAATGAAGGATCGTTACGACCGAGCTATGAATTCAGAAGGATTGCTGTACAATCCGCAACGGAAAAAGGGTATGTCTCCAAAGTTGCAAACATCGTGGGAAGGGCCATATAAAGTCATAAAGCGACTGAACGATGTTGTGTATCGCATACAATCCCACACGCAGAGACGAGGTAAAATTAAAGTCGTTCACTTGGAGTGACTAGCCCCATATGGATCAAGGTATTTGGTGTCTGATCGGGACGATCAGACTTAAGTGGAGGGCAGTGTGACGAATTTACAATGAAACTTTCGCGAAACCACTGGAAACCATTCAAATCGCGACATCTGCATGCATCTAGCCTAAGATAGAAAGAGATAGGTAGCTAGTTTCACAACCTTCCAGAACTTTGTACGGCGACATCTAGTGCGAGATAGATCAAATAGACAGATCGACAATTTGCTAGATAATTCCAAAACCTTCAAGACGACATCTAGCGCAGGATAGATCAAATAGTTAGATCGACAATTTGCTAGATAATTCCAGAACCTTCCAAGAGCTTTCACAATGACATCTAGCGCGGAATAGACCAAATAGATAGATCAAGAATTTGCTACATGGTTCCAGAACCTTCCGCAGCAGTGTCAACTGCCATATAAATAGACGCAGGGCGTCTCAGTTAGTTAGTTCGAATTTGGTTCTTGTACAGAACACATCGACACCTTGTGAGCATAGCGTCAAGTAATAAGTGTTAATAAGTGCAATAAGAAAAGAATAAAGTTGTGAAATTAAGAACAGCGACACTTTTGAGGGAATTTCTTGTGAGGTGAGGGAAGAGCTGGAGGCTAGAGGTTTGCCTGTGACAGGGCATAAGGCAGATCTACAAGCACGGTTGCGTAAAGCAATGGAGGGTGAGGGCATCGATGTTGAAGAACATGAGTTCTGTCATTATGCTTCAGGAGCTTCATCTAAAATCGAGGAGCAGTTGGTGGAGTCGCAGCTAGCTCCTGCATTTGACATGAATGTGCTTCTAGCAGCAATGGAGCAACTGTCCTCACGTATGGAGGGGCAGCTGGCACAAAAGACTTCACAGTTGCAGCAGCAGTATACACAAAACACCTCACAATTGCAGGAGCAGTTTACACAAAACACCTCGCAACTGCAGGACCAACTATCTCGTATAGAAGGGAACTCTTCCATGTTGCAGGCGAGGCAATATAAAATGGAGGATGAATTACACAGACTAGAATACAGACTAGAATCAGAAATACTGCGGCTGGATGGTCATATACGAGAAATACAGTCCAGTGGTCCAGTTACAGCTGTTAGCGCAACGAAATTACAAGCGCCAACGTTCGACGGAACTATACCGTTAAAAATTTTTAAACTACAGTTCGAGACCACAGCACAAGCCAATCACTGGACTACGGCGGATAAAGTGGCAGCTTTGGTAGTATCATTGAAAGGCTTCGCCGTCGAAGTTCTGCAAACAGTTCCTGAAATTGAACGTGGTAATTATGACGCGTTAATGGCAGCGATTGAACGACGATATGGAAGCGACCATAGAAAACAAGTGTTTCAAATGGAGCTGATGAATCGTTACCAAAAAGCAAACGAGTTACAAGAATATGCAACGGAGATAGAGCGGCTCGCCCAATTGGCCAACGCAGATGCACCAGCGGAAGTAACTGAATTACTTAAAATTCAGGCGTTTATGAGTGGCATACGAGATGCGGATACCAAACGTGCAGTCTACTCCATACCAAAGAAGACTTTTTTTTTTATATATCAGATTCTAGCAGTAGCCCTTAAGAGGTCAATCTCTTTTTTCATGATTGGCTACTGGTGGAATGGTTGACAGAGGGAGAGGAAGGGAATGGGAACTTTTCGCATTCTACTAATTCGACTCCGGCAAGTGTAGCGAAGCAAAGCTTTCTAAGAACAGCTATTTTGCTTTATTATTGTAAACACTGCCGGAGTCAACGAATGGTTCTTAAGTTCACAACTAGCGCTAGGCGAGGCCTTAAGTACGCATTAGAATTTGAGACGTCACGATAAGAAAAGTTAACACCCATGCGCAAGGCGGGACTCGAACCCACGCCCCCGGAAAATCGATGGCTAGTGTGCCACACACTACACCACCGAGCCACCGAGAACCGCAAACAGTGTCATTTGCCTTGACGAAACGTTTGCCGAAACAGTGTCATTTGCCTTGACGCAGGAAACAGCATGCCTGTTAAGCAATAAAACACATAGAGTTCATCGGCTGGAAGTTGAGCCAAGTGAATCCCTAGAGAAAACCATAAGGGAGCTCATCCAGACTATTTCTCAGAGGATGCCAACCTCACGTAAGGGCTCTGAACTAAAGTGTTACAGCTGTGGAACATCAGGACACCTGGCACGGAATTGTAATGCGTCTGGTAAGAAAAACGTAAATGCAAGGAAAAGAAGCAACGAAGATGCAGGTGGCGCTTCTGAAGAGAAACGCTCGTTAAACTAAAAAGGAACAGTTCAAAGGGGCGTGAGCTGGTTCAAACAACTGAATGCCCCACTGTCTCCGTTTCACAAATACAGCGTAAAAACAATAATTTAACCATAAACGGGACTGTAAGCGGACAATCGCTGGTCTTAACTCTGGACACGGGCGCAACACACTCCATCATTCTATCAGACCTAGCAGGGGATAACGTTGAGCCGCTGATTGGTTGCAAGCTACGAACAGCTACAGGGGAGGAAGCTGGGATTTGTGGAAAACTGGTGTGTAAGGTTTAGATTGGAACGTTAGAAGTGGTTCGCAACTTCTTAGTGGCTGGAATAATGGACGAGGTAATAATCGGCGTGGATTTTATGCTAGTCCATGGTCTTACTCTGGATCTGAAGAAAAGAATGCTGACGTGCCAGAACATGGAGATACCCCTAAGCACTGGTTATGAGCAGCCTCAGATCAGGAATGTAAGTGTAAGTCACCGTCAGCAGATTCCACCAAAGTCCGAAGCAGTACTGTGGGCATGTGTGGAGGGAGACTGTGGAGCAAGCAGGCTGTGGGTAGTAGAGGCATCAGAAAGGACTGCACATATATTGGTTGGACGAACCTTGGTACAAACGGGAAACAATAAGCGGATCCCAATTCGAGTGATGAATGAGTTCAGGTCACCGATCACTTTGGAGAAAGGAGCGTTAGTGGGACAATGCCAAGCTGTGGAAGCCGTGGTTAATTGTGACAATCCTCCCCAGGAATGCAAAAACGAGGTTCTCAAAGATGGCACGAAAATTCCTAACATCGTGGGTACCTGGTTGAATGGGGTGAGCGGGCCAGAAAGGATGAAAGCGAAACGGCTACTAGAGAACTATAGCTCCATATTTGCCAACGATGGCAATAAATTTGGAAGAACTGCCATTGTGCAACATCGGATAGACACTGGCGATGCAAGACCGATTCGGCAAGCTCCACGCAGAGTCCCACTAGCAAAACGAGAAGAAGCGGGACAAATAATAGACGAAATGCAAAAAGGTGGAGGTATTGAACCATCAACTAGCCCATGGTGTTCACGGGTCGTGTTAGTTAAAAAGAAAGATGGAAGGACCCGGTTTTGCGTTGACTATCGAAAGTTGAACGATGTCACTAAAAAGGACAGCTACCCACTGCCGCGAATAGACGACACCTTGGACACGTTATCCGGTGCGAAATGGTTTTCAACGCTGGATTTACAAAGTGGTTATTGGCAAGTGGAGATCGAGGAATCCGATCGCGAAAAAACTGCTTTTAGCATCGGTGATGGATTGTGGCAATTCTCCGCGATGCCATTTGGATTATGCAACGCTCCGGCAACTTTTGAGCGTTTAATGGTACACGTACTAAAAGGGCTTCACTGGAAAACATGTTTGGTGTATCTTGATGATATTATTGTATTGGGTTAGAGTTTTGATGACCACCTCAAAAATTTAGAAGATGTCTTTCGACGAATTGCTTCTGTTGGATTGCAGTTGAATCCAAAGAAATGCAATCTATTTAAAACCGAAGTAACTTATTTGGGCCATAAAATCACCACTAGAGGAATCCACACTGATGAAGACAAAATAAAATCGGTAAGAGATTGGCCTCGACCAACGAATGTTCATGAAGTGCGAAACTTCCTTGGGCTCTGTACATATTACCGACGCTTTGTACCCGGATTTGCCAACGTTGCGAGAAGTTTGCATAATTTGTCGAAGAAAAACTGCAAATTTGTGTGGAAAGAGGAGGAAGAGAATGCCTTTCAGCAGTTGAAGGAATTGCTTTGTGCAGCTCCAATGTTGGCTTATCCAGTTCCTGGCGGAAATTTCGTCCTAGATAGAGATGGTAGTGCACATGGAATAGGAGGTGTACTCTCACAGGTTATCGATGGTCAGGAAAAAGTAATTGGGTACTATAGCAGAGTCCTTGAAAAACCGGAAAGGAACTATTGCGTTACGAGGCGGGAACTCTTGGCAGTGGTGGAATGCGTGAAACATTTTCACAAATACCTGTATGGACAGCATTTGCATCTAAGAACAGATCATGCAGCACTCAAATGGTTACTCCAGTTTAAAAATCCGGAAGGACAGATTGCGCGATGGATAGAAAGGTTGCAGAATTATGACTGTGAAATACAGCATCGAAAAGGTGGGCAACATGGAAACGCCGATGCACTATCTCGACGCCCATGTGCATTGGAATGTAAGCATTGCTCCAAGGCTGAAAGAAGCGAAGGTATAGTCGACATCCGGTTAACAAATCTGCAACCTGATGATGAATGCGAAAGGATGCGGACTTGGTTAAAGTCATGAAAGCGAAAGAAACAGATAAAAGACCAACCAAGGAAGAAATGGCATCAGAAAGTCCGTTGGCCAAGGCGTATTGGGCGCAATGGAATAGCTTGAAGTTAATAAACGGAGTTCTGCATCGTTCATGGGAAAGTGAAGATGGTAAACACACTCGCGATTTGGTTGTCCTACCAAAGTCTAGAATAGCAGCTGTATTAGAAGAGTTCCACAATGGACCAAGTGGAGGGCATTTTGGCCTCACGAAAACTCTGGAAAAGATTAAACAACGGTTTTTTTGGGTGAATTGCCAAGAATCATTTGCTGAATGAATTAAAAACTGCGCGCAATGCATGGCAGCCAAGGGTCCGAAAATTAGAAGCAGAGGAAGGTTGCAGCAGTACAATGCGGGAGCACCATTTGAACGCGTTGCTATGGATGTAGCTGGTCCATTCCCTACTAGCGACTCTGGGAACAAATATGTGTTGGTGATTATGGACTATTTCAGTAAGTGGCCAGAAGTATACGCTATACCAAATCAGGAGGCTAAAACTGTGGCCGAAGCTTTTGTGCAGAATTGGGTCACGCGGTTTGGAATACCAATTGAGTTGCATTCAGATCAAGGGAGGAACTTTGAGTCTGCTATATTTCAAGAAATGTGCTCATTGTTGGGTATCAAGGAAACTCGAACGACAGCTCTACATCCACAATCGGATGGCATGGTGGAAAGGTTTAACCGTACATTAGAAGAACATTTACGGAAAGTACTGGGCAAATGTCAGCGCAATTGGGACAAGCACATTCAAAGTTTTTATTGGCTTACCGATCAGCAGTCTATGACACTACCGGCCATCCACCTGCGAGTATTATTTTTGGTACAGATTTGAGACGCCCGTCAGACTTGAAATTTGGAAAGAGCAATCAACTTACAGAAACTGGAGGCAGCTATTGGGAATTGCTTCAGTCCGAAATGGATGAAATACATCAACATGTGAGGCAGCGAACACAGCTAATGAGCAATCAAATGAAGGATCGTTACGACCGAGCTATGAATTCAGAAGGATTTCAAGGAGGCGACTTGGTGCTGCTGTACAATATGCAACGGAAAAAGTCTCCAAAGTTGCGAACATCGTGGGAAGGGCCAAAGTCATAAAGCGACTAAACGATGTTGTGTATCGCATACAATCCCACACGCAGAGACTAGGTAAAATTAAAGTCGTTCGCTTGGAGAGACTAGACTAGGTATTTGGTGTCTGATCGGGACGATCAGACTTAAGTGGAGGGCAGTGTGACGAATTTACAATGAAACTTTCGCGAAACCACTGGAAACCTTTCAAATGGCGACATCTACATGCATCTAGGCTAAGATAGAAAGAGATAGGTAGCTAGTTTCACAACCTTCCAGAACTTTGTACGGCGACATCTAGTGCGAGATAGATTAAATAGATAGATCGACAATTTGCTAGATAATTCCAGAACCTTCAGGACGACATCTAGCGCAGGATAGATCAAATAGTTAGATCGACAGTTTGCTAGATAATTCCAGAACCTTCCACGAGCTTTGAGAATGACATCTAGCGCGGGATAGACCAAATATATAGATCAAGAATTTGCTACATAGTTCCAGAACCTTCCGCAGCAGTGTCAACTGCCATATAAATAGACGCAGGGCGTCTCAGTTAGTTCGTTCGAATTTGGTTCTTGTACAAAACACATCGACACCTTGTGAGCATAGCGTCAAGTAATGTGTTAATAAGTGCAATAAGAAAAGAATAAAGTTGTGAAATTAAGAACAGCAACACTTTTGAGTTTTAATTAGATTACTCGCAATCCAGAGATCGAACCTAAGAGAGAGTCGTACCCGTAAATCCCGTAATAAATTTACGTAACAATATATATATATATATATATATATCATCAGACTTGACTTAAGTGGATATATATATATATATATGTATATATATATATATATATATATATATATATATATATATATATATATATATATATATATATATATATATATATATATATATATATATATATATATATATATATATATATATATATATATATATATATATATATATATATATATATATATATATATATATATATATATATATATATATATATATATATACCGGTACCGGTTAATTCGTGCGGTTTTCTAACAGATGGCGTAACTTGACTTATATTCCAGTGATTCACCTTTCCAAATATGTGTTGGAAAGCTACTGTCATATAGTTTCAGAATCAGTATGTGTCATTTAGCTGAAACGTAAAAAACAATCCTTTTTTTACTCTGAAAATGTCGAATTTCGTGCCGAATAAAGTGTTTTTGCGGGGAGTACTTCTTCATTACTTCAATATGAAGAAATATGCTGCCGAAAGTTTTGGTGGAAGTGTATGGTGTGCATACTCTAGCTAAGCGTACGTGCCAGAAGTGGTATGCACGGTTTAAAAGTGGCAATTTTTATTTGGAGGACGATGAACGGCCCGGACAGCCAAGTTTGAAGATCACCAAATCGAGACATTGCTCGACCAAGGTTCATCCCAAACGCGAGAAGAACAAAATCACTTGGCGTCGCTCAGGTCAGGTTGCACAGGTCGTCAACACCTACCTTGAAACGCTCAAATGGGATGTCCTACCCCACCCGCCGTATAGTCCAGACCTTGCGCCTTCCGATTACTATCTCTTCCGATCAATGCAACATGGCCTGGCTGACCAGCACTTCTCCAATTATGAAGAAGTCAAAAATTGGATCGATTCGTGGATAGCGGAGAAGCCGGCCGAATTTTTCAGAAAGAGTATTCGTGAATTGCCAGAAAAATGGGAAAAAGTTATAGCTAGCGATGGACAATACTTTGAATATTAAATTTGTAACCATTTCTTCACAATAAAGCTTCAATTTTCCAAAAAAACACCGCACCCATTAACCGGTACCGGTAAATTCGTCCTTAGGAACGAATATAGAAATCGTAGATCTTGATATTCGTGTCAGCATTTTCAGAGACTTGTAGGAATCCCTGTCGCTATGTAGCGCAGAGATGCAGCCAAACGAACTCTGGAGGATTGTAACGAAGTTTCTTGCCGGGGTATACTCAGTCTCGCCAGAGTCCCGTACCGAACACTTAAATAAAAAGCTTTCGGTTTTCTTCTGACAGTTTTTCGACTATTTATTCACCGTAATTCAAAGTTTTATTTTTCGGTATTTTATTGCTAACAGTATTTCTTAAAACTAGTTCCTTTAGTTCTAACGTCCGCTGAATAGCGCTCAGTCCGTAAAAATACAAAATCTATATACACAGAATTCTAGAATACGAGGTTTTATGATTGTCGGCGTCAGCCACTACGAGATACTAGCATTTACTTTGAGTCAGGATTGGCGTCCGCTTAAAAGCACTCAGCCACGACGAGGTACTAAAATTTACTTGGAATTGGGATTGGCGTCCGCTTAAGAGCACTCAGCCAGGACGAGGTACTAAAATTTACTTGGAATTGGGATTGGCGTCCGCTTAAGAGCACTCAGCCAGGACGAGGTACTAAAATTTACTTGGAATTGGGATTGGCTTCCGCTTAAGAGCACTCAGCCAGGACGATGTACTAAAATTTACTTGGAATTGGGATTGTTGTCCGCTTAAGAGCACTCAGCCACTACGAGGTACTAGAGGTTCAAGGTTTGACGACTTACCACTTGGAGCACGAGATTCCAAAAGAGATCGAATTCAGCGCGGTGGTCCCTTTTATACACCGATCAAAACAACTCCGCTGCAGTCGTTGTTCTAGAGCACTCAGCCAGGACGAGGTACTAAAATTTACTTGGAATTGGGATTGGCGTCCGCTTAAGAGCACTCAGCCAGGACGAGGTACTAAAATTTACTTGGAATTGGGATTGGCGTCCGCTTAAGAGCACTCAGCCAGGACGAGGTACTAAAATTTACTTGGAATTGGGATTGGCGTCCGCCTAAGAGCACTCAGCCAGGACGATGTACTAAAATTTACTTGGAATTGGGATTGTTGTCCGCTTAAGAGCACTCAGCCAGGACGAGGTACTAAAATTTACTTGGAATTGGGATTGGCGTCCGCTTAAGAGCACTCAGCCAGGACGAGGTACTAAAATTTACTTGGAATTGGGATTGGCGTCCGCTTAAGAGCACTCAGCCAGGACGAGGTACTAAAATTTACTTGGAATTGGGATTGGCGTCCGCTTAAGAGCACTCAGCCACTACGAGGTACTAGAGGTTCAAGGTTTGACGACTTACCACTTGGAGCACGAGATTCCAAAAGAGATCGAATTCAGCGCGGTGGTCCCTTTTATACACCGATCAAATCAACTCCGCTGCAGTCGTTGTTCTAGAGCACTCAGCCAGGACGAGGTACTAAAATTTACTTGGAATTGGGATTGGCGTCCGCTTAAGAGCACTCAGCCACTACGAGGTACTAGAGGTTCAAGGTTTGACGACTTACCACTTGGAGCACGAGATTCCAAAAGAGATCGAATTCAGCGCGCTTTTATACACCGATCAAAACAACTCCGCTGCAGTCGTTGTTCTTGTGCACATTCTGGAATTTTCTAATGTGCATAGCGGCACACAATGTACTTGTTGTTGTTGTGCTTATTTCGAGAAATATTTCTTGTGAATTTGTTGGTAGTTCTTGTTCACCTTCCAGAATTTTCTAATATGCATAGCGGCACACAACGTACTTGTTGTTGTTGTTCTTATTTCTAGAAATAAATTCTTGTGATTTTGTTGGTAGCTTCCCATGCTCTAGTTTAATTTTTGCTTGCTTGTTTCGCGTCTCAGTCTGTGTTGTAATTGTTGTAAAAAGTATGTGGTTCATGTATTCTGTGTGACTGTGGTTTTTTTATCACTTTGTTAGCGAGTTAATGTGGTTGTTGTTGTTATTGTTAGTTTTGCATATTTTCGCCTTTGCTACGTTGCCTTTTTTTCTTCTTATTGTTGTTGATAGAATTAATTCCACCTGAAGTTGGGTCTGCACAACCCAGGTCACCGCGTTTTCAGTTTACGTTTACTAAAAACGGGCTCGGTTGGGATGCAGTCCAGGTTCTACACCCGGAGTTGTAAGGAAAAATATTTTTTTCTTACAGGATATACTCGAACGCATTCTGGTGTTCTCCTTCGCAATCACTGATTCGCACTACGAGATGAGTGCAATTTAAAAACATACGAATAAGAATAGACTTGCAAATTACCTTGGAATGATTTTGCTCGAACTCCTCAAAGGTTGGCCGTGTTCTTAAATTTTGGATTTCCTGTTTTTCCAGACAATAAATCACTCAAAAGTTTATTATCAACATCTAATTTGAAGCGGGTTACCTGACATATATTTATCCATTGATTTCTTTGTCTCTTGATTTTTTTGTCTTATACTCCACAATATCGGCTACAATCAGGCCTCGTAATTGCAGAGTTTGCTTAATTTTCAATTTCTCATAATCTCCCAGCGAACACATTTTTGAAATTAACTAGCATACCAGTTGGCAAAACGCGCAACAGCTTGCTAGTTACAATACACGCAAAGAAACTATCACAATGACAGCTTTCTTTCTAGTTCCACTCGTTCGTCTAACCCTTAGGTTAGTGTTCGGTTATCTTTATCTAATTTTCTTACAGACAAAACATAATCACACCTCACGGACAAAACACAAAATCTGTTATCTCCGTCAATTCCTATGTTGAAATGTAAACACAAGAATAGCAAAAGAAGAAGAAGAGCACTTTTTGTGTCAAATTAGAATAGTGGTTTTGTGTTTAGTGTATAGAGTTTACAATTGAGTTTAAAGCATAAACGTACTAGTAATAGTACTTTATTTTTCTGGGCTCGGTATTTTTTACCATAAAATACTTGGGCATTGCAACCATGAATTAACCAAACCTCGTTGGTTTTTCATTGAAAACGTCAGGCAGAATTAAAGAGATACGAAACTTCGCCTGAATAGTTGTCAAAAGCCATCAAAAATATATAAACTAGACCCTCTGCTGAGCTTGTCAAGAATCCGTTGTCGGGCTGCCGTAGAAAAGTATTTTTTTTCCTACTCAAATAGGACTTTGACGTCTAAAATTTATTATGATTTTGTTTTATGATTGCCTAATAGTAATGCATTAAAACTTTTGAAATATTATGGGGCTCGTTTAATTTTATAAGTCCTGCCAAATTATTGAGATCAAAAACTTCTATGGAAAACTAGTAAATACTAATAACTTTCAGTAATTTTTTTACTGGAAATCACGTTGATAAATTATAATAATACTAATAATTGTATGTAGCATATAATATATATTAGCCTTGCTTTTATCGAAAGCTTTCTCGACATAATACTAATATTTATATTTGGTACTAGTACCAAAATACTTTAATAGTCCTAAATTATAATTTACTATAATACAAGCTCAGCAACGCTAAAAAAATTGTATTATAAGTTTCTTGCAGGTTTGTTGTATTTGGTTTAATTTGCTAAATCATAAATTGGTTGTAAAAGGAATTTGGTTCTTTTGTGGTGGAAACCCCAACAACAGGTGGGAAATTCTTTTGTTGAATTCGTGTACATTTGGGTGAGTTTAACAAATATGCGAGCTCATTTCACTTACAAAGAATAGACGGACATTTCGAATTTTCATATCTGTTTCCTTCTGATACAAAGAATAGACTGACATTTGAAAGTTTCGCATATCTTTATATCTGTCCTGACGGGGACGTGATTTTTAGAATGAATAAAAACGTTAAATTTTGTAGGAGTGAATCTGTTAGCGTCTTGATAAAATAAAATATGGGATTTTCTAATCGGAACTGAAAATTAATCGCAATTAAGAGATTCTGTACTTCATCTAAAAAGTATATACATATTTAAGAGGTTTGTGCATTAGAATTAATATTATAAACAAATTACGGATATATGTAAATATAAATATACTCTGAAATATATAAAAATCAGGACATTGGCCATTAAAAAAGAATATCCGGCTTAGGAATGGATTTAAATTAGTTTAAGTACACTTAAAGAAAACAGGGAATACACGAAATTATAACTTTCAACAACAATAAAATGAACTCTTCGTCAAATTTCATTACGGTACATTGATCTGACTGAAAACCGGCCGCAGAGAATTAAAATTTATGTATTACTCAATCGCAACATACTAAATGAAAATATAAAAGCTCCGACTGCGTCCCCTTGAGAAATATTGCATATAATATTAATTGGCATAAGTAAAGAATTGTTCAGTGGCCCGATTTTTTTTGGTTTTTTTGTGGTAGTTTCCACCCTCACGAGTATAAACCCGTTAAAATGATTTGTGGGTTCGACCTTGATGTAGAAGTTACACCAGTTCAAATGTAGAAAAGTTTGAATTCAGATATCTCCAGATTAAAGAGTCGGACAAAAATATATTATCGAAAAGATTTTTGAAAAACCATAACCATTTTTCCCATAAAATAGTATTTATTAGGATACAGTGGCTGACAGGTAGAAAGGAATCAAATTGTGTCCGTTAGACATAAAATGCAGTAGGTAGGGTGTTTAACAGCCTCATAATGTAACTTCAAACGAAAACTCAATCTACAACTCAAACGCAATGCGGTTCAAATGGTATAATGTAACTCTTACTGCGTTTGAGTTTTAGAGAGGGAACACAAACATAAACAAACTTAACGTAGTCTTGCAGACTGCCCCCGCATCGATCCGGAAGACTGCAACTTTATTTGGGATCGGAGACGGAGGAACGGTGATAACAATAACAGACCGAGTTGTTGCTGCAGTGGTAAATTTGAAATCAAAGTTTTTATGTTGGTCGTCAGCCGAGAAGAGACACAATTGTTGCAAACACAATGCATGAGCTGCCGGGATGTATTGGTTACGTCGATGGCACTGAGATCATATTGGCGGAATCTCCTATTAGGGACCATGAATTCTATTACTCTCGCAAAAAGCAATATTCAATCAAAATGCAAATAGTGGGTGATTATTCTTTGAAAATTCGATAAGCAACAATTGGATACAGGGGTAGTGTTCATGATGCTAAGATCTTTGCAGAATCGTCCATTGGAAAAAAGCCGGAGAACTTTTTTAACGAACGGCAATGGATAGCTGCAGACGATTAGCTGACGAGAAAACTTATAAAAGTTGTTGCAGATGGATTCTGGCTTGTTGCATTTTGCATAACATTTTAGAAGACTTTGGTTCTGTTGAAGACATTAGCTGTGAAAATATAGAGTATGAATATCCACATGAATTGTATCGATCTAAGAACTGCATTGCCTCAATTTGTAAACAATAAATGCTAAAATACAATTTCCTAAACATATTTCATTTACCTGAAATGCTAATTTTTATTATTTAACTGTAAGCTTTTCCATTCAATCCTTTCCTTCACCTTCATTTCCTTCATAAGCTTTTCCATTTCGATCCTTTTCTTCATCTCCAATTCCTTAAGAACAATTCTTTCCCTCATATCTATTTCCATTATTTTTACCCTTTCTTGACTGTTAACTTCTGCTTCTTTATTCTTCAATTCGGCTTCGAATTTCTCCTTGTTGAATCTGAAAATTTGCGCTTGCAGTTCATGCTCTTTCTCCTTAAGCAGCAACTCCTTCTCCTTTATAGCGAGATCCATTTTCATTTTCTCTTTTTTTACATTGACCAAATTAGAGCGGGCTTCAAGCATGTCTGCAAGCGGTGTTCGGGAGTAAAGTCTTTTGCAGGCTGCTTTTGATGTAGTGGGAGGGGTCTCTGGCAATGGTGAACTTTCTACTGCGGTAGATGCGTTTACCGTGAATTCCCTGTAGCCAAAAATGTCCTCCAGCTCATCATAAAGGGGCCACATCCTTGCCACCACATCTGAAATATATAATTGACTTACAATCTGCATAGAAATTCATGAACTTGCTTTTTGTAGTTTCACCAAGCTGCATGGTACCAGCGCCCGTTGCATTCTGCCAGGACTTCGCCTTCACAAAGCTTTGCCGCAAGTTCTTCACCTTGGAGCGCACTAATGTCCTCTATAGTTCACTGCCAATTTCTGCCAAGAAGCGCTTATAGTACAACTGGGTCGTAGGTTTTTCGATTGGCCTGTTTTCGCGGAGGAAACTGATTAAGTGTTGCATCTCCCTTTCGCTCCATCTCCTATATGCAGCCTTACGCACACGGTTTTGCTTCACCTGAAAATGAGAATAAACTTTTATCAGTTTATTTTTTCTTCAAAATCTTAAAATTACTTACTTTTTCGTTTCCTACAACTTTTTCCATTTTAGTGAATAAAACACCTGACGAGAGATGCTAGTTTAATACGAAAGAAAAACACGAACCAGCGTATGGCAATTTTAGCAACTAGTGCTATCTCTTATTTGCGTACAAAGCAACAACAAAAAAAGTTACCAGATGGCAAACTGTTTTAAAGTTAACAGGCGGCAAAGTTAACACACTAGATAACACGAAACTGTGAACACCCTAATTGTGTTTATTTTCGTGTGTGATTTATAAATATGCATATAAATATATCAAAAATAAAATCACATTAAATACTAAAAATTTTACATATGTACATATTTACTTCTGCGAATTGGCAGAAACAGTGTTCCGTTGTTCTTGCGATGTTGCGATGCGCTCCAGGGCATCCCGGATACCTCGAAGCAGTGCTGAGCACATCAAGGCACTGATCCTCGGATTTTCGGTGTATCCTTGCCGTCGGTGTGGCGTGTGGAGAATGTGCTGATGTTGCTGTCGGCACAGCACAGGCGACCTAAGGATTTGTAGCCGGTAGCAGTAAGGGAGAAGAGGTTGAATTTCGCAAGGGCGATCGACTCCGGACTCAACGGAATGACTCCGGAACAACGTATTCAATCAAGTTCGATTCGTTCAGTACAAGCTAACGCTCGAAATAATTTTGAACGTCGACAAAACAGACGGCCAACCGACACAATCATTAACGAACGTTTGGCGTTCAGGTACGTTCCAACAGTCGATTACGCAGCGGATATGGCCAACTTCGGTACAATGAGCACTGTTTGTCAATATTGCAATGCTTTGAGGTAAAGACAGGAACCACCAGGAATATGTTGTGCGAGCGGAAAGGTAAAATTACCACAATTGATACCGCCACCAGAGCCATTGGCATCATTGCTTTCTGGCGAAGACACTCCATCGAAGCATTTCTTGGACAACATACAAAAGTATAACAGTTTCTTCCAAATGACTTCACTTGGGGCGAATATCATCAAAACACGAGGCTTTAACTCTACTTTTAAGGTAAATTCTTTTTGGAATGAAAATATTACAGATTTACGAAAGAACTTCAATAAAGGAAAACATCACACAAACTCAAGAAATTGTGTTTGATTTTATAGATTCAAGGACAAAATGAATATAAAATAGAATGATAGAATGTTTGCCACCTGACATCATGCCAGTGTAGGCATCTAAAACTGCGCGTTTTCAGTACCTTTTTTCGTAACTTTAGAAAAATATACTGACCAAGTGGCATATATCGGCGGAAAGGTACTGCCATTAGTTTTCCACAATGGTAAGTTCATCATCAACTGGGACCATGGATTGGGCAGTGGCCACTTCATCATGACAGTGTATGTGTATCATGTTCTGGGCCTTGGGTATCCAGTAGCGCGCGCGGAGCAAGCGCAGCATCAGTTGGTTTCCACCGTGTAAGCTGATATCATGGATAAACCGAACCAAGAGACGGGTGAAGACGCAATTGTAGGGTAGCAAAATGGGGTGGCGTTCATCGTACGAGAGAGATGGACAAAAGATTAACCGTCCGCTCAGGCGGAGATGTCCGTCATGTGAGAGAAATGGGTTAAGCGAGAGAATCGAACTCTTGCACTTAAGAGTTTGTTTTATTTCAAGGCAATGGTATTCGTCGTTGAAATTAACTTTTTGCGCGACAATGATGAGCCGCGTCTGAACGGCTTGAATCTCATCGGAGTCGATGAGGGTAGTTTCGCGGCGAAAATGAGGACTGTAATAGGCGTGCTGCAGGAACCAAAAAGCATACGCCATTACGCGAAGGGCTCGCGGGAAAGAAGAGAATCTTTCTAAGGGGTCCTCATAATGGTGGTAATAGGTGAAATTGGTTTTGATGGGGGTCAGTGTAGTGGGGCCACTGCGTCTTCGCTTGCCGCAGCCATGCAGGTCCTTGCCACCAGAGCGGGGTGTGAAGCAAATCCAGCGGATACATGCCTCTGCTGGCAAGGTCCGCTGGATTACTCTCCGAGTCGACGTGGTGCCAGTGAGTGTTGTCCGCCACTTCGACAATTTTCGCGACACGATTGGCGACGAACGTCGTCCATGTGCAGGATGGTCGTTTCAACCACGCCAGCACTATAGTCGAGCATGAGACAGCGGATATTGCGAAGTTGGGGAAGGTAGGGGGCAGCGAGATGCTGCAGCTCGCTAATCTTGGCAGAGAATCGAACATAAAGCTGGTAACTGCGTCGATATTGGGTTTTCACTACAGTTACCTCAGCGGTTTTGGGATCGCCGACTGCTAGTGGATTCGCTGCCCTGATGGTGAATTCCAAGCATGAGTTGTATGCTTTCTTTAAATCGGACCAGACCGCCTTCAGTTCCTCCCGATGGGTGTCCACGCTGGATGCCGAATGTTCACGTTCAGGAATGTCGTTGAATTCCTTCTCGAACTCCTCCAGTGTTTCAGTCACGCTGATAAATTTCGTAAGGGGGTCCATGATGGCAGAATCAATCTTTGAGAAATTTTATTTATGTAAAATTTTTATTGTTTATTTATTAAGGTGGGGGGGGGGGGGGTATTAATAGTATTAAGTTTATACAAATATTTCAACTAATTTTAAATAAACTAGTCAAAGTAGTCTAAATTGAATTACTCCGACTACTTCCACAAAAGTTGTTCGGAAAAAATTATTCGTGAGGATTTAAATCCGTGGAGAGGGGGTATGCCAAAAAAAAAACTCAAAACAATCGTGTTAAATGAGTGGCAGAAAAAATAAAAATGAGAAAAAACACTATAGTAATTAATAATAAAATAATGCTCTTTAATTTATTTTATTTCAGGGGTAACAATTTTTGGGGGTAATTTCATATAAATATAAACAAAGTAATTTAATTTAAACTAGTCAAATTAGTTTAAAATTAACTACTTCAACTACTTCCGCAAAGGCTGCTTTCAACCGAGTCGCCGCTGCTTGTGCGCTGCCCGTATGTTGTCAACGACGCTTGCAGCGGACACCGCACAAAACACACGCTGAAAGCAAGAAAACTGCTGCTTTACATGTAAACGGTGGTGGTTTTCTTCTCTGCGAATTCCCATATTCTTCTCTGCGAATTCCATAATTCTCTGCGAATTCCCTCGATACCGCTACGATAATGAACCGTTAGAAATATTCTTTTTCAAAAAATATTAAGTTTTTAATTTCACGATCGATGCATGTACCGCATGGGATGGCTGCACATTCAATTTAATATATATATATATATATATATATATATATATATATATATATATATATATATATATATATATATATATATATATATATATATATATATATATATATATATATATATATATATATATATATATATATATATATATATATATATATATATATATATATATATATATATAAAGAAACCGAACGAGACTTTTCTTATTTTGGGGTACACGAATGGTCACACGGGCTCTTCAGGGGGGAGAAGAACCGCGTGGTCTTCCAAATGGATGCTGCGCGGCGCCGAACCGAAACAAGGGGGTTTATAGTATACTTAATAATTATGAAATCTAATGATTAATTAGTAATTCTCACTTGTGGTAGGGGGATGATGGGGGTTTTGCCGGCGTAAATCCGGCTCGAAGGACCAATGTTTCTCTGATCCTCGAGCTCGTGGGATGGCTCGAAGGATCAAGAGGTTGGGGTGGTCTCCGAGCTCGTGCTTATCCGGCTCGAAGGACCAAATGTCTGCTTGGCCTTCGAGCGCGTGGGATGGCTCGAAGGGTTGAGAGATGAGGGATTAAAAATATATTTATCTCGGGCTTTGAGATAAAAAGGGGGGATTTGGAAGCTCAAAAATATTTACCACGAGGAAAATGTCTTTGCGAGTGATGGATCGTGGGTATTGAGTCCAGATCTTCCTGGTGGGTCGCAGCTGAGCGTAAGGTTGGTATCATATTTTATCGGTATTTGTTCACTTTTAAGGGAAACATTTTAAAATTATTCACTTCGCTTTGGTTGGGAGCGCACGTTTTCAGCCGTTGAACGTTGAAGATAAAGAGAGCTTTGGTTTTGAAGGAACCACCGCCATCTATCTGTGAAAGAAAAAAGAGAAGAACGGAACGAGACGGAATTGGGTCCGCTCGCGCCGCGTTCAGCTGAGATACTGATTGATTATAGTGGGGTTTTGTCGCAAAGGGAAAAGCGACGGGAGACGGTGGGGTTTTCGCGAGAACAGGTAGTAAGAACTTTTGGTCGTTCGTGGGGAGGGTGAAGAATCAGACGCGATCGTCTATTCCAACTCTCCTCAAGGATGATCAGATCTTCACTCACTCGGTTGATAAGGCAAACTTATTAGCCAAAATGTTTGCTGAAAACTGCTTTCTTCCTGAGAGTAGCCAACCACTGCCCGCGGTCGATTGTGTATCTCATGCTATGCCTGAGATGCATTTTCGAGCGCGAGGTGTTAAAAGAGTGCTTGCAGACCTGAATGTCCATAAGTCCTCGGACCGGATGGCATTTCAGCCCATGTGTTGAGAAAGTGCTCCTCAACACTGGCTCGCCCATTGCGCAATCTCTTTAATTTATCATTTACTTCAGGAGTTTTTCCCCACTTCCTTGAAGATTGCCAATGTGCAGCCAGTTTCCAAAAAAGGTGAGGCTGGGTGAATCCTGCAAATTACCGGCCCATAGCTATCTGTTCAGTGCTCTCCAAAGTCATTTAGAGCATTGTAAATTTTAACTTGATGAGGTATCTAGAGAGCAACGAGTTGATCTGCGATCGCCAGTACGGCTTCCGTGCTCACTGTTCCACCGGTGATCTGATGGCGTTTCTCACTGAGCGGTGGAACAGTTGTATTCACCATGTCGGTGAGAGAAAGGTTGTTGCTCTGGATATATCCAAGGCATTTGACTGAGTGTAGCATAAAGCACTCGTGTCTAAACTGACTGCTTATGGTGTCGGTAATACTTTCATTCGATGGATATCGACCGTTCCTCAGCGGCCGTTCTATTCGGGTTGTGATAGACGGCTTTGCTTCCGAAGAGCACTCCATTAATGCTGGAGTTCCGCAGGGTTTGGTCCTGTCTCCAACTCTTTCTTATTTTTATCAACGACCTTCTGTCATTGACATCAATCCCCGTCTACTCGTTTGCTGATGACAGCAGCATTTGTCATTCATATTCATCCTCCAGGCGTCCCTCCATTCTGGAGATCTCTAGAAAACACAGAAATATGAATGACACACTCTAATGTGTCACCTTAACAAAATCCACGAGTGGGGTCGAGCGAATCGGGTCGTTTTTAATGCGCGGAAGACCCAAACAAGTCCAAACAAGTTTACTTTCGTTGGAAATCTAAACATAAGACCTAAGCATGTGCGCCAACGACAAATTATTTCCTGGAAATTTATAAGCAAACCTGAAGTGCCTGCGCCCAACAACAATTGAAACTATGTGAAATTTTGAGAGGTTGTGCTTTTCGTAGAGGGAGAAGTCAGTATTTTTCTCACACTTTCTTGACGGGAAGCCAATAATTTTTATATCCTACACCCGAAGGGAGTAGGGTATATTCACTTCGTTCTTTTGTAACGCAGAGAAGGAGACGAGATAGATATAGAAAAGTATATATATTCTTGCTCAGCGTCACCTCCTGAATCGATTTAGCCCTGTCCGTACGTCTGTATGTCTGTCTGTTGAAATCACGATTACGGGAGAACTAAAAGAGATATCGCGATGAAATTTGGCACAAATATTCTTTGTTATGTAGGGCTGTTTGGGATAGAAAATGGCGAGATCGGTAAACAGCCACGCATACTTTACATACGTAAAGGCACCTCGTTTCAAAAAATGTTAAAATCTGAATATTTCATAAACCGTGTGAGATATTGAGGTATAATTTTATTCCGGAACATATAGCGTCATCACTAAAATGTTTGAAAAAAATGGGTGTGCCACGCCCACTGATAACAAAATTGGCAATATCTAATGAACGGTATAAGGTATTGATATGTAATTTTATGAGGATATATAGAGAAGCATTACCAATAAGCTCGCCAAAAATGGGCGTGCCACGCCCACAAATACAAAAGTTGTCAATATCTTGTAAACGGTATAAGATATTAATTTTATCACGAGGCATCTACGCGTATTACCAATTTGTATACAAAAAATGGGCGTGGTCCGCCCGCTTATACAAAAGTTGTCAATATCCCATAAACGGTTCAAAACATTAATAACTTCGTAATTCTATCTAGCAGTACCTAGAGACATTACAAAAACATTTTCCCGTAATGGGCGTGGTCCGCCTACTTATACAAAAGTTGTTAAGTGGCGAAATTATAATTTTTTCAGTTACTCGGGTGTAGGGTATTTAGATTTCGGCCAGGCCGAAGACAACACTCCTACTTGTTAATTTTTTATTTTTTTACATATGATTGAATGTACTATATATCTTGTCTATTATAATTTTTTAAGTTACCCGATTATTAAGATAAGAGGGTATGTAGGTTGCTGTTGTTTGTATAAACCCGATGACCCGATGTGCTATGTTAAACTTGTCCTCAAAGCATGAAATATTCTTTTCGCGTGGGAAATATAATACGCCATTCCGTAAGGAATAACTAAGTTAGTCTTCTAACTTCCAAAAAAGTATTTGGTGTCTCTGAAGTTGGCAACTAATTTTTTTAAAAATTCTCGGTCCGTTGATAGCAGAGCAGAGTCTGTTAGCTTTCCAACGAGGTATGTCTCATCAGTGCACAGTAAGAATTGCGCTCTGAGATTCCAATTGACTGAGATGCCAATAGTACAGGCTATTAGCTTTCTACCAAGGTATGTCTCATCAGTGGACATATTTTGAGTCACTGATTCCTGAGTCAATTATGACATCGCACTGAGCATTTTTTGCTTTCAAGCGATACTTAAATTATGACATCGCACTGAGCATTTTTTGCACGTTGTGCTTATTGGTTGAATTCCGCATTGCCGTTTCTAGAGCAATTCATTGAATGAGCGCAGGTCGCTGAAGCCGCGGTTTCTTTTTCATTAAATATTGCTGACCGAAGAACTAGTGTCCCACTTTCTTGCGCTCAGGTGTTGAGGCGACTCTTTACCGCTACAGTTAGCATATTTACGTGTTTAAGCTTCCGCGTTCAGAACATATAAATAAGGTTGGAATGTAGAAGATAGTCGTAGTCATTAGTGAAGCAGAGCGCTGAACCGTGTGCAACTCTAGTGTAATCTTTAATAAAGTGATCAAAGTAGAATTGAAGTGTTTTACTATAACTCTAGACGGACTGTGGAAGGAAGGACCTCAGAGAAGCCCACGACAAGGATTTTTTAGAAGGGATGCAACATATTTGGCGCAGCCGGTTATTACGAACCGCAAATCGTTCGCACAGCTGAGTTTGTGATAACATA